>OU426980.1:101685933-102160873 GCA_911387785.2 Aelia acuminata
CTATTAACTAGTAGTTGGTAGTTAGAAATGTACAACTACTTTTTCCAACTACAATAAAAGTAGTTAGAATTTTTAACTACCAACTACTAGTTAGAAAAAGTAGTTAAAATGTTTAACTACCAACTACTAGTCGGTAGTTAAAAAGTTGTTAACTACAATAGTAGACAACTACTTTTGGAAGGTTTGTTCTAAAAACCAGTCCTGAACTAATTTTCATGCTCTCCATTCTGTTTATTTACAATTTAATTGTTTGGTTTTCTCCTTCGATGGGCTCTTGTTCCGTAACCAACCAATCAAACATAGAATCGAAGGAGGGAGGGGGGGGGGGCATGACAGCCAGTCTAGGACAGCTTGTTGGAACAAGCACACTAGAAAGTAGTTTGAATTTCGTTATTCTTTCACACGGGTGTGGTGATCCACACATATAATTATTAGGCCATTTATTATATAAATATAATGTATATTAATTGTTATTATATCATATTATATGAGGGCTATTTTAGAAATATTGTATATGTGGATATAAATGAGAATGATTATAATTAGTTTAATTAGGTGCCCAAATAGATAATTGAATGTATTTGAGTTTGTATACATATGCTAACAAATAACATAGGGCCAAACTTTGTACCCTAGCCATCCTTATCGCCCCACTCTAAAAAGGGCCCAGAGAACAGTCTCTAGCAGAATTTCCTTCTATATCTAAAGGTATAGAATTTATGATTGAAGAATTAGAAAGTTTAGAAAATAAAATGGCCGGGCAGCTTAGTGAATTTATTATTAAATCTAATGAATTTAAGGAACGCGCGGAAAATTTTGATTTAAGATTAAGTGGCCATGTTAAAAATCCAATAGGAGTGGGGAATGAAAATATTAACAATTATATTAATTTAGAGAGAAAAAATAATAATTATGTCCTTTTAAGTACCTTAGAATTTTTAAACGCAACAGAAATAAATATGGATGATTTAAAAAATTTAATTGAGATCAATCAGATGGAAATAGTTATTATAAATAACGCGCGATTAACTTTTATGGAGATTGCCCCAGAAAATAATGAAAATTTAAATATTAGCCCAGTTGAAAATAATTGTGAAAATCTTAACTGTCGCCCTACTGATAAAATTGAAATTAATAGTGAACAGGTCTGCCAACCGTTATGTTTGTTCGATAATAATAATGCCAGTATTTCTCCGAATAATCAGTGTAATGCCGTCCTTTGCCCTAATCCTGGCTACCAAGTACTAACTGAAAGGATTATTTTGTTTTCGTCGAGCAATAAAAACAACATTCGCAATAATAAATTTTATTTTTTGAATAAAAATAGCTGTCGACAGAATATGTACAATTACTTTAAAAAGGGAAAGAATCGTCGCAAATATAATAAATCTAAACGTCGAAATTATGCTAGGATAAATAAAAATTATTTTAGAAATAAAAATTGTAAGGGCAGATATAAAAATCATTATTTTATAAGTAAACTTGTTAAAAATCATAGTCATGGCAACATTAATTATTGGAAAGTGACGTATAATTTATTATCGCCCAAAGTAGAAAATAATAATGGTAATTATTGGAAGGAAAAATACAAATCTGTATTGGGTTCAGATCGGAACGGCGGTAAAGTGCTAGTTAATTAATAAATAAAGTTGGAAGAAATTTAAGAATATAAAAAGACCGCGCGTGTTTCAAGGTGTTTAACAATTGGATTAATGAGAGTAATGTTAATGGTTTATTTGAATAACAATAAGTAATTTGTTTAATTCTAAATAAAATATTGATATTAATAATTATCAATGGCCATAATTAATAATATTAATTAACGGTAATAATAATATTTTTATATTGAATATGATATTTATGGAATTTAATATTTATAGAAAAATAAATGTGGTTATTATCGACGAATGGCCGATGATAGAAAAATATTGTCTTTGTATTGTCGTAATAATAATTGATGTTTAGGAAAAATTGTGTTCCTGTAATTTTAGTGATATAAGATGGCGAACAATTATTGTAAATTACGTTGAAATATTTTATTTATTTGATGGGTAATAATATTGATTAAAAAAATGGTCTTCGCATATTTTAATGATAATCTTATGGCGTTTATAAATAATGGTGGAATATATATACATATATGATGTAATAAAATTTTTTTTTTATGGCCTATCCTTTGAGTCCTAATATCCTTTCCTGAGGCAGCATTTGTTTTAAGTAAAATTAAATAGCATTATAAAGCTCAGTTGCAGATATTAATTGTTATATATTAAGAAGTTTTGACCTTGAACTTGAGGAGAGCTATACTGGAAATTTAGAATTTTGGCTCTAATATTACTATTATTGCATGGAAATTATTGGAAAAATTGAATGATGCACAGAGATAAGTTTGAATTTGATTATTTTGTTTAGAAATAATAATTGTGAATATGGCCTTTGTAGAATTTAATTGAATAATTTACATTTTATAATGAATATACCTATAATAATTTGAGGCCTATTTTAATATTCTGTTTTGTGTATATGAAATGTATTGTAATTAATAATTTATATATTTAGAACATTGAAAATAATTCAATATGTATGCATTTTTATGAATTTGAAATTAATATTGATTTGTGAATTCTAGATTTGAATGAAAATTCTGAATTTGTAATTTTATTTAAGAAGATCATTACAACAAGAAGATTTGGTTTTAATTTTATATGCACAGAGAAGTATTTTTAAATTTTTTTTTCAGGAATTTTGATATTTTTTATTTTTTGGATTTTGTTTGAATGAATGATTTTTGTTGAATGAAAGGAAGTTTTATGTTTGTAAACCCCTTAATATGTTACATGTATGTGTTGTAATTTTGTTGATGACATAATGCGCAACTGAGCATAGATAAAATGGCCAAGTATTACTTCGAAAAACAATATGGGATATAATGGTATTTAAATAAATGAATTCATGAATAAAATAATTGATAAATATAAGTTGGTATGAAATATGTTGGTATATATTGATATGTATAATGGTGTCATTATTATTGATGAAGGTTATTTTGAATATTAATTATGATGTTTATTCATATTATTTAATATGAATTATTGGGATTATATTGACATTGATTGAATGATTTTTGAGGAAATTTATATTATGATGAAATTACTGTGCATCAAATGTTATTTTCTGTGGTATATCTGAGAACAAGGTTAAGCGCTGGAAAAATTTTCAGATCCTGATAAGGATGTTCCTGACTTAATGCAGTAAGCCAACCTTGCAGTCATGTATCCAGATCTGTTAGCAGAGCCCTCCTTCTTCAACTTTAAGGCTACAAGAACTCTTAATCATCACCAACAGGCCATCATCGAATCCACCCACATCCATGCATCCACCATCAAGGATACCAACCCATCAACACCCATCGAGGATATCAATCAGCCATCAAGACATTTCTTCAACCTACTTCTCATCGAAACTAAGCTAAATACTGTAAAATAATTTTTAATTGTATAAATTTTGGGGAAAAATTAAGAAAATATTGTATAAATTTGAATTTCGGCTTAATTTTTTTTTAAGAAAAAGTGAAATTTTAAAATATTTGAAATTAATGAAAAATTATTATGAATATATGATAATTTAATATTAAAAGAATACAGTCCTTAAATTAGTAATTTGGGTCTCATAAAAAAAAAAAAAAAAAAGAGACTGAAGTTTTTTTTTTCACATGTATATAGCTTGATTTATGGCTTCGAAAGAAGCAAGACAGATCAATCTACATAGATGTTTTTTTTTGCTTCAGTGATGTAGAGACCAAACTATAAATTTTGATCTAATTAAATGAAAATAAAGGACTAATGATTATTTACTTTGAAATTAGTACAATTTTGTTGAGCGGGAGCAAATTTAAATGATTTGGGCATTTTGAAATTTTAGAGAGTTAAATAACATTTTATTGTTTTTTGTGGTAATGTTCATCTGAACTTAATAAGCCCTTAAATTATTATCGAGACCTTTATATTGTAATAAAAAAAAAAATTGATGATTAATGCCACCACAACGATTATCAGAGCTGCCTAATATTTGCTTACAATGTTTGTTTTTTATACATGTGCAATAGGTCTCTAAGATTAAGATTAGAATAAGACTAATTTAATATAAGATATATGTTTGTGGCCAATATGTATATAAGGATTCAATATATTTGACATGGCATCACATATGATAACTGACACATGCCAATTTATTTTGCTGGGCAGAAATTTTGAAAGGATAGTTTCCATTAAAAAGGGTCCCACATCAGCTCCGATGTGCTATTTTCCTGCAGTTAGCTATAAATTTGACCTAGGGTCCTTTTAAATTCGTGAAGGGGAATGTTAGATTCCTTGCCTTTCCATATCCTGTGGTTCAAGACGACTGCATAAGTGGAGGCCCCACTTATAAGGTTGTGATCTTGAATCCCAACCCTTCAAGATGGTTCGAGACGACTGCATAAGAGGAGGTCCCTCTTATCAGGTTGTAATCTTGCAGCCATAAATCCTTATCTAGGCGAAGGGACCAAATACCCCCCACAGGGAAACCCCCCTCAATTGGCACACACAGAAATACTGAGACTATTAATTAAACTTAATTTTGGAAAAGATGATTCTATATATATATATTGTTATATGTGTGTGTCTAACATAATATAAGTTAGAATAAGTTTAAACCTTTTGCACATCGGATTATATCTGCCCATATTGATGTCCCATTATAAATGATTAAAAATTTTTTTCTTCATCGTCATGAAACTTAATTGAAATCATCAATTTTTTTTTAATCGAGAGGGGGGGTAATGTGGTGATCCACACATGTAATTATTAGGCCATTTATTATATAAATATAATGTATATTAATTGTTATTATATCATATTATATGAGGGCTATTATAGAAATATTGTATATGTGGATATAAATGAGAATGATTATAATTAGTTTAATTAGGTGCCCAAATAGATAATTGAATATATTTGAGTTTGTATAAATATGCTAACAAATAACATAGGGCCAAACTTTGTACCCTAGCCATCCTTATCGCCCCACTCTAAAAAGGGCCCAGAGAACAGTCTCTAGCAGAATTTCCTTCCAGTTAGACGTATTGCTGCCGGCCCCCCACTTCCTATATTCACTTAATCAAGGCCTGCATATATCAATTTATATATTTATCTTTATGTATATATGTATATATTATCACCAATTACAATATTCTTCCACTGCGTAATTCTGTCTATTTTTTGCATGTCCCAATTGTTAAAGATAATTATGATCCACGGACCTTAACGGACCTCTTTACAACCCATATTATTAATTTAATGAAACCAGGGACATAGCACGGGGATCGGGGCAGGTGTTTTAGAAAAAAAATATTCCTTTTTTATTTTAGTGGGGGGGGGGGTCATTGAAAATAGTTAGATTTTCCTATTTCTTTCACATGGGGGTCCAATATTATGTTATCAAGGTTGTTGTTTTTGAAAAAAATATTTATATTGTATTTTAATTGATGGGGGGGGGGGGACATAAAAAAGTTAGATTTTTGGAGTTTTTCACACAGGAGTACAATATTATCGAGGACTGTGTTCTTCAAAACAAAATTTTATATCGTATTTTAGTGGCGGGGGGGGGGGGGGCGCACTAATATTGATAATGATTACCTTTTCGGATTTTTTTTCACATCAGGGTCTAATATAATGTTATCAAGGACAGTTTATACGAAAATCATATTTATTTTGAATGTGATCTAATCATACTTTTTATATTTCTTTTTTATATTTTGTATGAGTGTTTATCTTTAATTATGGGTTATATAATATCATTTTTTTTGTTTTGGTTTTTTGTTCCTCCCCTTCCTCGCCTTTTTTTTAGGCTATACGGGGTTTCTCGGGCCAGGGGAGTGGGTGGGGGATTGATGCCAAGTATTATTAAATGTTTCCTGGCTCCGATTGCTATCTTCGGGTTATCAATCATACGTTACCATGGGAAACGCGTATTTTCTAACGCATTTGCCCTCTCGGCTATCCTATATCTGTTTGTTAAAATAATATGATTTAAATATTACCAGGGTTTATTTGGGAATTATTTTTCATTTACCATTTTAAACATTAAATTACAACATAAGATCAAATTCAAAATAAATATTATTTTCGTATACACTATCCTAGATAACATAATATAAGACCCTGATGTGAAAAAAAATCCGAAAAGGTATTCATTATCAATATTAATACAATACGAAAAATTTTTTGAACAACACCGTCCTCGATAACATAATATTGGACCCCTGTGTGAAAAAACTCTGAAAATCTAACTTTTTTTAAGTGCGCTTCCCCATCCCCCGCTATTGAAATCCAAAATGAATATTTTTTTCAAAGACAACGTTATTCCCGATAACATAATATTGGACCCCATGAGAACGAAATCCGAATCCGGAGTTGGTGTAGCGCTAGTGTCGGTGCAACAAGGACTGATAAGGGTAATAATTAATTTATTACTTTCTTTTTAATTGAAGTGTTTATTCATTATAAATTTGAGTGAAAAACAGCAAATTGAAACTAATTATCCTGCACTGGACATTTTAAAAGACCAGAAATAACCCACTTTCAAGAAATACCGTCACCTACCTGCTTATCACAGGCCTAACAAGGTTATCTAATTATAGAAATCAAATAAAAGTATTTTTTACAGCCAATATATAAAGAAATAGCCCAAATTAAGCATAAACAGTAACAAATACTAGTAAAATAAATATTAGAAGCTCAACATTAAGAAAATATATATATATATATATTTTTTATTAAGATCTCACATTTTTTTTTTTTTTTTATTGCCTTATTTTTTCCTCTGACCAATTAAAATGAGCGATAAAAAAGGACAACCTGAAGAAGAATTTAACACCATAGTTTTGGGACAACTTGAAGCCATATAAAATGATATCAAAACTCTTAATGACAAAATGAACAGTATACAAGTAGATAATCAGACCCTACACTCAACAATTAATGAACTCCGATCTGACTTTAATAAAACATGGCCAAAAGCAAAGAAGGATATAAAAGCCTGTAAAATAAATATTAATGATTTGAAAAAGGAAAATATAACTCTACAGCAGCAAGTCACTGAATTACAGAAAAACGTTATAGAAAATTCACAAATATCATACAAATCAATAGTGAAAATTGACAATATTCCCTTCTTTGAAAATGAAAACTTATTTTCTATAGTAAAAGAAATAGCGGACAACGTCGGAATGAACCTCACTCCCGAAATGATAGAAGATATTCACCGCATGAAATCAAAAAATAGTCAATATCCTCCATCTATAGTTACAAAATTCACGTCGACCTCAGTTAGAAATAATTTTATAATAAATTCAAAAAAACTAAAACAAAACCTATTGCTTCATAATAACCAAATCTACATTAATGAAATGCTATCACCGGCTAAACTATCAATATTTCAGAGCCCGAAAATTAAAAAAAGAAGGAATAATCAATCAAGTTTGGACTAAGAATGGCACAATACTAGAAAGAAAATCAATCAAGAAAAACCTACCATTTTAAGATCCTTTAATGATATAGATTTATTAGAAGGTGCGGCTACGACAAATGACAGATTTTGATATTTCAGCCACAGACACAGAAATAGATGAAATAGACACTGATTCATCTGCAAGAACCACTAAATCAATCAAGAAAAGAAAAATTAGGCAAACTAACACTATAAAAACTTTTTTAGAAAAAAAGAATCAATCAACCCAATTAGAACAGTAAATAAAACCCGAACAAAACCTACCAATCATAGAGATAAGGACTTAATGCGTGTCCAAAGACATAATAAACTTTCATTGAAAATATTATTCTGGAATGTTTACGGATTTAGCTCTATTCAAAATCTCGGCCAAGAAGAAATTAACGTAATTGCTAATTCACATATTGTTTGTTTTACTGAAACATGGCTTAGTGCAAATGTAATAAAACCTAAATTCTTAAATGATTTTGATTATGTGTATATACAAGCCGTGAGGCAATCACTCGTAGGAAGACCAAGTGGCGGGATTATAATATTTTTTAAAAAAAATTATTTAGTAATATAGAAATAATATACTCAAGCGAAATATTCTTATGTGTATTGCTGCAATATAAGCAAACAAAAATTGTCATCGGAGCGGTATACTGGAAACCAGGCCCTGAAAATGACTATAAATTACAATTAATAATCAATGCCCTTACAGGCATAACAAATAGATACTGCTGCTATAATATCATTGTCGGAGGAGGCTGGAATGCTCGGCTCGGTTCCTTGAACGAATTAGATGACGAGGCTATTTGTATGAAATCTTTTACTGGAAAGCGTCTTGTCTTGGATAATGCAGTAAATAAGAGGGGCCGAAACCTGGTGGCAGCAATGCAAGAGCTTGGCATGGTTGTATGCAATGGCAGATCAAGTATAGATTCTCCAGGGAAATTTACTTATGTAGGCACTAACGGTTGTAGCACAATAGACTATGTATGGGTGTCTTTTCCATCGTTTCAAGACATAGAGGATTTCGAAATGATTCTATTTTGTAGTCAATCTGATCACTTCCCCTGCCTGCTTACAATTTACTCCACTGAGGAAAAACTAATAAATTTAGAAACGAAAAATATTGTTAACACAGATCCGATTAACTTGAATATTTTTAAAGCTATTCTAGAATCGGCTGAAACAGATTTTGATTTTAGAAAGAGTTGCAGTGTCCTACATGAACAATTTCATAATATTATCATTGCGGGTATGAAGGAAGCTGGCCTATTGAAGAAAATAAGCAGCTGCAAGAGGAGGGATAATAAGCCCTGGTTTAACAATAGCTGCCGTAAAGCTAAGGAAGACCTCAAAGACTCTTATAAAGTGGCAAAGAAAAATTCATATAGATTAGAACTTTTAAACTCGTATATAGAAGCCAAGAAAACTTATAAAAAGACAATATCAGCTGCTAAAACACAGTACTATGAAAAGATGAGAAACATAATCTGCACCAGCAAGAGCCCTCAAGAATTTTGGCAGAACATCAGAAAATTCCAAATTAAACCTATTCAAAACAGCGCTCTCTCGATTGAACAATGGGAATCCTTCTTTTTGTCCTTTCTGCCCCAAAAACTAGACATCGGTTGTCACTTTCTCTATAACGATACCCCAGAATTAGATATGGAAATCTCAATAGCAGAACTCAGAACGGCTACTAAAAAATGCAAATCGAACAAGGCAATAGGTACGGATTTAATTCCCAATGAGTGCTTCAAAGTCATGAACAGTAAATGGGAGCTAACCCTGCTTGAGATATTTAACAAGGTATGGCAAGAAGAATGCATTCCTCCAAGCTGGGTTAAAATTAAAATGAAATTACTTCATAAAAAAGGAGCAAAAGATTACCCCATGAACTACAGAGGAATTTCAATATTGAACTCAAATTTGAAACTATTTACCAGCATTATCCATAACCGACTGGTGATTTGGGCAGAAGAAAAAGATTTAATACCGGATATACAGACTGGCTTTGGAAAAGGAAAAGGCTGTAGAGACAATGTCTTTATCCTCTCATCAGCATTAAATATAGCATTACGCCTTAAAAGACGCAAAGTAATCACAGTCTTTGTGGACTTTAAACGCGCTTTTGATTCTTTAAATCATAGCAGGCTCTGGAGAAGGTTATATGATATTGGTCTAAGAGGGAAAGTACTCCGCCTACTTATGAACATTTATGACCAAGCCACTTTTGTAATTAGAGAAGGAGAAAAGCTTTCTAATGAAATCCCAGTCTCAGGGGCAGATTCATATGAAGCATAAAATATTTAAGCGAATGGTGGCAGTGTTTATTGGAAAGGCCGTCTACAGATATAGCCAAATTGTGTTACATTAGACTCATTCAAATACAGGAATTCACTGCCCCTTACAACTGGACATCAATACTTAAAGATTACTTGACATCATTAGGAGCAAAGGACATATGGGATAAACAGGCACTGACTAAAACAGATTTACACGATCTCTTGGAAAAATCTCAAAATCACTTACATTCAGCTGATATTGATAATGTCCTAAACAGCACATCTAACCCTACGTACCGTCATATAAGCTCCCTAGATGGTGCTGAAGAATATCTTTATTTTAAAACGCATATAAATAAAATCAGAATAATGGCTCAACTGCGCCTATGCTGTAAGCATAATACAAGATTATACGTTCAAAAATATTCAATAAAATTCAATGTTGAGAATTTGTGCCCTCTATGTAAGAAAGAAGAAGACAGTATATCCCATCTCTTGCTGGCATGCCCTATTCTAAAACAATTCCGTTCAAAGTATTTAGGCTTTATAGTTCAAGAATTGGATAAAACAGATAAATTGATACACGTTCTCATGCAATATACAGAAATCGACAACATATTTATATTCCTCACGAAGAGAAGAAAACTTTTGTCAAATATATAAAAGCCCAAGAAAAAATTTACACTAAATTATTATATCATATACCATTCTACACTACCATTGTAAAGTTTATTAATTGTGAATTTTTCTTAAATATCGTTCAAGAAGTGTATATATATATATTTTTTTTCCTTATTATTTGTAACTACATTTTGTAAAGATTTTAACTTTAATTTGTATTGAAATATTTTTTTCTTTTATGTAATGTAAACAACCAACTCCTTGCTATAAGTTGTAACTTTATAAGCAATAAACGCATTCATTCATTCATAACATAATATTGGACCCCTGTGTGAAAAAACTCTGAAAATCTAACTTTTTTTAAGTGCGCTTCCCCATCCCCCCGCTATTGAAATACAAAATGAATATTTTTTTCAAAGACAACGTTCCCGATAACATAATATTGGACCCCATGAGAACGAAATCCGAAATTCAAACTATTTTCTAGTGCGCCCCCCCCCCCTCGGCACTAAAACACAAAATGAATATTTTTTCAAAAACACCGTCTCCGATAACATAAAATTGGACCCCTGTGTGAAAGAAAAATGAAATTCAAACTATTTTCTAGTGCGCCCCCCTAAAATACAAAATGAATATTTATTTCAAAAACCTCATCCCTGATAACATAATAATAGACCTCCATGTGAACAAAATCAGAAATTCAAACTATTTTCTAGTGCCCCCCCCCCATGTCCCTAATATTCAAAATTAATATTTTTTTTTAAATACACCGTCCCCGATAACATAAAATTGGACCCCCAAGTGAAAGAAAAACGAAATTCAAACTATTTTCTAGTGCGCCCCCCATCCTCCTCCAATAAAATACAAAATGAATATTTTTTTCAAAAACAACATCCCCGATAACTTAGTAATGGACCCCCGTTAGATAAAAATCCGAAAATGTTACTACTTTCAATATTAAAGAGCCCCCCTCACTAAAACTTTAAAATAAATATTAATGCTAATGGATACCTAGTCATGATACTCGTACGCTCAGGTAACGGGGTAGACCACTCCTCCCCTTTTCCAAATAGATTGCAGTGCTTCAACAAAGCTGGCTCACTAATATTCCGAAGTTAATAATATTTGGATAGTCATCACATTTGGATAGTAGTTAGTAGTTAAATAATTGTAATTACAAACTACAGTTTGTAGTTGGTAGTTAACATATTCTAATTACTTTTTCTAACTTGTAGTTGGTAGTTGGAAAAATTTAACTACTAACTACTAGTTAAAAAATGTAGTTGCCAGCTGTTCACTACTAACTACAAACTGTAGTTAGTAATTGTAACTACAATCAAACCAAAGTAGTTGTAGTTAGAAGTTAGTAGTTGTAACTACATTTTGCCCAACTCTGCCCCTAAGTGATAAAGGTTGTCCCCCCTATACCCTTAACGGTTTTTTTGTTCTTTTTTTTTTATAAAGTCCTGGAGATCTCAGGTATTCAACCTTCGAACCCTTCCCCACCTCATACTACCTTCCTACCTGTATATAATAAACTCCGTTATAAGCATATACGAATTGCAGAACATTTATTTTTTATAATGTGGCATTAAATAATACATACAACTTAAATTTTCACCCTTCTATCACCAACCCCTATTTTTTAATAGTCATTTTAGTAATTTAATAATTTTTAATCCCGCTCGATAACTGATCAATTATCACTTGGTAAGTTATCCCCACCAGTTGAGCCTAACATTTAATTGAAACTTTTTACATGGTAACATTCTATCAATATCGTTCTGTCACCCATCATAACAAATTGTAAACAATTCGTATACGCTTATAACAAGTTTATTATAAACAGGTAGGAAGGTAGTATGAGGTGGGGAAGGGTTCGGAGGTTGAATACCTGAGATCTTCAGGACTTTGAGCCACTTTGAAAGATATAATAGCCTAAAAACCGAGGCTGGGGAACTCTATTCCCCAGATTAGTTAATTAAGGGATTTACATACGATTTACAACATGTGTCACGAGCTCCCGCCAACTAAGGCTATTGTGTTGTAAGTAAGTGTAAATTATTCTTATTCATTTATTATAAAATCCAAATTTTTTTTTTATTTATATCGAAAATGTTGTTGGAAATGGTAAAAAAAAAAAAAAATTCAGTGAAAGTTAGATTTTTATTAAAATTTGGCAATTTTTTTGTATACACTTATAAGAGCTCCAACTTTTTTTTCACCATTTCTAACCTTATATTCTCGATATAATTAAGAAAAATAAAATTTTTCGCTTTTGTAAAACAGTCTAATATTTACATGTATATGTATATGTTTGTGTGTACAATCAAAGATTAAATAATGTTATTTATTCATGATCTTTAGTTAAATAATTAAGTTATAATTGTGGGACGGCCCCATGGTTAGCTCAGTGGTAAGAGCGCTGCAACGTATCTTTTATCTTCTAATTAATTAGTTCAAAGATTTAATACATTATTGCTATGTTTTTCATCATTAAGTAATTCAATTAGTTCTATTTATGTGTGTTTTGTACAGTGAAAAATGCCAACAAAATGCAAAGGCCTTGCCTTAATATTAGCTTCTAGATCTACTTATTAAAGTAAAGCATGCGAAATAGAAGAGCCCAAAGAACCGAAGAACAAATCCAGCAACAAAATACTGATGCGCGTATGAGCCTGGCACAATTGCGTCAAGAACAATCAGAAGATACACGAGCTGAAGGCAATGAAGTAATAAGATTAGCACGACAATCATGCCATTTCACAGTCAATAGATGCAGAACAAATGACCAACAACCCCAACAGGTAGATCGAGCATTTGCATCAAATTCATTCCTACGTCTAGCATTCCAGTATGAGCTCGATATTGAATATTATGCTCATTCACAAGTTGTAATTGATGCTATGGACAAGGAATGCCCGCATTGTTATGCTTTCAAATTCAAAAATGAGCTAGCCGGGATGTGCAACTACCTGCCAGGTAAGGTGCAACTACCTGAAATTGAAACACCACCTGAACCATTGAACGGTTTACTTATCGGCACGGATCCAGATTGTAACGTGTTCCTGAAGTCAATTCGAATATTCAATTCATGCTTTCAAATGACATCGTTTGGAGCAACATAAATAGTTCGAATACTAATGCAAATGATCAACAATACAATTCTACATTCAAAATCAGAGGCCAAGTTTATCATAAAATGGGCTCATTGCTGCCAATAGCAAACGAACCACATAAATTTTTACAGATCTACTTTATGGCGGTGAGGATTCCGGAAGCGTACTTGCCAATCGCGTGAATGCACGTTGTGACTACAATAACTTTGATTCATTTTTTTCCAGAGGTGTCATCGGCGAGCTGGACGCTCTATTGAATAAGCACAATGAATTGTTGAAAATATTCAAATGACACATGCACAAATTATAAAGCGATAATCACACTATTGTCATTAATCCTGATAGTGTGATTATCTCTTTGTAATTTGTGCATGTGTGATTTGAATATTTTCAACAATTCAGTTGAGTTGATCGAGATTGATATTGTTTGTTAGTGTTATTGTCATTAATCCTGATAAAACACCGGCTGGAAGCACCTTTGTTGACGATGTTGCTGGAATCATGGTTGGCGATCGTACAGGTGCACGAGAAATTGTGTCCGCTAATGTTCTGGAAGGGACAAGATGGATATTGACGATATTGTCATTCCACGTTCAACATACACTGATGAGATCAATGCTTGCTTAAAATCATCGCCATTGTGGCGTAATCTTGAAAAAGAATAGCTGAAAGTAAATATGCGCGTTCAAATGCTTCAAGATCCATCCGCTGAAACATTCACAAAACAACTCATAGATATCAGCGATGGAAAAGTTACTATAGATGAAATTGGATGCGTAAAATTACTGACTGAATTCTGCACAATCATTGATTCACAAGATGCTCTCATTGAACAAATATTTCCCGATATACTCACACAGTAGATAAATCATGAGTGGCTTGCAGAAAGAGCAATTTTAAAAATATTGTTCACACTATAGCATTAAGAGATTGATATTGTTTGTTAGTGTTACTGTCATAATTAATTAATGATATATAAATTTAAGGAATAAATTAAAAACATTAATGTTTGGTATTTTGTTATTTTTATATTCCCTCATCGTTCACAGCGCTCCATGCCTCTTTCACTCATATCCTTACACATCTTATCCTTATCATCCTTACACACTTTCAATAAGTGATTTTTTTTCTACACTAGAAATAATTTACATGGTAAAACAACGTTTGTTGGGTCAGCTAGTTATTATATAATAATACACCCTGATATAATTGACTTTTCGTAAGCATATAATCTTTAAATCAATATCATTTTCATAATCATCATCTATGATAACTCAATAATAAATTCCAGTATCGTTTATATCATGTAAGATACAATAAACTGATACATGAGAGTGTAATCTTGAAATCAACTGATCATTTTCATAATCAGCACCTTTGATATCCCAATAGTCATTCCCTTAATTGTTTTTATCTCATAAGTCATAATAAATCAGTACTTGAGCATGTAATGTTATGGTCGATCATTTTTATAATCAACTGCTTCGATAACCCAATATTAACTCCAATATTGATTGTATCCGGTAAAATGTAATACATAAATTGATATCTGAGTGTATAAATTTTATATCAATATGGTTTCATAATCGTCATCCTCGATAAACTAATAATCGAAATAAAGATCGATATCGGGTAATTCATTATTAACCTATAATATAGGTTAATATATTATGTTAACATATTATGTTGTCCGTGAAAACAGTTAACCCAACGACATAGGTATGATGTTTTATGTCAAATGTCAGGTGGATTTTCCTTTATTATAACAAAATTCCGGATAAGTATAGAGAAAAATACCAGCAATTCTACATCAAATTTTCTACCAAAAAGTTCCTATAAAAGCATTGTCTATTTCCTACTTTTTTCGTTTAAAAAATTGTGATTTTTGTGATTTTTCATCAAGTAGTTGTTTTTTTATTGCAAATCTCTTATAGAACCTAAATAGAAATAGATGGAAATTTTTGGTTTTAGCCATTCATCAAAAGAGCACTAAATTTTCATTAGGACTAGGGTATTTACCTTATAAAAAAAGTTATACTAAGTGCTTAGCAATAATATTGGATGATATGCACTTTTTTTCTGGCGAAGTTTGATGTGATCATAACTAGTTAACTCATTGAACCTATATATAGTTTTTATTGCAGGAAAAACTGGAGACTTCAATAAGCTTTATAATAATATAAAGTTTTTCTAATTTTGGAATGTTTCATGGAGAGAAAGATAAAAAATAACAATAAAAATAGGGATATTTGATAGTTTCAAATATCAATTTTTTAAAATAATTTGGGCGATTTCTATTTTTAAATTATTCGATATCCCAAATGTGCCCCCATTCAAATGTTTTGAATTTCTAAACCTAAAGAATTTCAGGATAAAAAAATATATTTAGGTACTGAACATATTTTTGGCCACGATTTAATGGTCTTAAACAATTTCTTTACCCACGTATAACCGCATCCCAGACCATCCCTTACTTAAATATTAGAATTTATAAGATCCATAATTCACCTTTTACTGATGCACAAAAATATATTCTCAGTGGAAATAAATTAAAATATAGCAAAACTTACGAAATCAGTTTTGGAATTTTACTTAGTGGACGGGGAATTTTAGACATTCTAGTCGGTATGATGGTTTTTTCCACATTCACATATTTCACATTGTTTTCCTGAAAAAACAAAGTAAAGGTAAATTAAATATAATTTTTGAAACAAAATTAATTATAAAAATCAAAATTTCCAATACAATAATGTTTTATGAGCTAAACTACTAAAATGAGTTTCATGAAAACGTAATTAGTTCCATCATGCTAATTAGTCAAGATTTTAACTTTGTTTCCTTGTTTAGACTTCCAATATTTCCCCCAAGCATTTGGGTCATTGCCATGGCTCACCTGTGGCACTCACTCACATATCGGCGCTACAGTCCGTGTAGGACCTTGGCCTCCTTTTACTTGCTCCACTCGGCTCTGTCTGCTGCAAATCATCTTCAGTGTTCTACGCCTAAAGCCTTCAGGTCTGCCTTGAAATCATCCAGCCATCGTAGTCGAGGCCTCCCTCACATTCGTCCACCTCCTGGCTTCCCGTAGAGCAGCCTTTTCAGGGTTCTGCTGGGATCCATAAGCGTAAAATGTCCCAACCATCTAAATCAACCCATCTGGATATATGAGACGATATCTCCTTCCCCGAACAATTCCTGCAGTTCCTTATTAGCCAGGCATCTCCAGTTTTTACTGCACCAAATATTCAACGAAAAACTTTCCTCTCCCAGACTTAGAACTCTTTTGTTTTCGGCTGTTAGGCTTCACACGCTTCACTACCATAAGCCTTAATACTATCTTGTATATTAGCAGCTTTCTAGCAGCCTGTCTTGAGAGGTTCTTGAACTTAAGGGCCTTTTGTCTGTAAACCCCATAGGCAGCGGTTTCCAGCAGCGATATCTGTTATAATCAGATTATCGGTGGTAACTAAGCTGCCGAAGTACTTGGATTCCTGACAGGCATGTAATCAGTACTCTCCCAGCTGCATAGTCCGCTCTTCATCACATTTTTTTGCAGTCTGCATATACACAGTCTTCTGATGATTGATCTCAAGCCCGATTTCCTTTGCAGTTCCTAGAAACTCTTCCAGTGTACCTGCCAGAGCTTGCCTTGTTCTAGCTGAGATCAGAACATCATCCACAAAAGCCATATGTAGTGTTAGGCGGTTGAATATGCTACCGCCCAGATTCATTCTTATTTTACGAATTGCGGACTTCAAAACTAGGTTGAAAAGAAGTACTGACAGTCTATGGGGTTTACAGACAAAAGGCCCTGAAGTTCAAGAACCTCCCAAGACAGGCAAAGCTGCTGTTCTCCCCAGAAACACTTTGTAGACGATTCCTAGGAGGGAAATTCCATGATAATTTCTACACTTGGTTCGGCTCCGCTTTTTGAATATTGGACAAACGAGTGACTCAGACCATTCCTCTGGCATTTTTTCGGAAGTCCAAACCTCAAAAACAATCTGGTACACATCCCCTCAGATGTCTTCTCCTCCATACTTAAATTCTTTATAGATCATTATTGTTTCCTTGGTCTTGTAATGATCCTCTAATCGCCGTGGGTAAGTCCTAGCATGATCATATGAACACGGCCAATTGTGAGCAAACAGTAAGTCCGATATTTTTTTGAACATTTTTCCTGAATTTCAGGCATGTTCATTGACAAAAAAAATCACTCTAAATCTCATTTTTTAAGAAAAAAAATTTTCTCATCCTTGGAGGGTTAAGACAACATGAGACAAAACAAAAGAAGTTTGTTTCCCCTTGGATTGCTACCTAATTTTATGTAAATTTCTAGGAAACTCTCTCTAGTCTTCTTGTTATCAATTATTTTCAGAAAAATATAATCTGTTGGCTTTTGCATTTAAAGTGTTAATAAGCTATATTTTACTTTGTCATGTGAATTCTAGCTTTGGTGGACATACGCAAGGGCTCGACTTAAGTCACATTCCTGGGAATGTAACATGACATAGATCGAGGACTGCTTATATGAATGAAGGAAGGTAACACTAATTTAGGTACAATAAAATGCACATAATCAAGGTGCCCATACAATTTTATCATAAGGTAAAAATTCAAGATATGGCTTTTATTTCTTACCGGCAAGCCCACACTAGGCAAGGCAACTTGGTTTCCAGGTTTCCTCAAAAAGTAATTTGGATTTTGATGTAGTTTCCTCTCTAAAAAAACAATAAAATAATTCAATTGATACAGTTGAAAAATAAAATATTGTATTAATGTAACATTCATAACATGTACATTATTAATGTAAACATTAAAATCATTAACGGTTATAGGACCATATATTATAAGGGATCTTGCATACTCGCAACATCACTCCGATTTTTATCTTATGTAAAGAAATAGAAAAAACTTTAAAATAACAGTGCTGAAACAGAACATTATTGATTTCCCGATATCTGAAATTGACGAAAGGGCTACTTAAGAATCCTCCTGGATACACCCTAAAGACTTTACAAAGCCAGACATAATAGATACTAAAAGAAAATCGCTCATTAACATCTTTACAGAGGGCAGCAAGGATCAAGGCAAAGTAGGAGCAGCCATCGTAACATTAGAAAGGACCAGTTGATCCATACAGGACTTTTCAAGCTCAGACCATTGTTCAAATAATCAAACAGAACTGTTCGCCCTCTTACAAGCCGTATCATACATTCAAAATTTAAGTATTAAGACGTATTGTATTTATACAGACAAACAAACCACAATATGCTAATAACAATGTTGAAATTAAACAATACGCTAAAATTAAAAAACATAAGCACACATGAAAAGCTTGTTGAGGAAATCAGGTGAGTGTTGATCTCTTGCTACAGCCACGGTAAACTTATTTCCTTTAAATGCGTAAAAGCTCATGCTGGTGTGCTAGGGAACGAGCTAGTGGATGAACCAGTTTAGGCTGTGGCAAGGGACACAGCTCTTCCGATTATTTTCAACAAGGCACCGATAAGTGCAATTAAACAACTTCTGAGAACGGCAACAAATCAGGCTTGGAACGAAAAATGAGCTGACCCCAATATCGATTTTATCAGGTTAGTTGTAATAAATCAATACACAACATAATCTCAAAATCTATATTAGTTTCTATTATATTATTAATTATAAATATTCATTGTTGGATGATCACATGAGTTAAATTTTTAATTCAGCTTGTTAAATAAATTGTAAAGTAAACTACATTTACTAAATTATTCCTAAATATAACAATGGCGATGAGGGAAAAACTATTCAGACTAAGATAGGTCTGCAAAAGACAACTCACACGGATAGAAACACAACTGAAGGATGAAGGATTTACTAGTACAATTGAAGGCATTAATTACTATGCCAAAAAAATTGAGCAAGGAAAGAACAAATTCAAAATAAACTTGAAATGGAGGTGAGTGATAATGATTATAACAAACGATTAAATTACAGATACGAAATTGAAGATTTAGAAAAAAAATTAATCATAAGCATTAATTCAATAAGGAAAATTTATAGGACGATCCTAGACCTGGCTGAGGGGAAAAAAATAAATTCTGCTAATCATTCATATGGAATAAAATTTGAAAAAGTTTAATTGTGAATGTGGCAGATCCGTTGCTGACTTATTTTTGCATATTCAGTTTATCAGTGGGCTGTATGATGCAGATATTAGAGCTGCATTACTTCTATCAGAAAAATTGTTGTATGAAAAATTAATTGAAAAGGCAAAAGTGCTAGAAAGCTCTAAAGAAGAAAGTAACCTGAAAAGGACAGATGATCTAGTGATAATTAAAGTTCAGAAGCTACCAAGAATATTACCCAATGGTGATAATCCTGCTTTTACAGCACTTTAAAGGAAAGTGCTAAAGGTGTGCAAGTGCTAAAAGTGCATCTTGTTAATAATTTCAAGTTCAAGAACAAATATTGCAACCATTCTGGGAAGTTGGGATATATTGTCCGGGCATATATAAGTAGGCATAAGAACAAACAGCAGGTAGCTACGAAACATTTTGAGACAAGTTCAGAAAAATCTGAGGATGAAGTTCATACCAAGTTTGTTACAGCCTTAACCAACCACAAAATATGCCCAGACGAAAAAAATTATGTTACCAATTAGAATTTAAGGCAGAAAATATTCTATGGAGTTAGACATGAGAGCTTCAGATTCATCAATCTCAATGTTAGATTTAAGGAAAATCTGTCCTAAAATGAAACTTGTTGAAACCAGGTTAAACTTAAAAAATTACTCTGAGGCATTAATTAAGCCAGCCAGTGTAGCACATGTAAATATAACCTACCAGAAAAATTTGTTTAAGGGCAAATTAATTGTAAAGTTTCCCCTATACCAGGTCGGGATCGGCTAAAAGAAATAAATTAAACTGGGCAGACATTGCGAACTTACCAGAATCATAGACACCTTCCCTGGAAGCAACACTTCAACGATTCAGGGATGTTTTCGACAACATGATTAGAATCATTCCATATGTATATTGTAACTTTACACATAAAGAACACGCAAGATCAACCTTTTTTAAATTGTGACCTGTACTCTATGTAATTGAAGAAAAAATTGAAAAGCAACTTTTAATCCAAGGATCGATTGAAAGCAGAGAAAGGTGAGCATTTCCTAGTTCCTACAATAGCCAAACCAAATGGGCAACAGGGACCGTGTTGATTCGACAAGGTAGAGTGCACAACATCGTTAAGTTAGATGGAGGAGGGAAAGCACTAATTAATGTTTAACCATCATACTAAATTTTCGAACCTTCCTTTCCAGGAGGAACTGTTATGTAATTATTTATGGAACTGTAATTATTTATAAGTATTCATTGTTAGATGATCACATGAGTGAAATTTGTAATTCAGTTTGTTAAATAAGTTTTATATTAAACTAAATTTACTAAATTATTCCTAAATATAAGTTTCATTATCAGTACCTTCGATAACCCAAAATCTGACCCCAATATCGATTATATCGCGTAAATTGTAATCAATAGATTTCTGACGATGGAATCTCAAAATCTATATCATTTTTATAATCATCACCTTTGATAACCCAATAGCAAACAAACAAGCTATGTAACTGCTAAGGCCAGGTTGACAAAACTGGCATGAACGAGAAAATGAAATGATAAAAGGAAAAAGTGGGATGGGAAGGGAGTTCTGAGATTTGTGACTCTTTCAGTCTTCGGGTATTACACTTATTGGCTGGGACACTTTAGTAAAAAACGGTCTGTTCTGAGAGTGGTGACTCATGCACTTTTCAGGTTTTATACAGCGGGTACACAAGAGTAAACGAACTTTTTTCTAATTATAAAATGATTTGAATAGTGAGGTAACCCCTCTTAGTTAAATATTTAATTATTAAACAAGCAATTTCTGCTTTTTGGGGGGGGGGGGGAAACTGAATTTTTATTTGGCTCAGTTAGAGGCTTGTTCATGTTTCACCTCACGGGAAAGTGCATAAGCGATTGTAGAAATGTAAATTAACAGAAATTGCTTGTTTAATAAACTTTTTTTTGTTCGTGTTTTTCGACCTAACATTAAACTCATCTACCGCTAGAATAAAAAAAAATTCTAGAATGACCGCGGATAATCCGCAAAGTGGATAATAATTTTCCTTATTTTACATTTCTGATATTCATTTCTTTTTACATTTCTTTTCTCTTATTTTACTTTCTTTACATTTAATTAGACATAAATTTTCTTCACTCTTCAATTTCTAAATATGTACGTTAGTTACATGATTTGTTAATTGATTTTATACTTGTAATTAAGTACGCGTTATAAATTTACTCGTTACAGGGTTAATGCATTGAGAAAAAAAAAAAAAGGAAAGGTAAGGATAAATAATAATAGAAATATTGAAAATCAATATTATTATAGAATAATAATAGAAAATTAAAAATAAAAATGTATTAAACCCTCAAAGAACTCAAAACCCTTGATCTCCAAGCCCAGTAATATTATTACATCATTTGAAAGGTAATTAAATACTCTTTAAAGTAATATAGAGTTGTGCGATGTTATTTGGATATAGAATTCATTTATATGCGTGACTTAAAAATTTTATATATTTTTTTTATTGGATATAAATGAAATAAAACCAGGGTTTGAAATTAAATCTTATTTTCTGGGAAAGAGAATAGAAGTCAAATCAGGACTTTTATATTTTTAATAAACAAATAAAAATCACATTATGACTTTTATATTTCTGGCCAGAAAATAAAAGTCCCAATATGATCTTTATCACAATGATATCTAATATAAAAGTCAAAGCTTGATTTTCATTATTTAAGGATGAATTTATTAGTTTTTTTATCGGATTTCTCCATATTGTTGTTCATTATTGGGTTAACCGTTTTTATAGAAATCTTATAAGGTATAATAAATTACCTCATATCGATCTTAAGATCGATTATTAGATTATCAAGGCTGCTGATAATGAAAAAAATATCGATATAAAGCCTCAGGCTTGCTCAGGCATTGATTGCAACTTATCCAATAATTACAATATTGGGGTCGATTTCTAGGTTAATTGGGGCGCTGATTCTGAAAATGATATCGATTTTTCAATTACGCGCTCAGGTATCGATTTATTTCAACATACGCGATATAAATGATATTGGGGTCCCCTCATAGGTTATTTGAGGTGCTGAATTTGAAAATGATGTCGATTTTTCGATTACGCGCTCAGGTATCGATTTATTTCAACATACGCGATATAAACGATATTTGGGTCTGCTCATAGGTTATTTGAGGTTCTGAATTTGAAAATGATGTCGATTTTTCGATTACGCGCTCAGGTATCGATTTATTTCAACATACGCGATATAAACGATATTTGGGTCTGCTCATAGGTTATTTGAGGTTCTGAATTTGAAAATGATATCGATTTTTCGATTACGCGCTCCGGTATCGATTTATTTCAACTTACGCGATATGAAAATCGGCATAGGGTTTGGAAGGTGCTGAATTTGGAAATGATATATTTTTTATGATTAGGCGCTCAAGTATCGATATATTACAACCTACACGATGATAACGATATTGTGGTCATAAGTTGCATACATTTTAAATATTTTCAAAAAATTAGTCATTTGCAAATAGTTTATACCGCGTATGTTGAAATAAATCGATACCTGCGCGTAATCCAAAAATCGATATCATTTTTAAATTTAGCGCCTCGAATAACCTATGAGTGGACCCCAATATCGTTTAAATCGCGTAACTTGAAATAAATCGATACCTGATCGCGTAATGGAAAAATCTATATCATTTTCAAATTCAGCACCTCAAATAACCTATGAGTGGACCCCAATATCATTTATATCGCGTAACTTGAAATAAATCGATACCTGAGCGCGTAATCGAAAAATCGATATCATTTTCAGAATCAGCACCTCAAATAACCTATGAGTGGACCCAATATCGTTTATATCGTGTATGTTGAAATAAATCGATACCTGAGCGCGTAATCAAAAAATCGATATTATTTTCAAATTCAGCACCTCAAATAACCTATGAGTGGACCCCAATATCATTTATATCGCGTAACCTGAAATAAATCGATACCTGAGCGCGTAATCGAAAAATCGATATCTTTTTCAGAATCAGCACCCCAATTAACCTAGAAATCGACCCTAATATTGTAAATATCGGATAAGTTGCAATCAATACCTGAGCGAGCCTGAGGTTGTATATCGATATTTTTTTCATTATCAGCAGCCTTGATAATCTAATAATCGATCTTAAGATCGATATAAGGTAATTTATTATACCCTATAAGATTTCCATAAAAACGGTTCACCCAATAATGAACAACAATATGGAGAAATCCGATAAAAAAGCTAATAAATTCATCCTTAAATAATGAAAATCAAGCTTTTACTTTTATATTAGATTTCATTGTGATAAAGATCATATCAGGACTTTTATTTTCTGGCCCGAAATATAAAAGTCATGATGTGATTTTTATTTATTTATTAGAAGTATATAAGTCCTGATTTGACTTTTATTCTCTTTCCCAGAAAATAAGAGTTAATTTCAAACCCTGAATATAACACTTATTGCTCAAAAGTCCACTCATATTATTTCATTATTTGATAGAGAACTTCATCCTCTTTTCAGTAGTATATGGTGGATTAATGCATTTAGAGAGAGATATTAGCTATACATAAATGTATTTATAATCCTATGTTGAATTAATTTTATTAGATTTAAATAATAATACAACTCTTTGAGCTTCAAAGCCTGCAAATATTATTATATTATTTGAAAGCTAATTAAATACTCTTTCCATTAACACATATTAATAAAAGGATTTGTTTTGATATACTGTATCTATATTTATTTTTATGTGCAACATTAAAATTAAATTTTACTGTATTTGATGTAAATCTAAATAAAACTCTTATAACTTAATGACCCACTCATATTATTTCATCATTAGATAGAGAATTTCCTCCTCTTTCTATTGATATATAGGCTAGTTCGAGAGATTTTTGCTCCAGGCATTTTTCGATGACTGTTTTACTACTTGGAAAAATTAGTGACCGACCGAAGTTTCCGTTTCGCCCATAGTTTCGGTTTTGGCCAAAAATTGGCTAAATCTTCGGCCAGGCCGAAACTTGCATTTGTGTCTGATATCTCCAAGGAGGGACCGGGAGTACATGATTTCAGCTTGTAAGATTGATGTAAGATCCTTGAATTTAATAGTGGGTAGTATCTGTTATTTTAGTTAATTACAATAGCATTGTCATTCAATAAAAAATGGATTTCTCTCATACTTTTGGTATCTTTAATTGATCAAAAACTTTAAGTAGGTGTGGTAACAAAAATGTGATTATGACAAACATGAATGTGCCACATAAATTACAACAAGTCTTAACATGACCACAGCATTATTTTCGTCCAGAATGCTTTATGTTGAGTGTAAAGAATATCATTCTTTACCTTAAGCGTTATGAACCTTAAAACCCCTCTTTTTACTACGACTTTTTTACTTTTAACTAACTCCTTACTAATGATGAAATTTGATTTCTAAAAAAATAAGAGAAACACGCAATAAGAATATATCTTCTAAATACTTAAATTTAAATAAGTCGTTGGAGAAACCCGACATGCCACAGATTCAAATCAAAGAAAAAAAAAATTTTAGTCAGTAAACGTGTCATAAAAAGGGGGGCTAAAGTTGCATCAAATCTTCATTGTTTTTTTTTTTTTTTTTAGACTCAGATGCAAAAACCAATTTTTCGACATTGGCAGCTTCCTCCCCACCGGATCACTAATAACATCCCCAAAATTTTTAAACAAGATTATATCGGTAAAATTTCGAGACCAAAACTGACTCATTAGTGTATAAATAGCTTCTGAGATACAGCTTTACATATTCACAATGACGCCATTTTATATTCCATCGGCTTTATTATGGAAGAGATTTACTATTATTTATTATTTAGATATGATAATATGAATTGCTATTAATATCAGTCTATTACTGCAAATATATTTCGCCTTTGCTAGTTAAGGGGATATTGTCTAACTTCCCGCGAGCATCAGTTTTACTAGGAAGTAGGGCCCAGGATTCAATGCTATAACCTAACAAGTGCACCTGTCTTCTATATGCCAATCTTCTATACCAAGCCCACGTACTTTATGAATAATTAAGTTCAATTACTGTCTTTTTATAAGCTTCCATTGATATTATTGCTAAACTAGACATATTACACACTTACATATATTATATATAAACACGTAAATAAGTTTCGGTTGGACCCGAAACCAGGTCTGCGGCCGAAATTTGGTTTCGGTTGGACACTAGAAAAAATATATGTTCAAGAATTTTTTTTTTTCATGATGGAAAATGATGTCTCTAATATTTATGGTATCATCTCATTCTGCTTGAAATTTAAAATAAATGATTAAATTTTGAAAGCTCAATTTCAATTAATACTCATTCCACGCAGGAAAATCTTAACACTTACAAGTTGGTTTTGAGCTCAAGTAGTCATCGGAACATCAAATATCTCAAAAGTTCAAATGACTATAATTCTGCAACTACTAGTTGGAAATGGGTAAAATTTGACATTTTTACTTATTTGTGTATGTGTTTTATATTTACAACTTATCAAAATCTGAGGTGGGAAGGTATAATATTAAACTTCGGCTGGATAATTTGATGTAGAATGGTCCAGATGCATTTTATAGACTCCATTTCTCTGGCACCTTAAACAGCTGACTAGTAACTAAGATTAAATTATTCTTTACTAATTTTTCCTTAGAAGGTTACCCAACAGGCCAGTTACTTCATAAATAGATACCAGTAAAAGATAATTAAAAACTCACAACTCTATAAAGTTACTATAACATGCAAAAAGCTAGGAAATGAAAAATTGAAAAAATATAACTAGTTAAGAATAACAGTTTAAAAAGGAATGTTAAAAGATTCACATGCTTAAAAATCGAAGGGGTTTATTATAAGAGGCTAAAATCTCACCTGACAAGGAAACAAACAACCAGATTTGCACGTGTTTCAAGACCTGAAACATATGTGTATAAACAAAGTTGTCAGCTACACATGAATCTATGATCATTTACATCAGACACTAGTGAAGAAAAAACACCACCCCATATTAGTAGAAACACCTGAAGGAAAAGTAATTAATACTATAATTACAACCACAATATTAAATACCATCACAATAAAGTTGGAGAAAATATACAATAAAACATTCTTTCATTCCTCAACCACGTCATACAATATCATTAACTTAATTCGGAAAATACCAAACTATAAGCAAAGAAGAATAAAATAGAAATCTTAGCGAGACAATATGGTTAAAATATAAACAAATTTAAAAAATAAATCAATCGAAACAAAAAGGAGGAAATGAAACAGATGAGGTATACTTAAAAATAAACATAGATTCCATCACTACAAAGGGTCAATACTGGGGTTATATGTTCGTCAAATGATTCGAAGAACTAAGTTCTTATGCAAAGAGAGAGATCATTGCCTATGAAAAAATAAAATGAATAAACAATAATAATAATAAATAAAATCAAATAGTGCCAGCTCACCAAATTGAATTTCTAAAAATTTTACATGCAAGTGACCTTAGAAATTTTATAATCACTTAACCCTTTAGCAGCTAGAGGTGCTGGACGAAAGTTTCACTGGGAAGCTAAGCGGGTCGACCGGCTTTTACCCTCCCCTAGCAAAGGTGTCTAGGCCACTTGCTGCCGCTGACTGCCTCAACTTCTTCAACTCCTCATTACCATTTCCGACTATTTCTTAATGTTTTATTTACTTTTTATGATTCTATAATACCTTTATCATTATTTCAATAAATTAACGGTCGCATTCCCAACATAGAAGTGATGGGTCTTCCCCGTCTTCGACACATCCTTTAATGTCTTGGGAATCAATCGGGGAAGACCCACCACCTCTATGTTGGGAATGCCATTGTCTGGGAGAAGATTAAAAGATTATGGAGAACCGAGCAAATTGGGGTTGACCGATCGTTTATACGGTGTTCCATGATCGTAGAAACACTTTAAGATGTGGACCAACAGAGGGAGGTAACACTAGCATACCACCAGGGGAAAATAAATCATCGGGGCGAACACAAAACCATACAGGCATTGAAGAGAAGGTATTTTTGGTGGGGAATGGCAAAGACTGTAAAATATATCATCAAGGTGTGTGAAGTCTGCTTAAAAACAAAATATGATAGACATCCACCGAAGGGGTTGCAGGAAGAGACTCCAACACCGTCTGCACCATAGAATTACCTAGAAGTGGATACATTTACGTGGAAGGGATACAGATGGGTAACCATTATTGATATTTTTAGTAAAACGGCCATGGCCTATCCCATAAAGGAGCGGTCGTCGGGATCTGTGTTAGAAGCCCTCCGAACGTGGTTCCAGTTTTATGGTACATCCGATAGGATCTCATCAGATGCAGTATGAGAATTCGATAACAGCAGCGTTCGAAGAGTGATGAAGGATCTGGACATTCATTGGCACCTCAACGCACCAGGTCATCCCAAGAGTAGGGGTGGTGTAGAAAGGCTGCATAGCACTCTTAGTGAACACCTTAGAGTTTACCATGTGGATAAGGGATTAGAACCCGATGTTGCGATGCCGTGGGCGATAGCGGCCTACAATCACTCGATACATACGAGTACAGGATTCTCTCCTTTTGAGAAGCTATACGGGTTGCATGTAAGAAAACAGAACAGTGAGAGTACGGTAGTGGAAGAGGAGATCTCTGGAAATCTGGTAAATAACTGGATCTATCTTGGAAAAATTTGGGAAAAAGCATGAGGGAAAATGGAGGCTGAGAAGAGCAGGAGGGTGGTTTCACAAAATACCAAAGTCAAAGACATGATGGGATATTTGAAAATTAGGACCATTGTATACAGGTGGTTAAGTTCCAACCGAGGGAAAGAGGTGACCATGTATGAGAGGCCATTTAGAGTGGTCATTATCAGGGAACATAACATAGTCACCATCTAGAGTGTCAAAGAACCAAGAAGGAGACGGACAGTTCATATTGAACAGCTCAAGCTTCCTTCAGGAGTAGATTAACTATGAACTCTACTGTGTTTATTTTTTGTTACATTTATGTTTCTTTTATTTTGTTATTTCAGTATTTGCCAAGAAGTAGAAACATTTTTTTTTTTTTTTTTGTACTTACTCTAGCTAGTCTTGCTTTCGCTTGTCAAAGTTTACGAAGAATGTTCATGCGGGGGGAGTTACATATATCAGTGTGCTATAGTATAACCTAAATATCATCTTGTATTGTGAACAAACCGCATATATAATAGATAGAGCATTGTTGAGATAATAAAAGTTCAGTGTGCTTGTGATGCTTGTATCATATCAATTTCTTTATAATCTTCGTAATCCACACCAAGTTAAGTTATAGAAAGCTTTGATATTAGGCAAAACGTTATGTTATTTACAGAAAGCTGGAAAACCCTGTATCAAGGCAATATAGTAAGCAAAGGCCTCAGAAAGGCCCTCATCTAAATTTTAATATATGTATATGTATATGTATATATGTGCATATACAGGGTGGAATGCTACTCGTGCGACAAACTTCACCAGTAGATTCTCCACCATAAAATGAATAAAAAAGTTCATATTGACCATGGTCCGATTCTCAACCATTTCGGAATAATTTCACTTTTTATCGATTTTGAAAGATATCACGACCTGGCATCGGAAAACCGTGATATCTTTAAATCTGAAAATTTCTCCGAAAAGCTGATAGCACCGTTGAAATCTACATTAATTGTTCAATAATAAAATGGTCATTTCAAAATTTTTCGTGTTTTATTTCAGCCAGAACAACAAAATAAGTGAAAAATTTTACAAATCGGAAAGTATTTAACATAATCCAGAGTTTCTAATTTTAGTTTCAGAAGGCAGCAAAGTTGAGGGAAAATACCTCATTTAATAACGCTTCTAACGCACTCTTCATTTTTTAATTTGGTGTTTCTAAGACCAAGATATGGATGACATAAAGAGAAAAAATTATGGTTCAAGGATTGTTAATGCTTGAGAATTTACATTTTAAATTTGAAAAAACTAATACAACTCACCAATATCTTTAAAATAAATTTATTTTTAATCATTTTATTTATGTTCAAATTGGAAGCCGTACTCTGCAATACACAAACGTGCCCGTTTTCTCATAATCCCAACTGTCACACCAAAAGTGAGAAAACGTCGAAGTTTTTCAGTAGCGGCGAAGATCCTTGCTCTCAAATTGTCTATGTTTGTCACTTCAGTGCGATAGATCAGTTCCTCGAGATATCCACAGACGAAATATTCCATGGGGTTGAGATCAAGAGATCTTGGTGGCCATAGAACTGTCCCATCACGGCCGATTTACGTTTCGAATGTTCTGTCAAATACGCCGTGATGGGACAGTTAAATCGTTACTGTTAAATCGGCCGTGATGGGACAGTTCTATGGCCACCAAGATCTCTTGATCTCAACCCCATGGAATATTTCGTCTGTGGATATCTCGAGGAACTGATCTATCGCACTGAAGTGACAAACATAGACAATTTGAGAGCAAGGATCTTCGCCGCTACTGAAAAACTTCGACGTTTTCTCACTTTTGGTGTGACAGTTGGGATTATGAGAAAACGGGCACGTTTGTGTATTGCAGAGTACGGCTTCCAACTTGAACATAAATTAAATGATTAAAAATAAATTTATTTTAAAGATATTGGTGAGTTGTATTAGTTTTTTCAAATTTAAAATGTAAATTCTCAAGCATTAACAATCCTTGAACCATAATTTTTTCTCTTTATGTCATCCATATCTTGGTCTTAGAAACACCAAATTAAAAAATGAAGAGTGCGTTAGAAGCGTTATTAAATGAGGTATTTTCCCTCAACTTTGCTGCCTTCTGAAACTAAAATTAGAAACTCTGGATTATGTTAAATACTTTCCGATTTGTAAAAATTTTCACTTATTTTGTTGTTCTGGCTGAAATAAAACACGAAAAATTTTGAAATGACCATTTTATTATTGAACAATTAATGTAGATTTCAACGGTGCTATCAGCTTTTCGGAGAAATTTTCAGATTTAAAGATATCACGGTTTTCCGATGCCAGGTCGTGATATCTTTCAAAATCGATAAAAAGTGAAATTATTCCGAAATGGTTGAGAATCGGACCATTGTCAATATGAACTTTTTTATTCATTTTATGGTGGAGAATCTACTGGTGAAGTTTGTTGCACGAGTAGCATTCCACCCTGTATATATATATATATATATATATATATATAATAACTTGTGTTAAATAACATATACATATATGTATATATATATATATATATATATATATATATATATATATATATTAAATAACTTAACAACTACATTTTTAATCCTGGGATTGTTTAGTTTTAGAAATTCAAAACACTCGTATCATGCACATTTGGAGCAGCGAGAAATTTCAAAATTAGATTTTGATTTTGAAATCTAAAATAACAGAATATATTTTTTTTAAATTATTGTATTTTTAAAACCTTTTTTTTTTTTTTCCTGTACTTATCTAGAACAACCTGTATATACAAAAGACCTACCTAGTTTCATTAACCTGCTTAAGAAAGAATTAGAATTTCACAAACCATAATACTGAATAATAATAATAGGAATTAAAATAATCAAATATCATAAACTGCGTCGCATTGGCACAGTTTTCTGTGTCACATCCCCTGCGTCCCAATGTGCGCGTTTCCTATCTAATTCACTTTCCACAAAAACTGCTCTGCTCTGCGTCGCGAGTGTCTCAATGTGCGCTCGGTCTTACATTTTGTTTCTTAATTCTCATTGTTCTGTTAGTATCGAACTAGCTTCTGTCGAGTATTCTTCTTCTTATGTCCTATGGCAGCCATAGTAGGAGCAAAGGGCCGAAGTAAAAACTCGCCATCTGTCTCTATCCCCGCTTAGGGCCTTTTCCAGCTCTGATGACTCCCTTCTTCTAGGTCAGCTTGGGTCTCCCCCGACTTCTTGATCCTTGGGGGTTCCAATCAAGGGCCGTCTTCTCAATGGCTCCATCCCTTTTACAAAGGGTATGTCCAATCCACTTCCACTTTCTCGTGGCAATCTGCTCCCCCAATGGCTTCTGTCTGGACAATTGAGCCAGCCTCTCATTTGAGATTTTATCGTCCCACCTGATTGAGAGAATCCTCTTAAGGCAGCGATTCACAAAAACTTGGAGTTAGCTCAGAACCTTTTTGGAGATTTTCCTAGTTTCACAGCCATAGAGGAGGATAGACTTTACGTTGGAGCTGTACAGTTTTAACTTAGTATTGCGGGAAGTATTCTCGTTCCGCCATACAGGATATAGCTGGACAAAGCCTACATTTGCTTTGCGAATCCGGCAAACTATTTCTTGGTCAGTGCCTCCATCTCTCCCCACAGTGCTTCCCAGGTAAGTGAAAACATCAACCCATTCAAGGACCTCATCACTTAGCTGTAGGGTCTCCTCATTTTCCACATTTAACCGCATTTCTTTGGTCTTGGAAGCGTTTACCTTTAACCCCGCAACTTTGCAAACGGTTTCTAGTTTCCTCAACTTTGCCTGCATGTCAGAAAACCATTGTGCTAGAAGGCAAACGTCATTTGCAAAGTCAAGATCCTCGAGCCTTTCATGTAACGACCATTGGATCCCTCTTTTCCTTCTACCTACAACCTGCCTCATTAGCCGGTCTAAAACTAGGATAAACAGTGTAGGGGAGAGAATGCAGCCCTGTCGGACCGCACGGATAACATTGAAACTGTCCGACACCGCCATTATGAAGGACGCAACACCAGTACCCATCGTACATGCTCCTGATTATATTAATTATTTTGGAGGGGATATCATACTTCGCTAGTGTTTCCCAAATGAAGTTCTGCTTGACGGAATCAAAGGCTTTTTCAAAGTCAACAAATGTCATATAGAGAGGACTCCGCCATTCATCGCTTTGCTCCATGACAATCCTGAGAATGTTAATTAGATCAACACAACTCCGGCCTCCTCTAAAACCAGCCTGCTCCTTCCTCAGCTTCTCTTCAATTGCCTCTGTGATTCTGGAGAAGATAATTCTGCAGAATACCTTGCAGGGCACTGAAAGTAATGTAATCCCCTGCCAATTGTCACAGACTATCCGATTTCCTTTCTTTGGCACCTTGACAATAATACCTCTCTCCCAAGCCTCAGGAACCTCTTCTTTCTTCCAAATTTCTTCAAACAAAGGTAGCAAGAGTTCCGCTGATAGGTCATCACCTGCTTTAATCACCTCCGGTGTAATGTTGTCCAGCCCTGGAGATTTGCCATTTTTCATTTCATAGCTTGCTTTATTTCACTCTTGGAGGGACTGCCACCTGCCACTTATCTGGGTGGGTGGGACCTTTTTGGGCTAGCCCGGGGTCCAATTAGATCGATTGAATCACTAGACACATTTTCCAGGCTGGATGATTGATCCTCAGGCTGTAAGAGATTTTCAAAATGCTGCTTCCATCTTTCAAGCTGCTCCTGTTGATTTGTAAAGAGTTCGCCAGTACTGCCTTTCATAGGATTATTATTTACTAGGCGCTTTTTCCTTGAAAGCACGTTGGTTATCCGATAAAGCTCCCTCAGATCGCCTTTATTTGCTGCCTCCTGAGTGTCCTTTGCGAGAGAGTCTATCGATTTTCCTCTTATCCTTTCGGGCATTCACTTTAACCATCCTATTGAGTCTTGCATGTTCTGCAGATATCTTAGCTACCTGAGATCTGGTCCGACATAGATTCCACTCCAATTTGGCTTCTTTCTGCTTCCTTATTAGGTCCCAAGTCTCTTTGGTCATCCATTCTTTTTTATCTTTTCTCCTAAGTTCTAGGACCTTCTCACTGGCTCCAGAGTATACTTGCTCCACAATATGCCATCTCTCATCTATATTCCCACACGATTTCTCCTTCAGGGCAGAAAACCGATTATGGAGCTCCATCTTGAATTCTTCTCTCTTTCCTTCTTCTTTGAGGATCTGAACATCAAATAACTTGTTCCGTGGCTCAAACTTTTTAGGTGCTGTGACTATTTTCATTTTAAATTTAGCCACTAATAGGTGATGGTCTGATCTAATATCTGCCCCTCTCTTGTTTCTTACGTCGCATAAAGAACTCCCATATCTTGCACACAGATCAATAAATCTGGCCCAGTTGTCATTTGAGTTTTCACCAAGACCATGCTTCCCCATTACATGCTCATACCTTCATTGCATGACCCAACTTTTGCATTAAAATCCCCCATTAAGGTGACTACGCCTTTCCTTTGGACCTGCTGCATTGTCTCATTTAAAAGTGAGTAAAATTCTTCCTTTTTCTCTATTTCTAAGGTTTCTATTGGAGCATAACATAAGACAATTGTCACATTTCGTAACTTTGTACGAAATCTTTCCTTGATTAATCTTTCTTCTGTCGAGTATATTGTTACTAATAAGGCCAAAAATTAGAGGAAGTATCTTCGAAAAATATTCTGAACTCAATAGGGATGGTAGTGCAGTGTTTTGTATATCTAGAGATAACAATATTGGATGTGAGAGGAAATCACAAATTGATACCTACTGTAGCAAAAGGAAGAACCTAATTTTTTTTAACCCCAGAACGGTAACAGGAGTATTACGTGTTATAAGACCATTGGCGGATCCAGGGGTGGGGGGGCAGTGGGGCTGCAACTCCCTCCCTTTAGGACTGCAGCTCCCACCTTTACAATCGGCTGGATTAGCCCATGTACCAGACTGATTTAAAAATACACCAGATATTGCATGTAGTAATTCAATAATTCGAGTAGTATCTTTTCTATTTAAGATCTCCCTATTTCAAATTTAATTACAGCTCACATGCAAGTATTTTACTCTTTAGGGCCTATTCACACTATTGGTTTCGCTCCCGCTCCGCTCTCAATCCACCCCATTCACACTATTGGTCCGCTCCCGGTCCGATCTCCTAAAGTCTTATCATATTCACATTATATAATTTTACACCGTTCACGATTGAAGCCATCAATAATCGAAGTCGTCTGTATTTGGATTTTAATTAATAATTAACTTTCAGTTATTAAATTTTTTATTGATTCATCAATTTTACGGCCAAAAAAAGTTTAACTTTTCGTTTATAGAAGTCGAGGGTCATCCAATAAGTAAAGAGACAAATTCTATAATTTTAAATTTCTATTCAATGAATGTATACAATCTTTTCAGGGGTGTTAGTTGGCAACCTTGGGATATGCTGTGATCAGCTGTTTCATCATTTTATGTCAACATAACCTCAAAATTTTCAATTCACCATGGCTAGTCCACTAGAAGATTGCACCTTAGAAGAGCAGTGCTCAGTCATTAATTTTTTTTAAGAATAGTGACCAGCGACGAGGTCTGGATCCATCACTACGACTCTGAGACCAAAAGGCAGAGTATGGAGTGGAAACACACTAGCTCTCCAGTTCGCAAAAATTCAAGGTTCAACCTTCCGCCAGTAAAGTGATGCTGACCATCTTTTTAAATTCACAGGGTCCAGTCTATTGTGATTTCCTTGAAGATCAGCGAACTATCAATAGCCAATACTACTGTGAGATGCTAGAACACAAAGTTAGACCAGCTATCAGGAGCAAACGCCGTGGACTCTTGTCAAAAGGAGTCATTCTTCAGCACGATAACGCCCGCCCTCATACAGCCCAGCTGATCGGTGATAAGCTTCAAGAATTGGGTTGGGAAGTGTTACCTCATCTTGCCTACAGTCCCGACCTCGCCCCATCTGATTTTTACCTGTTTGGACCACTCAAAGACGCCCTATGTGGAAAAAGATTTGCTAACTATGAGGAAGTTTAGGAAGCGGTGCAAAAGTGGCTTCGTGGTAAATCGAAAGCATTCTTCGCCAAGTGAATTAGGAAGCTGCAAGAAAGATGTGACAAGTGCATAACTGTGGGGGGCGATTATGTTGAAAAATAGCTTTAATTTTGAAAGATTGAAATAAACCTTTTTTGAGCTGTAGCCATTTGTCTCTTTACTTATTGAATGACCCTCATATTATAAAAAAATTTGATAAGAAGAATATATTGAAACACTTCAAAAATTATTAATAATTATTATAAATTAATTTAATTAAGGGCGAAGAAATAATTTAAATTTTTTTCCGAATGTATTCGAATACGCTTGAAATGATTTAAAAAAAAAAAATATCACCAAAAATAAAATAAAATACGAAATCTTGTGAAGCGGTTTGTCCATGAAAAAAATTCATTTCATGTTTGAGATATCATATTCTGCAATGAATTAATGTAAACAATGCTCACCGATTTATTAACTATATATTCATCGCTGTTATAAAATAACGGTCAATTTGAAACTTGAATAAAAATGCAACATATTATGAAAAATGTCAGATCATTAACAAAAAAATATATTAAAGCAAAAAATAATTAAAATATGAATCAGGAAAAGAAGAGAACTCTATCGGTAAATGCTGCAACGAGTTTAATCTCCCTCAAATAAAAACCCATCAAGACCGATCTGGATCCTCATTAGAATATTTTGCCAGTGAGATCGAACCAGGAGCGGAGCCAGACGGGACCGGAACGATAGTGGAATACTCTCCTTCTATTTCTCATTAGAATATTTTGCCAGACCGAGATCAAACCGGGAGCTGAGCGGTAGCAGACCGATAGAGTGAATCCGCCCTTATTCTACATCTTTTTGTTACTATTTTAAGTAAATATTTTATGTTCCGATTTTTTTTATCGGAAATATTTTCAAAAATAGATCATTAATGTTATACAAAAGATCCAAAATTCAGTTATTTAACCAAAATGTATTCTAAAAATAATATTATAAAAATAGTTTGTAAAGATAAAGGAGTTTCTATTTCAATTTACTCTCCGCTACTTATTTTATTCCAAAGTAGCTATTTTTTGTTCACAAAAATAATTTAATGCCTGATTTTCAAACAATCCATTTTTATTGCATGTCTTGAAGTTTTTAATGCACTTTTTTGCACGCTTTGAAGTTTTTGTTGCACGGAATTCCGAGCTTTACTTATAATATTAAAATAGTATTACAATAATTTAAATAATAATAATAATTACTTTCTAGAGTTCCCAATCAATGTTGAAAACTCATCAATTTTGATATTAATATTTTTCATAATAAAACAATGTTAGAATAAAACTGAAGATTGAACCTCCCACCTAGGGGTAAAGATAATTGTAGAATACAAAGGAATAAGAGTGATCCCTGCCAAAGGCTATAATATTCCATAAAGGATTAATATGTATAGCCTACATGGCTCTAGAAATGTAAGATTTAATAATAGTGTAAACAAGTATTTCACTAATTGTGCGCCACGGCATTAAATACCAAACATCTGAAGTATAGATATATCAATGTGTATCTGAATTTGAAAATAAGAAAAACTATCAGTAACATAAGGTTTGCCCTTGAGTTTGACTCAAGGTGCAAAAAAATTTTGATACTCAAAGGGCGCCAGGACCTGAAAAAGTTAGAGAACCCCTGGTGTAAACCATGGGAAACTAAGATTTTTCACTGTTCCATTACAGTACAGTGAGGGATGGCAAGAAAAATAATCAATGAAAGATGCAGAATTAATAAGCGTTGCCTTGGTTTTCTCTGTGTTCTACTGCAGCTATTATTTGCTGCTCAGGGGCTAAAACTACTGAGCTCTATTACATACAAAGACTACTAAAAAAGTTTTGCAATACAGCTTTATTTATTTAATTTTCTCAAAGTAATTTCCACCACATTCACCACATACACTTCTCCATACGTCGAAACCAGTCATTAAACCAGCTCTGCCAAGTTTCATCTGGGATTGAGGCACATTCGTTGTCCCAAGCCCTCAGAAGGTCCTCGTCGCTTGAAAAACGTTATCCTTTCAACTTCATTTTCACATGTGGGAACAGCGCAAAGTCACAGGGAGCAAGGTCTGGACTGTAAGGAGGGTGCTGAAGAAGTTTCAGCCCAGTAGTGGCCAAATATTTGGTGCAGGCTCTGGCACGGTGAGCTGGTGCATTGTCATGGTGGAGGTACCAGGTGTCCATTCTTAACTTTGGTCTCAGGTTTTTCATAGACTCTATGACTTTCTGTGTCTCCAAAACAACACGCTCTACAATTCCGCTTCATATGAAAATAATAGAAAATAAAATACAGCGATCATTTTTTTTTTTTTTACAGATGGAGATTTTCTGGCAATTACAGGTATATCCTCATCGTCTAATACCCAAACTTTGTTTTGAGCCTTGGTCAGCACATCATAACAGTATAGCTAAGTTTCGTCACCAGTCACGGTGCTGTTCACATATGTAGAATGTCCCTCATCAAATAGTTTCAGCATCTTTCGGCACAAAGTCACACGAGCCATATGCTCTTCCGCTAGACTATGGGGCACCCAAAGACAACAAAGTTTTTTTATCTTTAAATGGTTCCTCAGAATTGAATGAATTGCTGGTGCATGAAGGCATAATGTCTCCTCTATCTGTTGATATGTCACTCGGCGGTCCTCATTAAGCATTTTCCTCACAGCAGAAATATTTTCATCTGTTACAGACGTTTGCGGCTCTCTCAGCGTCCTCCAGAGTGAAATTGCCCCTTTCGAATTCTCTGTACCATCTAAATATAGTCGTACGATGTGAACAATCATTATTCAATGCAATCTTCATTTCTTCTAAGCATTGATCTATGTTTAAACCATATGTTTAAACCATGCACAAAATTATATCGCAAAACTGCCCTTACTTCACTACGTGACCACAATGCCATAATACGCACTTTAATCTGCCACTGCTAATGAACAACTGAGCCCAGAGATGTGATACTGGCGGCTAGTATGCAAGCATGGATAGGTCTGAACATGCAGTAACTTGCAGCCTCCTGGGTCTTTCTGTTATGTTACATAGCAAAACTTTTGTAGTACCCTTTGTAAAGCAAGTTTCCCAAGATAGAGTATAAAGACAAATGTTATAAATTGGGTAATTAATTGGTTAACTTTGATCCAACAAAAAAATTTTTAAATTGCACCTATAAAATTAAGAAAATATACCCATGAGTTAATTTCTATCTAAGAAGCAGCATTATCACAAAGTATAGAGGCACCTAACCATATTCCTCCTATTTTAATTGGTTTGATTCCAAGTAAGTGCCCAAAGTTTGAGGAGCCTACAGTTAGTATATATTTTTACATCATTAACATGTATTTTCCTATGATAGTGAGAGGTAAAGCCGTCAAAAACCTATTTTGTTAGAAATAGAAACTGTTAATCATAAATACCTGCTGCTAACAGATTAATGTTGTGGGTTTCCAAATTCAATGCAGACACATAATGTTTTTTAGGCTTTCTTGAGCTACATGAATTTTCGGGTAAACAAAGAGAATCTTCAGATCTGGTTTTTGTTAATGTACAGTCAGCATTGCCTGTAAAAGTATCAAGAATTCTAAAACTAATTTTTAAGTTACTAATTTTACTAGTTCAAAGTAGTTTAAATAAAAATAGTTTCATGATACTAAAGGTATTAGCTACCAATGTTTTGTAAAAAAAAAAAAAAAAAAAAATATTTATAAAAATCATGCGCGCAACACACAACTTTCACTTACAGACTTACTTAGATTAGAAATTGACGTGTTTTGATAAATATGTTTTCATAAATATAAATATAATGTCATTCCTCAACTTCACACATTTTCCCACATTTGTTCACTTATTTTTGTTTGTCTCCATAAGTTATAGAGTATTATAATTTGTATTTCAAAACTTAAAAGTTTTTAAAAAATTTCGATTCATTATCGTTTATTTCTTTTTTTAATTTTTTAAAAAATCCTAATTTCATCGACAGTCGAGTTTTTTTACTGCTTGCTTGTTTTCTACTGCGAGTTACTTTTTGAAAATATTGTGAAATTGAATCAATAGGTGTATTTACGGCTAATAGTGAATTAAAACTTCATTTTAAAATGTTTGTCTCTCTGCCTTTAACAGAGTAACCGAGAACGATTACTTTTCCACTAAAATCAGTTTAAATTGCATTCAGAAATCTAATATGGAACTTAAGTTTGTAAACTAAAACATAAATTATTAAAGATCATCTTGTACCATTTTTTTTTTTTTTTCAGGCTGTAAACTGCTTTAAATAATTTGAGCATCAGGTATTTTCTCTCTAAAGTACACTACATTTTTTTATTGTTAAATAAGTTTTTATTTGTGAAAATACGGTATTGAAAACATAATACTACATCACGTCTGATTTTATAATTCTCTATTAAGTTGTTGAAAAATTTGTTTTAGTACCATCGAAACAAATAATTTCCATTATGTTCCAAAACATTTTGACAACTCTTTCCCATGAGCAGAACGCCATTACTTATAAACAATGGTATGTCATTAAAGGGGTTCTGCGCATGAGTGGGCTCAACATGTTTTATGAATTGTCAGAATATTTTTATTTTTTTTCTCCAGTATATGTTAAATCGATTTTTTTCATATTACATATTTAGCCATTTCTTATTTTTAGGCATAACGAGAGAGAGACAGAGACTCCACATAAACAAAATCAAAGGTACTTTATGATGACAAAACTTACCTGATATTAAAGAATACTTGATTAAAAGAAAATTAAAAAAAAAAACATAAAAATTAGACAAAATTTATGAAATAGTGCCCCCTTCGGAAGTCGAAATTTTTCACGATCGCAATATTTCTCTTACTATATATTTCATGCATAGGTAAGTGAAAGTAAAAACAAGCTGTCTTTCAGGTTTAAAAGATTAAATCCAAAAAAATGAATAGGGGTTGGGAACTAAGAATCCAGGAGAAATCAGCACAAAAAATAAAATTATCCGAATAGAGCTTAAACAAATAAACTGAACTAAAAAAAAACAACATACAGCTTATTTGTTTTTATAAATTTTTAGTGCATATATTGAGGTTGGTTAGAAAAATATTAAATTATCAAACAAATTGAAAAATATACCCAATAATGGTTTAAAAATCTTAAACATAAACTCTTCTTATTAATGTATTAACTTACACCCACACACACACAAGCTTGTAAGTAGTAATCAACATACAGACTAATCTTAATACTCACTGTTTTTTTGAGGTTGTAACTGAGACATATCACAAACATCTCCAAGACTACGAATATTTGATGATGAGCTGTAACAACTATCCTCCTCACTATCATCATTGTCCTTCGGTTTTATTGTGATAGTTGAATTAAAATCAGCATCTGAATTAGGTAAATTTTGGAGTTCGTCTAATTTATTATTCCTATTATCTTTGGTAGATATCAAATTTTCATTATTAGATATTATCTTAGTATTGTTTGCATTGGACTTGTCAGTGGTAGATTCTTCAAATATATAAGTATTTTGTAATGTATCTTTTGCTATTAATTCTTCAATGTCATCAGAAGTTTTTTCTGTTTCAATATTAGAGGTTGCGATAGTAGTGGTTACATTAAAATTTATGCTGTCATTTTGATAATTGCTTTCCATATTACACAATGATACATTGTATGTATCATTAGCTTTACCTTCTGTGTTAGAGTTAACAGGTTCGTTCATATTCTCAGGAGTAATAGAAATTTCATCTGTATTAGCACAAACCTTGAATTTCTTCGTAGGGGTAGAGACTGAATTGGGATTGAAATTTAACTTAGAGAAAAGAGAAAAATCCGAGGATGTGCGATGTGATATGCTTGTGGAATCCAAAAATCCATTAGGAGCAGAAATGTTAGCAAGTAAGGTATGTTCACTAATATTCCAAGAATTGGAACTATTTTTAAGTGTTGTGTCCTGATTACTGTTAATAGAATTTTGGGCACTGAATTTCGGAGATTCATCAATTGTCAGTTGTGCAATTAAATTAGTATCATCTAGCTGTAATCTGGAATCATCTTCATTGTTACAATTTTGATTCAGCTGTGCTGACTGGATAGGCGGCAGCTGCAAAAGAAGAAAACTTATAATTAATCAAAAATAAAAATACAGCTCAAAATACAAGATAATGAATGACAATGTCCAGAATCAGAGAAATTGAAGTGACACAGAAATAATAGAAAGAAGATTAAATGTATACCAGATATTAAATTAAAAGTCCCCAATAATATTGTGTAATATATTCAGAGAGGCTCTGAGAGTATTTTTAAAAATAAAACTATAAACAGTCATTGTATAGGTTTGATTCTAACAAAGAAGCTTATTTTTGAACATTAAGAACATTGGTTGGCCCTCTGTTCTGGCTCCTTTCTCTCTCTCTCTCGTAAATAATCGCAAGATTATTTTTTTTATTATAGACACTGTGGTGGAGACATCTATAGAGGGATTAGGAGCTTATTGATTTTTAAGCTCCACAGAAGTTAACAAATATTACATTTTGGCATCCCTTGTGGGGATAGAAGACATTGAGATCTGGACAAATATTACAATTGATACAGTGCAAGGGAGTATAAGATTCATTATTAATAATGAGATATAACAGTCTACCTATTACAGTATGGTACTTTTAGCTTTCAACATGGTTTTATATTATGAGCTTGGAGTTTCAAAACCCCAGTTATTTTGGAGATTTTATTTTTTTTTTTTACTTTCATTTACCTATATATGAAATATAGCAAAAAATTTGATGCAATGTAGTATAGTTTCGCATTTTTAAATTGTCAAAGATAGAAATAAAAACACTCTTAAATAAAAAAAGCGATGTCATACAGTAATATGTCTCTGTTGCCATACGGTCACAGATAAAAATAAAAACTATTTTATTGTTCGTTACAGAATGAATGCGTAGAAAAACACGAGATGCTCAAATTATTCAAAGCAGTTTTTTTTGTGGTAAAATACATATGGTACAAGATAATCATTAAAATTATATATTAGTTTGCAAACTTTAGTTCCATAATAGATTTCTGGATGAAATGTAAGGTGGTTTTAGTGGATTACTGTTCCTTGTCGGTTTCTGGAAAGGCATTAGAGACAAACATTTTTAAATTAAGTTTTAATTTACTATAAGCCATAACTACACCTTCTATCGATTCCCTTTCACCAAATATTTACAAAAATGATAAAAAAAAACTCAAGTATTAATGAAATTAGGAATTTTTTCAGGCCCCTATTATATTTTAATAAATAATAAAACAACCTTTCAGTTAGCGAACTAGCAATTTAATGAATATTTTATAAAAACAATTCAAATAATCATATGCCATTTTTCGACACATGATCGATACCTCGATCTCACACCTCCCCCTTTAAGCCGTAGGCTGATCACATCTCGCTCCAGACTTGATAATTTGATCCGCGTGAGGCGGATGGACTTTCCTAGTTTCCTCCTCTTCGACTAAGTACATCCTGCTGCCTAAGACTCCAACGATTTTTTCCTCAGTCCAGGTACCTTTATCAGCCCCTCCGTCGTAAGTTCTTACACAGACCTTTTCGCCTTCTTAGAAATATACTCGACGGCCCGTGTTGACCAAATCTTCCTTCTCCATCCGGCCTCAGCATCAGCTTCGCCGGCGTCTCTCCCGTCGTGGCATGAACTCCGGTCCTGTAGCGGAACAGGTAACAGCTTACGACAGAACACAAAGATTCGTTACCTTGCCTGGTCTTAAGGCACTTCTGTAAGCCCTTTTTAAAACTCTTAACTGCGTTTTCAGCAGCACCATTGCTGGAGGGATGGTATGGGGGCGTTTTCATTGCCTTGATGTTGTTTCACTTACAGAAATCCTCGAAGACCACTGAACGAAACTGAGGCCCATTATCCGTCACAATAATCCTTGGTAAGCCAAATCGAGCGAAAACTTGCTTAAGTTTATCTAGAGTGCACTCAGCAGTCAACCCCGTCATGCCAAAAACTTCGGGCCATTTATATAATGCATCCGTTACTATTATAAGGTTTTTCCCTTGATGGGCCCCAAAAAATCTACATGAATTCTTTCAAAAGGGCGAGAAGTCGCGGGCCACTTGGTTGGCTCCATCTTCACGAGGTCATCTCTAAATGACATACAGGTCCGACACCGCTTTACATAGTTCTCAATATCAGAGTCGAGTGATGGCCACCAGAAATAAGAACGCGACTTCATCCTGCTCATGCCCTCATGGGTCTCATGTAGCTCATCCAACAAAGCGGGTCTTAACTTCTCCGGTATGACGATCCTATAGCCCCACATTATAACGCCCTCTTCCACACTCAACTCGTTCTTACGTCGAGCAAACGGCTTCAATGATTCTTCGCAGTTATTGGGCCACCCCTGACGGATAAAATCATACACTTTGCTCAGCTGACGATCTCGAGGAGTATTAATTTTAATTTTGCCCCAGTCCACAGAAAAATTCTTGTTCAGCCAGTTTACGTAATCCATGTGATGATATTCCGGTGGAGCCCTCCCTATCGGAAGTCTAGAAAATCCATCCGCTAGATTAGAACCGCTCTTGGTATAATGAGCTGAAAAGTCAAAGCCGGACAGATAAAAAGCCCACCGTTGAAGTCTTCCCGCTGCCATCTCCGGGATACCCTTCTTTTCCCCAAACAATGCTACCAGCGGCTGATGGTCAGTAACCAAGATAAATCTGTTTCCCATCAAATATTGGTAAAATTTGGAAATACCCCAATAAATAGCTAAAGCTTCTTTATGGATGAGAGAGTAATTTTTCTCGGCAGCATTCAATAAACGAGATGCATAGTAAACGGGTTTTTCTTCTCCAGACAGAAGTACGTGAACAAGTACTGCGCCCAATCCATACCTCGAAGCATCACAGTACAGCTTAACGGGCAACTTGGGATCGAAACAACTCATTGTAGAACCTTCCGCGACTTTATTTTTAGCTATTTCAAAAGCGATTTGGCACTCAGAAATCCAATTGAACTTGGTACCTTTTTTTAATAATTTATAAAGGGGACACATTATGTCTGCCAGACCCGCGACGAATTTCCAGACGCGCGAGTAATTTATCACACCTGCAAATGATCGAACTTCCGAAGGATTTTTGGGTACCGGTAAATCAAGAAGAGCTTTTAATTTTTTCGGACCCGGTTTTATTCCAGCGCTGGAAATGATGTGGCCCAAATAATTTATTTCTTTTAGACAAAACGAGCACTTTTTCACATTCAGAGTAAACCCGGCCTCCAGAAGGCGTTTAAAAACTTCACTTAGGTTTTTCATATGTTCCTCACGAGTCCTGCCTGATATTATGACGTCGTCCAGAAAATTTATAACCCCCTTTAAGCCCTGTAAAATCCTTTGAACAGTTCTTTGAAATACTGCTACAGCTACCTTTGGCCCAAAAGTTAGCCTATTTACTTTAAAAATACCTTTGTGAGTGGAACATGCCAAGATCATCTTCGATTCCTCATCTAGCTCCAGCTGATTATATGCCCTAACAAAATCAATTTTTGAAAAATAAACGCCTCCTTGAAGGGCATCCAAAACTTCTTCAATGCGAGGTAGGGGAAAATTTTCATCTTCCAAACAAGGGTTAACCGTGATTTTGTAATTAGCACACAACCTAAGCGACCCATCTAGCTTTAAAACTGGAACAAACGGCGTACCCCATTGGCTGTGATCAACTCTGCTAATCATTCCCAATTTCTCTTATTCTTCATCAATTTTTTGACGGACTCTTCCAGACGTTCGCTAAGTTCCCTTTTCTTCCACATTTGTGACACTGGTATGACTTAAATCTACATTTCTCAAATGAGTGATTTGACTTACCACACGCTTTACACTTTTCATTATCATTGTGGCGGCGGGTATCGACCATTTTATCAACCTCCTCCGAAGGTTTGACCTTTCCCTTTTCCGAAGCCTCCCTTAGTAAGGCCAACTCATAAAAGTCAAGGAATGACTTGTCATCCAGATTCAGCTCGCATAACCTATCTAAAATAGAATTATTGGAAAGGCCGCAAACAAATCTATCTTTTAAAATATTTTCTTGGCAATTGCCAAATTTACATAAAGTGGCTTTTCTCGATGACATAAACCGCCTCGTCGCCAATTGTTGTATTTTAATAAATAATAAAACAACCTTTCAGTTAGCGAACTAGCAATTTAATGAATATTTTATAAAAACAATTCAACTAATCATATGCCATTTTTCGACACATGATCGATACCTCGATCTAACAGCCCCTTATAAAATAAAAGTAAATAATAATGAGTCGAAAAGTACTGAGGAAGTTTAGGTTTTACAATAATTATAATACTATACTTTATGGAGAATAACTAAGAAAAGGACTTAAATAAATGGGACATAAGCTATTTTCTGCGAAGTTGCTAAATGCTGTTTACACATTAATCAAAATACGTTGAATTCTACTGTAAGTAGGTTAGTAAGTGAAACTTGTGTGATGCGCAAATCACACCAGATCCAAGGTTTTATCCATACAGCCACGAAACACCAGTTACAAGTTATTTTTCTTTTTTATGTTCAGAGTTAAAGTTTTAGAGCTGAAGGTAAATTTTCACTCCGACCTTTTGTTTTCTTGTGGAAGAGAGTACGTTAAAAGACTAGGAGTATATAAGAAGACTAATGCTCCGGTGCACTCATAAACATCATGTGATTTAATCATCACTCTTTAACAGTTTGCTGGACAGATTTGGAAACTTCCTACCATTTTTGTAGGTCCCATTGTAGAATGGTTCATCAGAGTTTCAACGTTATTACCGAGTTCATTAATGAATTGCCCATTCATGTACTTCCGATTGTGAGTATTATTTCGGCCAGTATTGTGAAAATATACACGTAGTTTTTCTTGGATATGCCTGTCATTGCACAGTGGAACTAATGTTAAACTAATCATTAATATTGATATTAAAAGTAGAATCAAAATTAAATCTCTATTGTTAACTGTGCGTGAGAACAAGTGAACGGTTCTCGAAATCCTAGTTTCTCACCTTATGGGCTTCTTCTACAGAAATCTAATAGGCAAAATGCAGTTATTGATTATTCCGTTCAGTAAACAAAGAGCTTATGGACAGTAGCATGTATATGGTACTATCAATATAAATTTATACATCAAGTTAACAAATATACTGATTTTGTCTATATTAATTGCATATCCAGAAGATAGGGCACTCAAATAATATTGTAATGTTACACAAAAAAAACATATGTTTTAAAAGTCCTAGACCTTCTGTTGGAACGAACTAACAGTTGGAACAAACTGTCATAGCACGTGTTTGTGATAACGATGTTTGAGTACCATCTATGCCGTTCCACGAGGTTCTAGTCTCTTCTCGTTACAACTATATATAAGGAGGGATGTGCTGGACAGTTAGTCTTGTTCTGAAGCGCAAGTCATATGATTTTCTCAGTGTTACGAAGTGATAATTTTTGTAACGTTCTTAATTGTTTGTTTCAATATTTGTGATCTCATAATTTGTGGGGCATTGTTATTTTCATTAAATATAAATTGTTAAACCACATAAGTGTTACAACTGGTGTCAGGTGTGAGGGTTTTAAGAAGAAAAAAAATGCCAGGCAAACGGATTGGAGAACTTGTAGTAGCGGAGCTGAGGAGAGAATTGGAAGGGATGGATTTAAACACTACTGGTACGAAAGCAATCTTATTGGCTTGGTTACGTTAGTATTACCTGAGTCAAGGCATAGATCCTGAAACAGCTGAGTTTGAGGATAGCTCTTTACAGGCCGCTTTAAATAATTTGTCTGCTGAGCTTAAGGCCGAAATAAATTATAAATTAGCAAGCCAGTCGGCTGAAATAAATGATAAGTTGGCAAGCCAGTCTGCTGAGCTCAATAAGTTATCCAGCTTAAATTCCAATTTGTCGGCTGAAATAAATGATAGATTGGCCAGCCAGTCAGTTGAGCTTAATGATAAGATATCCAGCCTAAATTCAAGTTTGTCTGCTGAGATAAATGATAAGCTGACCGACCTGTCTGGTAGTATAAATGACAAATTGGCCAGTCAGTCAGCTGATATAAATGAACAATTGACTAGCCAATTGGCTGCGATAAATGAAACATTGGCCAGTCAGTCTACCGATCTTAACGAAAAGATAACTAACCTAAAGTCAAGTTCCTCGGCTGAGATTAATGACAAGCTGACCAATTTGTCTAGAGAAATGAATGAAAAGCTGAAGGGCGAGATAATAGCATGAATGACATGTTTGCTCAAAAGAAAGCAAGGGCTGTGGTGTTGGAAGAAGTGTTTGAAAAATTAGACAGGAGGCTGGAAGAAAAAGTTCAGGCAGTCATGATAAAGCAGCTCGCCCAACAGCAATTGATAGAAGAGGAAGGACGTGAACCCCCAGTTATAAAGAGCTGAGCCAGAATAAAACCACCAACTTTTGATGGAAAGCCGTCATAGTCGAATTACCTCAAGCAATTCAACGCTGCGGCCTGTGCTAATGGGTGGTCTTACGGTGGTCCTCAGAGGCGAAGCTCTAGAAGGTCTTCAAACGCTCAACGCCGACGATCCCTACGATTTTCACACTATAGTAAGCCGACTTAAGGGGGTAAATGGGTGGGGCAAAGGGAGAGCTGAAGCGATAGACGAGTGCGGGAGTCTTTCTCACTTCATGAGAGAATACCAAACCAAAGTGCCCTACGCACTGTTTAGTAAACTCCGCTGTCCCAATCCCCATCAATGCCTACTGTCACCTTCTCGTGGTGCCCCCTCGGGAGTTACACAACTCCCGAACGACAGAGGCGGGGTACTTCAGGGAGGCTCTAAGAGCCACCTGAAACACCTAATAGAAAGTCTTAAAGGAAACAACCTGGATTGTCCTGGACTCACAATGCACTGTGTACCACAGCACTTACACAGACTAAACAACTAGATGAACAGAGCCTGTGAAGCGGCATGGATGGGGATGGTAAGGCTGTGGCTTCCATCCCACATGTGTCGTGGAGCACCCTACCTGGCAAGCACACGTATTGGTGCCTATGCATCGGAGCATAGGAGGTCCGAGGCGCAAGTAGTAGGATCCTGGAATGCTGAAAAGGGGGTTGAAAATTTCCCCGGGAAGGAAGCATATATTCAGGCTCCTGGACGGAACTCCAGGACTCTCAACGTTGATAGCGCTGAGATGGGGGTACACCCCGGCGGATAGCCATACGTGGAATAGGGAAAACACAATGAGTAACAAAGATATTAAAAAACTATTCTACCTGGACGAAAGTCCATAACACAATGAGGAATCTCGGATCCATCCTACGTCTCAGACGTAGGAACTCAGAACACAGAACCTCTAGACGACTCTTACATGAGACACCTTTCACAGGCACTAGAGGACGAAATCAAAGCACTACATGTGGACAGTCACACACATGGAGTGCTGGAGGAGCATGTGGCTCTTGCAGCCGCTGCTTCACAGGCTCCAATGACTATAAGACAGACCACACTTATGGAGACGGAAACTAGCCAAACACGTCTCAATGTGGACCAGTCGGAGGCCTCGGCCAGGACGGGGTCCCTCAAAGAACGTGAAGAGGCGCAATAGGAGGAAGGCGAAAGCCCAATCCCAACATAATCAACCAGTTGTGGGGCCATCCCAGGAAGGTACTGCTGAGGATGCAAGGGCCCAACCAGGCCCGGCAGACAAAGCAGCTCCGACCAAGATTAGTGCCCCAAAACTGGGCCAACATACAGACATGAGGGCTTCTCAACCAAAGTGCCAGGCCAGGACTGCAAGGGCCCAAATGGGCCCGGCAGGCAAAGCTGCGGCGCCCAGGGGAGGGACCCTACGGTACTACCAGAAAGACAGACGGGGCATAGTGGGGCAGCCAACTAGGCCAGCAGCAAACACTGCGAGGCCTCCAAAGCGGCCCACACAACCCCAACTGACTACAAAAAGACCCAGATCCTCTCCGGGAACCTCTGCACCTGTTGCAAAGAAACCCGGAGAGAGACGACGGGACACAAACCAAATTATGCTCTTGCTGCAAGAGGGTAACTGGTGGCGGGAAAGTGAAAGGGAAAGGAAGGTCCCTGGGAAAGCTCCTACCGAAGAAGTACTCTTAAAAAGAGTAAGAGTAAAGAATAAGGCAGTGACAGATATCAAATCCTGGAGACTGCACTACATGAAGTAGATGGAGAAAGGATTTTTCGCCATCTTTAAAATTTCAGAACCCAGCCTGGAGTCCCTCAAAACCAGAGGTATGAAGGTGGGTCGTGGTATGAAATTGATCCTGGTTAGACAAATCAGAGGAGCCAATGAACAACCACCATCAACGATGCAGGAATGCGAATTGATGGAGACCTCCGAGGATTTAGTCAGACAAACGGAAGGGACATCGGAGGCAGGACAAGTAACAACAGAGGTGGCTGATGTTGGACCCAAGGAGGAAGCCAAGGCTGAACCCTTGGGCAGACATCAATCACCAGAAAAAAACAGCAGAAGGCGTAGTTTTCACAGGTTTAACCCATGGGGAGGCGACGGGAGGGGTGGTGAAACCCAAAGACCCAACGAAAGTCGGGTTGGAAGGTGGAACTATGCCACTGTTACCACTCAGGGAACCACCTGGTGGAACAAAAAAATAATAACTGGATGAAACTGCTGCAGATCAATCTCCACCACTGCATAGCGGCAAGTGGTGTTCTGCAACAGCATATAACAGGTAAGAATATTGATATAATCTTAATACAAGAGCCATATATACTTAAAGGCGAGCTCAAGGGACTGAAACTACCTGGATACAGCATAGTGGCCACGAAAGACAGCCCCAGAGCTTGCATTATGTATAAAAATGAAATAAAACCGGTGCCACTTTGACAACTCTGTTCCAGAGATCTAGCAGCGATAAAATATACCCCAAAAGGGGGCAACCCAATCATCATATTGTCAGGATATCTTCCTTTTGAGGAAAAGGACCCAACAATTATGCTATAACAGATGATGGGAAAAACCAACGGACTTGACATAATTGCTGCCCTAGATAGCAACGCACATCACAAAATCTGGGGAAGTAGCAACATAAATCACAGAGGTGAGTCAATTCTATAATTTACAATCAATAACGATCTTGATATATTGAATAGTGGAAATAAACCCACATTTCAAAATAAATTAAGATCAGAAATAATAGATATAACAATAGCTTAGTACCAAATAGTAACAAACCCAAACACTTAGTAGACAAATCACAAATTGGCATATCTCCAATGAGGAGACATGCTCTGATCACAAATATATAAGATTTGACCTACTAGAGAGACAAATATATAATGTGGAGTATAGGAATCCCAAAAATACGGATTGGAAGATGTACTGCACAAAACTTATGGATGTGATGAGACAATGTCCGGAGGATGCACATAATGAATGGCAACTGGACTGTCCCAACGCATCCATTACTAATGCTATGATGGAATCATACCAACATAGCAACAAACCAAAAATCAAAAAATCAAACAGAAAAGTCCCATGGTGGAACAATGAACTAAAAAAGCAAAGAACAGAAACCAGAAAACTGTTCAATGCTGCAAAAAACACTGGGAGATAGGATTTGTACAAAACCGCTTTAACAAAATATCACAAATCTGTCAGGAAAGCAAAAAGAGATGCCTGGAGGAACTTCTGCTCAGATGTGAGTGATATTCCGGAGCAGGGTTAAAAAAATACTAAATAAAACAGATCAGGAAATGCTGGGAACGCTAAAGGTGAATGGGGAATTTACCACAAACGAGCTGGAAACCCTAGAAGCCATGGCCAAAGCCCAATTTCCTAACTGCTATACAAACAATACACTCATCAACAACTCCACATTTTCAACATCAACGGATGATGGAAAAATGTGGTGAGAGGCAAAGAACATCGTTACCAGCAGTGCTTTAGAGTGGGCTGTTAAGACAACAAAACCATTCAAGTCAGCTGGTGCAGATAGTATTTTTCTAGCACTAACACAAAAAGGGCTGGACATCATAAGACCTAATCTCTTAAAACTATTAAGAGGTAGCCTGGAACTGGGATACATCCCAATGGAATGGAGAATATCCAAAATAAGATACTTACCAAAGCCAGGCAAAGGTACATATGAAGATCCTAAAGCTTTTAGACCCATATGTCTATCATTGTTCCTTATGAAAATATTGGAGAAAATAATTGATAGACATGTGAGAAAACAGATATCGGAAGCAAACCCGATACATAAAAGGCAATATGCATACCAAGCAGGCAAATCCTGCGAGGTAGCACTGCACAACATGGTCTGAAGGATAGGAAAATCCATAGACCAAAAAGAAATAACAATAGGCACCTTTGTAGATATTGAAGGAGCTTTTGACAAATCTCCCTACAATGTCATTAAGAACGCATTAAGGAGCAGAAACATAGACAGTATTTCCTCCAGATGGATCGAAAAGATGCTGGAGGAAAGAATTCTGTTTAATGATGGGCATCGGCTTGCCCGGTCTGCCCACCATTAATTTTAATTTACTGATATAAAAATGAAAAGACTTATTTTAGTGGACTGTATAACACGATGGGGTTGGCGCGAACAAATTCTATTATCAGAAATGGGACAAACCAAACTGTGGATTAAACCGAGAGGAGGATGTCCACAGGGAGGCGTGATCTCACCTCGACTGTGGTGTCTAGTGGTGGATTCACTGCTAGAAAGATTAAATAAAGCAGGCTTCTATGCACAGGGATACGCAGACGATATTGCAATACTGATTCAAGGAAAATATCAAAGTGTATTGTCTGACCTATTACAAAACGCCACCAAAATTCTTACAAATTGGTGCAAAGAGAATGGATTAAACATCAATCCACAAAAAATACACATTTGCCTCTTCACTATGAGGAAAAAAGTTGACATTAAATTACCAAAAATTATTGGTTTTCAGTTGACACCAACAGAAGAAGTAAAACATCTGGGTGTCACACTTGACCATTAATTAAACTGGTCCAAACACGTAGAAAATACGACCAATATAGCCCTTAAATGCCTATGGGCCTGTAAGAGGGCAATAGGCAAGAATTGGAGACTCAAACCAAAAATGGTGTACTGGCTGTATCTAACAGCAATTAGACCAATCATATTCTACTCAGCCCTACTTTGGTGGCACACAGCAGGATTGGAAAAAATAAAACGCTGTTAAACAAACTACAAAGGCTAGTTTGTCTAATGATAACAGGTGCAATGAGAACAACTCCAACAGCTGCAATGGAGGTGATGCTTAATCTAACTCCTCTGCAGATAGAGGTGGAGGCCTAAGCGCTAAAATCCGCTTACTATCTATCTAAACTGGTACTACAACTCGTTGCCGAGTCTTGACCTCCTGTAACAACCTCATCCAATTGTTACGATCTTGCGCAGCCACCATCCAATTATTGACACCTAAAACACTCCGGGCATCAGCAGCGACTCCATCCACCCATCTTGATCTCGGTCTTCCTCTCCGTCTTTTACCATAAATTGGCCATAAATCTTTTACCATTGGCTCTTTCAGTGTCTTCTTGGGGATTTCAATATCCTCCATTCTGGCCAGATGGCCCGCCCATCTTAGACGATTCAATTTATAAAACAGAACAATGTCAGGTTCATTGAATAAGCTATATAGCTCCTTATTTGTACGTCTTCGTCACTGACCTCCAACCTGCCGTCCTCCCAATATCCGACGCAAGACTTTCCTTTCGAAGAGACCAAGTTCCTGCTCCATCGATTTTGTGGTTGCCCAGGATTCCGATGCGTACAACAAAACTGGCCTGATCAAAATCTTGTAGAGACTCATTCTACAGATATTAGATATATAAAATCCGCTTACAGAATATTAAAACAAAATAACTTCTTCCAAATAAACGTAGAGAGAAGACATTGGGCAATAACCAGGAAAATTGAAGAAGATCAGGTGCTATCCATGCACTCTGACCTTCAGGTACCTGGACATTAAATATCAAACCACAATCAGAAAAATGGAACCACATAAACCCCACAAGGGGTTCAATTGCTATACGGATGGCTCACTGACCAAAACAGGGTCCGGGGCAGGGATCTGGAGAATGGACAAACCCAATGAAGGGTTATCGATTTCACTGGGAAAATATGGTACCATCTTCCAATCAGAAGTAGTAGCAATTTGCCAGTGTGCCTCAGAACTGCTGACTGAAAAGATATCAAACAAAAAAATAACCATATTCACTGACAGTCAAGCAGCTATTGGTGCAATCAGTAACCATATAACTAAATCAAAGGTTGTTAAAACCTGCAATAATACGCTCAATAAATTATCAGAAAATAATAATGTAAGAGTGGAATGGGTACCAGGACATACCGGTATCCATGGAAACCAATAGGCAGAATGCCTAGCAAGGCTAGTCTCAGCTAATAAACCCATAACCCCCGAACCAGTAATGGAAATAAGCATAAGCTACGCCAAAAGAAGGATCGGGGAAATATATGGAGCTATCAAAAAACAATATTGGAAGGATAAAAATCACTATCACTCCAAATTCTTTTTAGATGGCTATTCATTCAAAAGAAGCAATACCGTAAAATGGGGTGACATTGTGACTAATGGGGTGACTTTGTGACAAGCCTATTTTTCTACAGTTTTTGAATTTCCCTCCTTAAAAAGAATCAGGTTAGGCAATTCAGTATACTTGTCAATTGGTCAGTAATGTGCTGCAACCTACTGGTCACATACTAACCTCTATAAACTCTTTAATTCCAATCGCTATTGTGCTTTATTATATTACAAGGTTAGTTTATAGTGTTTTCATTTAGCCTGTATTCTAAGGATTCTGAAAACTACACTACTTGAAATACTAAAAAGCAGGTAAGTGCTATTAATAATGTTTTTATTTTTAATCAATATACAATATTGAAATATTAAATAAATAAAACTAAAAAAATATTTACAGTTCATTTAGTAAAATCCAGCATACAAGGGGGTGACTTTGTGACAAAGAGTTTTTGTCACAAAGTCACCCCATACTTTTTATTGCTAATAAATTTGTTTTCTTCTTCAGATTATTGAAAATTAAAATGCCTAGGGTGTATAAAAGGAAGGTGGGAGCACGTAGTTATAGAAACTACACACAAAAAACCCTGGAAAAGGCCTTGAAAAAAATTAAAAACCGAGAAATGAGCCTTCGACAAGCTTCGAACTGGTAAGACTTTGGTGATAATGATTTATGTAAAAGAGAATTATGATAGCTTGTATGAACTTAATAGGTACCATTCCTATAGTAGTTTAAGTTGCAACTAAGTAGGTTTTTTTTTTATTTGCAGTTTTGGCATTCATCGAAACACGTTGTGGTCAAAGCTCAAGGCAATGAAAGTACCCATACCTAAAAATAAACCAGGTGGTCAGACAGCACTGACTGAAGAGGAGGAAAGGAAAATAGCCGCTCATGCTATTGCTATGGCAGCTTTTGGGTTTCCCGTGACATTGTTAGATTTAAGGTGTATAGTTAAATCATATCTAGACAAAAAAGTTAGACATTTCAAACAAAATTTTCCAGGGATTGAATGGGCTAGGTTGTTCATTAAACGCCATAAAAATATAACAGAGAGATATGCTAAAAATATAACATATTCAAGGGCTGCAAATGACGAAGAAATAATTAACAATTTCTTTGACAATTATGAGAAAGAGGTAGAGGGGTTACCCCCTTCTAATATATGGAATTTCGATGAATCAAATCTGGTGGATGACCCTGGCAATAAGAAAATTATAACAAAACGTGGCACGAAGTATCCCGAGCAAATACGGAATGCATCCAAAGCATGCACTTCTCTGATGTTTTGTGGAAATGCAGAGGGTACACTAGCTCCAGTTTATGTTAATTATAAAGCGGAGAGGATGCATATTGAATGGATAGAGGGTGGGCCCAAAAATGCACGATACAATCGGACACCATCAGGCTGGTTCGATCACCACGTTTTTGAAGATTGGTTCATGACATTGCTTCTTCCTGTTCTAAAGAAACAAACGGGAACAAAAGTTATTATTGGAGATAATTTAAGTTCCCATATAAATATTACTGTTTTAAAGGCTTGTAAACTTAACAACATAAAATTCATTTGCCTTCCTCCAAATGCAACTCATCTTCTCCAGCCGCTTGACGTGGTATAGTTTCGACCACTTAAAGGTAAATGGCGAGAAGTCCTTGAAGAATGGAAGAACTCTCAGGGAGGAAGTAAGTGTGTTAGCATCCCTAAACACGAATTTCCAAGATTATTAAGGAAACTGATGGATGCACTAGTTACTGGACCAGCAAATCTGATGGCTGGGTTTAAAAAAACTGGCCTTTTCCCAGTGAATAGAGAGCAGGTTTTGCGAAGGCTTCCTTCAAGAATTCTTGAAGATTGCAACATTGAAGAGGCTTTAGGGTCATCTTTCATTGAACACATCAAGGAAAAAAGAAAAGAAATAACTTCAAAAAAACAAAATCGACGGACAAAAATTAATGTGCCTCCGGGAAAAAGTGTCAGTGCGGCTGATGTGCCTGTAACTGGGATAACTGTAAACAAGCGCATTAGTAAGAAGAGAACTCATAAACAAAAAAATATGTCTGATGAAAGCGATGTAGATGATGTACCTTATATGGAGTCAGATGAGAGTCTAGGAGGTTTTTCAGATATTTCTGATGCTGGCTGTACCAGTGATGGTACAAATGACAATGTGGACCAGACACTGGCCCCATCAACATCAAGGGATTATAATGTAGGTGACTTCGTAATTGTGAAATATTCGGGGAAATATTATCCAGGTTTGGTTAGGGAAAAGGATAAAACTGGAGCAAAAGTAAAAACAATGAAAAAATGTGGGTTTAAAACCTGGCGGTGGCCAGAAGAGGATGATGAGATGGACTATGAATCTCAAAACATTATTAAAGTAATAAACGAAATAGTAGAGGTAGGGACTGCAAAAAGAAAAACTTTTAAAATACAGTCATTTCTTATTATTTTCTTATTCATGTGCGTTTCATATTACTAAATAAAGTCAAATATTACAATGTTTAGTGTTTTTTCTTACTTATTATGACCTACAATAACACTTTTTTAAAATAAGAATTCCATATTATGGGTTTACATTGTGACAAACACGTGTAACTAGCTATTATAAATGAAAACAAAGGCTGTCACAATGTCACCCCACATGGTGGGGTGACATTGTGACAGGAAAAAAAATATATTTTTCTTTACACAGTTATGATAATCAAAAAGTAAAGATATGGGTAATTAGTTGAATGACTATTTTACCTAGACATATTTTCGAAGTTAAAAAAAAATTGGAGGTTTTAGAAACTCGCATAAAAATCCCTGAAAACTGTCACAAAGTCACCCCGGTTTACGGTACTCTACTAAATCTTGACAGGAAGGCACTTTTACACAAAATTACAGTGATTTACACGAGACACTGTAAACTAAATAAACACATGAATAAACTAAAGTTGGCAGAAACACCAATATTTAGATACTGTGGCAAAGAGAACGAAACAGCCTATCACATAATCTGTTGGTGTGACCGATTTGTACGGCTAAGATTTGGAATATTTGGACAGGAAAATATAACCAATCCAACTTCCAATGACTTAATAAACCCAACAAGCATACCAAAATTTACCGATGTTTTAAAGATTCCAATTTAAAAACACGGGCATATTCAGGCGCACAATAGACCCAAGGAGGTCGCGGTGCATCAAGCCGCAAAAAAAAAAAATAAATAAATAAAAAACCGACTTGAAATGAGATTTAGCCATGTCCACCTGGAACAGGTATGCCAGTCCCAGCTGAAGAGCAGGAAGCAGAAGGCAGCCGAGTCTATCCAAGAGTTCGAGGCGGACGTTGGGAGGATGGTAAGACTGGCTTATCCAACAGCCCTGGAAAGTTTGTTGCAACGTTTAGCGGTAGAAGCGTTCGTCGACGGCCTACAGGACGTGGAACTTCAGAAAGTGGTGCAGCTTGCTCGCCCTACATTGCTGGTGGATGTACTTTCTACTGCGTTGGAGTATGAACTGGCTAATGAGGATTCTTGCAGCCATGCAAGGTCCTGGCCATGAACAGTACCTACTGCAACGAGGGGCAACAGGAATCGGCGAACCTAAACAACCTGGAAGAAGTAGTTTTAAAAATTGTGAAGGTACTCGATTCTCGGAGAAGGAGACCAGTACGGTGTTGAGCCTGCGGACAACTCGGACACGTCAGGAGTGCGATGTAAGAAGCGGGCCGCTACTAATGTGCCACAACCCAAGGGGAACTAAGATGGGTCGACTCCTGGAGGGCAACACCGACCCAATGACGTCTTCAAGACTCTCCCCTTGTGATGGTAGCCTCTTTGGGGTACAGAGCCGGTAGTTTGTATGTGGACGGCACGAGATATGACATGTTGGTAGACACCAGACTATCATCTGCTCGAAGGTGACTTGCGAGAAAAGGCTACAGAAGATGTAGCTAAAGTATTCGGGGAAGCAGAGGTAAAGATACAGTTGGGTTCAAACTATGTCTTGCACTCAGATCTAGTGGCTGATGTTTCCAAATAGACCTAAAAAAGCAAGTAGTCAATGTTAGTGGGGAGGAACTGTTCATGCCTAGTTGAGAAATGGCCAACTTAGAAGTCACCTTAGGTGAAGACGAGGAACTTCCTGCAAGGTGTGAGACCATAGTAGCCACTCGTCTCGACACTTCTACCCACATGGATCAGCCAAATCATCCCGTCTTACTGGAGCCTAGAAATCATGACCAGGTGGTTGGGAGAGGCGTTCTTGTTGGTAAGGCGCTCGTCATACCCTCTGATAAGGTTCTGTAGCTACGGCTACACAATTGTCTACTGCAGGGTAAATTGTAACCTATTGTAATCTAACACTATTGCACAATTTTTATTTGCCACTAATAGTTTGCAAATCGATAATTGAATTACACACTGTTTCGGCACTCTTAATCAAATTATCGATTTGCATTAGCAGTATTCCCGGGGAAAATCACTGGTGCAACACACACATGCTTTCTCTTCATATTTTTATTATTTAATAAAAATTAATGTAATTTATTCTATTTTTATTATTAAATTATTTTTCTCTACCTTCCAATAGCCTCCTTCAATTCTTCCCTTCATCTGTCCATATATCCCTGTGGGATTTATAAAAAGTAAAAAAAAAAGGTAATTTAAGAATAATTTTTCATACCACCCAGTAAAATAATAAAAACAAAGAACTAAGAAAAAAAATATATGAACACCCCCCCCAAAAAAAATGACATGCATTTTACATTAATTGGTATATTGAAAGAAAATGCCATTTCTCACATTTAATTAAAAATTAAGCCCTAAAAACTGATTTTATTATAGAAATCCGAAGGTACATACATGGCCCGCGACCCGCTAGGCGGGTCGTGAGTTACCACGCGGCCGACAACCCGCCTGGCGGGTTGTATGTAAAAAAATGGTTAATGGTACTTGCATTGATGTTATAATGATTTATTTGATTTATTAAAGAGTTATTTACAAGAATGAATAACAAAAACCATCGGGCCTCCATAGATATATGCCTATTGTTAGAGGGCATTGAATGTGTTAAGCTGTTTTTATATTTAAGGAAAAAACAAATTTTATTAGCTCAAAGTTATGGAAAATTGGTTTTCCTGGAAAAATTCAATTATATGACATGGTAACATTTACCTTCACTGTACAGAATTGATGTTTATGAAAAATACCAACTAATTATTGCACATGTTTAAATGTCAAACGACACTCTGTGATAGTGGTGCAAAATTATGATAGTACTATTGATACTATCGGTAGTTTTTTGAACTATTGAGAGTAATATTGTCACCCCTATTCTTAAGTCTACCCAGTCCAATGTGACACAGGGATCTTTGGGCAAGGGTTGTGTGGTAATTAACCAAACTAAGTACTATTTACATCATGTATTTTGTACAATAAATAATCTTACAAGTCCCCACTACAAAAGGGGGGGGGAACCATAACTCATAAATCACTTGGGGGTACTTGACTACTTCGGGTCCCACTATGCCCCAGGCTCACTCTGCCTGTCCCAGACTTAGACTGCCCCTCACAGACTCAGCCTCCGCTCCAGACTGCAGACTGTCTCTGACTCCCCTCTCAGACTGACTGACTCAGACTCCCCCAGACTGCCCCACTCTCTCCAGGGCCAGCCTCTTCTAGGAGTTCCCGCTCTCACTCAGGGTCTCCTATGTTCAATGGACATCTTCCACGTGACAATATCAAACCTTTGTTTTTAAAGAGGAAAAGTGATAACCACTCCCTCTAAAAACCCATTTGCTATACAATTCAGTTAAATGGAAAATAGACAAAATTTTGCAGTGTAATATTATTTATATTTCTGACAACAAATAGTTATCTACTCTGTAAAAAATAAAATAAAACTCAAATTAACTGACCAGAGCCATGCTGATTGAATTTCAAAAGTAGGCCACACAATGGGTCTATTAATTAAAAATTAAAAATTATGAAAGAAAACCCATTGGTAGGCTAAAGACATATGAATTTGTCTATGCTAAAAACATGAGAATTTTGAAAGAGAAATTAAATGGTTTGCTTATATACACTGTGCGACAAAATGATAGGACACCCCACAATTTTTCAGTGTCAAGATTAAGTAAATAAGTGAGAACAAAGTAATTATACTTATTTATGTCTTTAGCGTTTAGAATATTATATCCATGTATAAAATACCCCTTAGTTATTATTTTAACCCTTTTTCTTCTTATAAGGCTTTTTCATGTGCAACAAAAATACCAGGTGTGTAAATATGAAACCGGAATTTTTCAAATAGAAAATAAGAGTTTATTGAGTAAAAATGATACATACTATATTATTCGAAGTACTTTCCTTCGCTATCTATGAATTTTTCCCATCTCTAAGGCAATTTGTGGATTCCCCGCCAAAAGAATTCTTCCTCTTTTGAGTCAACCCAATCACTTAGCCAATTTCGTACATCTTCATGAGAAGTGAAGCACTGTTCAGCTAGTGCATGTCCCATCGGTGCAAACAGGTGGAAATCGGATGTGGATTTAGTTGGTGAGGACTGTCATTTTCCGACCTTCTGGATCTTTCCCATGGCTTTCAAACGAATGGAGCTTCCAAATCAGTGTCTTCAAACTTCTTTTTTGGTTTTCCATGATCTTTGTTTCTGACATCGAAATCGCCATCTTTAAATTTTTTAAATCAATCGAAAGATTGAGATACGTAAGCTTCAACAAGTATCATATGTGATTCTGCGGCAGGTTGTTTCAGATGGAAATTGAAAATCAATGCTGTACGCAAATCGTAATTTGTTGGCACAAAAGTCGACATATTCAACGCCACTAAACACATGGTTGTAGCATGAAACTGATGTTGGTATCAATTGGAACTCTTGATCACATGTAAACAAAAGTAGATAACACCACTGACAGATTATTTAGAAGATTATATTGACTGCTACCTCCTATTATTGACGAATTCTGGTTTCATATTTACACACCTGGTATAGGCCACTGTCTTTCATTATCCCTTTAACTGCGCGAGGTGATATGAGATCGGGGGTAGGTGGCTGCGCCGGCCTGTCTCAAGGTTACTACCCGCTAGTGCACAGAATTTTCAACACCCCCTGACACTCGCGCTATTATTTCTCTAGCTGTTCATTTAGGTTTCTATTTGTTTTAATGAAAAAAATTACTTGTTTATCTCCAGTTATTATATTATTATAATATTAGTTTAGCCTGTTTTTAATCAAATATGAATTTAATTATGAAATAACAAATTTTTCCCACATAAGGATTTATTTGTTTGTTTCTATATTTTTTGATCCGTTTCTATTTGTTTCTATCACCTTTTTTGATCCGGGATTATGGACCGGCCAAACCAGAATGTATATTGGCAGGCCTAGTCTCCAGTCCTATTTTTGAAGGCTCATGCTGTCAGGCGTTAAAAGCTGGAAAGCACAACTTATGAGTCAGAAATTATTTCTGAAGTTTCATGCGATCTAGCGATCAGCGCTAGACTTACAAGTTCCAGTAACATCCACTAGATCACCACACAACGATCCAGTATACTGGCATTGCGCAGTTATACGATAAAACAGCGATGTCAGTATACTGGCATAGCGCGCTCAGGGCACGGCCGGCCGGTGCCAGTATACTGGCACTGCGCACTCAGGGCACGGCCGGCCTCTGCCAGTATACTGGCATTGCGCAGTCAAAGGGTTAAATCTCTAATCAAACTGTTTGTGATATTGAATTTTTTTGTTTGTTTAATAACTGAACTTTTAAGCAGTAAATAAAAACATTTCAAAATTCCTAGATTTAATGTGTTGTGAAATTCTTGGAATGAAAACCTTACACAAAAAAATCGAACAATTTCAATAATTGTTACAGCTCAATACCCGTACAGGTACATGATTAGAAATTATTTAAAACTGTGAGGTAAGGATGACATAAACATATGCCTTGGCAGGCAAATGGTAACCACTATGCATAACGAAGGATAATATTATGCGAAGCTTCCAACTCTTCAGGAGCTTCAAGACAAATTGCTTTGTTAGCTGCAGTGGCTACTAACATCCGAAATATGCAAATATTTCTTTAGAGTTCAGGACACTTAAAACAGCTTGAAACGGAGGATTCAGGAAAAAACAACATTAATTTCACAAAACCATAAGTCAAGCGTAAAAAGTTTGTACAGGATCATGTTGGCTGTAAGAAAAGATTGAGAAAAGTTATATTCACTAAAAAAAAGTGGTGAATTTAGATTTTCTTGAAGGCTTCCAATCTTATTTTCATGACCACCAAGAAAATTAAAGGATTTTAAGTCGCTGGCAAATGGGGGCCTCATGATTTGGGTCAATAATGGTTACCGTGACAAAGTGAAATGAAATTTTTTACTTTACAAACTAATGCTAAAACGTATTAGGAAACATAAGAGAGGCAATAATAGAGCATGTAAATGAGCGCACCGGAGCAAGGTCCATTTCCCAACAAGACAAGACTCTAGTGGTAAAAAAATATTTTGAATAGAATGAAAGCTTGTTCTCCTGATCTCAACCCCATCAAGAACTGTTTGGTATTAAATAGGACAGTATTCACTGCAGGAAGGCAATTCACTTCTCTGGACGAATTCAGACCTCAGTATTCAAACTTCAAGGTTTAATTTGAGCAAAGATAAAAAAAAATTAAAATCCTTCCAATAGAATGCTTACAGTTTTAGAAAAGTAAGGGGCTGTCTCATATATATTAACAAAGTTAAAAATATATATAACTTTAAAAAGTGGCCTATAGTTTTGTCGCAGTCAATTTTCATTTTTTTTTTTTTCATGTAAATATTTTTATGTACTGGATTATTAGCTTATATTTATTTATTATACTCCTATTCTAATTACACTAATATACTCCTACCTGCAATTAAAATAATTAAAATTTTAATATGAATGGGGTGGCCTACGATTTTGACACAAAGTGTATGTCTTCCAAATTAATGGAATAATATACGAACACAACAACTGATTGCCTTCCAGTTGACGTAAATATTACATCTTGTATTGTACAAATCAACTTCGTCAACAACTGGGAATCCTGGGCGCATGTTAACTTGAAGAGTGTTGGTATTACTAGCCTCTAAATCCAGTTTCCTTAAATCATGATAATTTTTTTTATTTTTTGTGGTTATGACCAAGCTTGAAATTAACAAAAATTACTTCAAACTTAAATGGTACTTACAGAAATGTGTATATAACCACCTAATATTCTAACCCCCCCCCCCCCCCCCGGTCATCATCATCATCACATACTATTAATATTATCAATAGTTTTAGATCCAATACTATCGAAACTATCGATAGTGGAGACTATAGGTAGTTTTACATTATAACTCTGTGATGATGCAAGGAAAAGGTAGCAACAGGAGCTATTCCCTTTTTCCAATGAAGTGAGACCCTCATTGGACCTTATTGGTAAGTGATTTTTTTTGCAGGGAGAAACTGTCTCTAACTCAAAAAAGCCAAAAATGGATTTACCTCCATATTGCTGCAAAACATTCAATTCACATTAGTACAGTAATAAAACAAAACAGACTGAAGACTCACTGATCTTATATTACTTTATGAGGACATCTATTCGAAATACGATTTGATTTTAAAATTTTAAACATCACTATGTCAGATATTTTTATGTAAAATAAACTGCTCACAAATTGAAGTGGACCACTTAAGAAAATGAATATATTTTATGATTTAGCTAACTTGATTGATTTGAGGTTTTCCTCCATTTTAGAAAAACTATTTTATCAGCCCTTTCACGGTGTTGAAAGAGATAAAAACAAAAACAAAGTCTTAGTATCACTACTTAGAGCTTAGCTGCATATTGGACTTGGTCCCATAAGGTCATGTTTGTTAGTTTCCACTTGTGTTTTGTAAACATTATTTCCCTTTTATCGTCAGTATTACTCCAACTATTCACTAGACAGTGTTTAACAATGTCTTTACGACGACTTAGTGCTGAAGAACTCGGGAGGGCATTAGCACTTTTAGACTTAGGTCATTCTCAACGTGATGTCGTTCGTAGGCTTCAGTGCTCTCACACAGTCATTGGACGAACATGGTCTCGATACCAGGCAACAGGTACTGCTCAGTACACACATGGGGGAGGCCGAGTTTGAAAAACCATCCTTCAGCAAGACCGATATCTTAAAATTCAAACCACTAGGCAAGGAGGTTTGACAGCTCGGGAGCTGCAAAGTTCTTTTCATCAAGCAATGGGAGTCCGCATTTCAACTCAGACGGTTAGAAACCGCCTACATGAATTTGGTTTGAGGGCAAGAAGACCGGCGAGGAGGATTTATTTGACCAGACAACAAAAGGCAGCACGACTCCTATGGGCTCGTGAACATGTTGATTGGACTGGGACCATTGTTTATTTACTGACGAATCGAAATTTGTTTTCCATCATCAATATCGACGTTTTAGAGTGTGGCGAGAGAAAAACCAGTGATTTAGCCTAAGTATGACGGAACCAGTTCGCTCTCTTGGAGGAGGCTCAATAATGGTGTGAGGAGGGATAATGAGTAATCGAAAAACTCAGCTTCTACTGTTTAGAAATGAACATTTAACCGCACAAACCTACCTGAGCAACGTCATCAGACCTGTAATTGTCCCTTTATCCCAAGAAACGGGTAGGAACTTCATTCTTGTTGATGATAATGCTCGTCCTCATAGGGCAAGGATGATTAAAAGTTATTTAGCTGAACAAGAAATAACGCGCATGAACTGGCCTGCTTGATCACCGGACATGAATCCAATTGAGCATGTTTGGGGCTAACTCCAGTGGCAATTACACATGTTTTCACCTTGTCCAGATAACTTGGATGAACTTGCTGCTGCCTTAATTGAGGAATGGGCTAATTTACCTCAAGATTACATATTGAGCTTAATAAGGAGTATGAATCGCAGATGTGAAGCATTAATTCAAAGTAGAGGGGGTCCAACTCCCTACTGAAGAAGGTTGAATTGAAATGAAAACCAATCTTTGTAAAAATTTAAATGTTTATTTTGTACAATTTTTTTATTTAAATTAAAAAAATAAATTTTTCTTAAATTTTGTTTTGTATATTTATTTTTGTTGAACGAACACCATTAACAATCGATAAGTGAGGTACTGAAACCACAAATATACCAAAAAAATAACCAGAAGTATGGTTAAAAAAGAGTTACTTAACTTTTGATGAGTGGTCCACTTCAATTTGTGAGCAGTTTACAAATAATAGAATTTGACGAAAGCATTTATGGCACTTATACTTATAACAAATTTTGGTAATAATGTAAATATATCATAAAATTTTAATTAATAAAGAAAAACCAAAATACTATGAAAACAAATTCAGAGTTAATTGGAAATCATAACAATTAACAAATAGTACGTGCCAAAATATATTTGTCTTGATTCTGCTGACAATAATTCATTTTTCACATTACTTACTTTTCTTTAAGATTCACATCAAATTAATAAGATAATTATTAATAAAGAAAATAAGATACTTGTCCAGTTTCTGCTCCACAGTGACTATTATACCTAACCTCACACTCGCTGATAACAGTTTGGCCCGATCTCAATTGAAAAGGACCTGTTGGGAGTTCATTATCCCCTTTTGAGCCAACTTAGTGAGTGGAGGTTGAAAGCTGTGATCTAATAAAGGTAACTAAGTTCCTGAAACAACTTGGCAGATACCAGTGTTAAGGCACGATAAATGGGTAGCTTATGCACAGGGCAGGAACTAGACAAATACCAAAAATAATGTTTGTTCCTTACCCTTACAGTACTAAATAAAATGGAATTTTCTTGAATGCTTGATAAATCCTCTCGACAACTAGTATATTTTTTGTTAGGATGCCTTAATTTTGTCCTCCTTTTTTCACAGGGACTCGGAGCTTTTTGCAGAGAAAATGTATTATCACCTGTCAAGAATAATTGTAAAATGGTTAAAAGGTTCGCCATCACAAATATAAATGCTGAATTAACATTAAATAAGATGCAAAATTGGAAATTATTCAGCAAGTTAAATTATTGAAATATTCATTAACAAAAATCAAAATTAAATTCACAAATAATACGGCATATTTTTTTTTTTTTTTTTTCCCCTTCCATAGTAACCTTATGGGAGGGTCGTGTATTTCTACATTTTACAGATTTCATGCCCTTAGGCATACTATCTGCATAGATATTAATATTTTTGTTTTCACAATAGTAATAGTAAACAATATGAATGTTAAAGTTTTCTAACTAAACAAAAAAACGAGTAAGACGAAAAAAAACAAAAAAAAACTAACAAAAAAATAAAAGTTCAAAACACCACTGGGTGTGGTCGGAGTTGAGGTCCATTCTAGTCTGTTTTTTTTTCCTTGTTCTGCCGGGCTTCTGTCTTCTCTGGGGCCAATTCTGGAGATTAATTGTTTTTGAAAATTTTAAAAGTTCCACTTTATATTTCTCAAATAATTTGTTTTGAGGAGTAGGCCATGTGTCCCCCTTCATCAAAATTATTTTTATTAAATGTCCTATGTTGTGTTCGTGCAAGTGACAGTCATATAAGATATGTTTAAAAGTTTGTGGAGTTTGTCCATCACAGTCACAAGTGTTTGTATTACAAAAGTGGAACCGGTTCAAATAATATTTTGATTGTCCATGTTCTGTCAGTGATTGTGCTAGTTTGTAATGTGTGCTTTTAGGTTTTTCATGATTTTGTTGTGTGATTTTCGGGATATATTTGTGTAACAGTCGTCCTTTGATAGATTTTTGCCATTCTTCATTCCAATTAGTTAGTGCGTCAATTTTGATGTTTTTCTTTATGTATGCCACAGGTACTGTGGTGTAAGAGATTAGTGATTTTGTGTCGTGAGCAGCTTTCTTGGCCAATACGTCTGCTCTCTCATTGCCTTCGATGCCACTGTGTCCTCTAATCCACGTCAGTCTAGTTTGAATTCCTTTGTCCATGATTTTAATTAAGTTTTCTTTCAGTTGTGATGTCAGTGAGTCGTATGATTTGAAGTTTTTGACTGAGTCTATCAGCGATCTATTGTCTGTAAAAATGTTGTACGAATTTGTCTGGTTTCCTGTCTGGCTTAAAATGTATTCTGTGGCCTTAACTACTGCCAATTTTTCTGCCTGATTATTTTAATAGTTTGGTCCTAATTTATATTGTTCTTCGTACCATGTGTTTTTGTGATAAAAGGTCAGGGTACATCCCGTGTTCCGTTCGTCTTTGCTTCCATCAGTATATATGTCAATGTTTGAGTTACCTATGTCTGTGGTGGTTATGAAATCGGTTATTTTGGCGTGTATGGAAGTACCTATACTATGTCTGTATATGGAAGTATACCTATGTCTGTGGTGGTTATGAAATCGGTTACTTTGGCGTGTATGGAAGGGTGTATCCAATATTTGGTTGGCAAGCTAGTTTCAATATCGTCGTTTCTTATGTCCTTGTAATTCAGTCCTTGTTTTTTAATTTTGTAGAGCGCCGCTATTTCATTTATTTTATGGTGAATTGGTAATATCCCCGCAAGAACACATGAGGCGTCATATGAAATAGTACGAAAGGCCCTACTAATCCTAATTCCCATTAATGGCTGAAACCGTTGTAACTTTTGTAGATTAATGGGTTTGATTGCCGCTGAATCCCAGACTGGTATGGCGTAAAGAAGCTTAGGAATAATAGCACCTTTATAAATGGTTCTTAAGGCTTCTGCCTTAAGTCCCCATGTGTTTCTTGCGGCGATGGTCAATCCGTTCACGGTCTTTAGCGTCTTGCTAACTACATTGTTTATGTGTACTTTCCAATTTAGTTTTCTATCGAATGTAAGACCTAAATATGTCATCGTGTCAGTTTGTAAGATTGTTTTAGAGTATACCCGAATGTTTAAATTTGGAATTTTTCTTTTTTTGGTAAAAATAATATATTTCTTTTTTTTCAATGTTGAATTCAAGTTTGTTGTCGATTGCCCCTCTTTCCAATGTTGTGAGCATATTGTTAGTGTCAGATTGTAGTTGATTGAATACTTTGCTAGTTACAAGAAGTAGAATGTCGTCGGCGTATGTAATTATCTGTACATTGCTGGGTATGGGAAGATCAAATATAGAATTTATTAGTATGTTCCAGAGTGTCGGTGAGAGAGATGAGCCCTGAGGTGTGCCTATCGTCAAGTTATTTCGTTATTTATTCGTTATTTAGTAGTTGTTCGTTTGTAGTTCTACTGTTCGTCCGTTGAAAAAGCTTAATATGATTTGAAATAAGTTTCTTGGGCATCGATATCGCCTTAGATTCTGCATTATAGCGGGCACCCAGGCGTTATCAAAAGCTCCTGATATATCTTATTTCACCATCAAGCAATTTCCTTTGTCATTGATAGCTGATTCTATTTGTTTTTTTGTTTTATATAGTGTGTCTACTGTGCTTTTTTGAGGTATGAATCCATATTGATTTTTATTAAGACAGTCATTGGTCAATAGGTAGTGGGTCAGTCTAGCATTGATTATTTTGTCCAGTACTCTACTCATTATTGGTAGAATAGTTATTGCAGTTTGTCAGAGTCCCGTTTTGGTATAACATGAAGAATACCCTTTTTCCATATTTTAGGTATTTCTTTTTTGAGCCAAAGCATTTGATATATTTTTGTGATCAAATTTGGATAAATCTCTGTGACATGTTGTAAAATGACTACGTTGATCCTATCGTGTCCTGGAGATTTCTTTGTATTTAAGTTTTCAATGCAATATATGATTTCCGTCTGTTCGAGAGGGCTGTCATCATTGGTTAGTGGAGGTTTATTAGCTTTTTCGCGTATTTTCCTATGTTTTTGATTATCGTTAGAGATGTTGTCTTGATTGACTAGGTTATTTACTATATGTGTGAGTGTTTGTTTGAGGGCTGTCGTATAATTGTTGTTATTAGTAAGTATAGTCCGTAAGATTTCTTGATTTTTCAACTTGTCGGCTACGTGTTTATAAGCCCAATTCCATGGATTACCTTCTTCAGTGCAATATGTTTCCCATGAATCAATTTTGGACTTTTTGATTAGAGCTTGATACCGATGTCTACTTCCTAAATAATTTTGTTTTTGAATTTCTCTCAGGTTGAAGTTAGTTTTCGTCTTTTGATAACGTTTCCTCAGTCTGTTGGTTTCCTATCTCAGTTTAGTTAATTCATCGTTCCACCAGGGTACAGTCCGATGTTTTCTAATTTTTGTGTAGTTTGTCTTATTTATTTTGAATGTAATATTGCAGGCTCTGGTAACAGATTGGTAAAAAAATTTAATAGTTTTATGTGTGTTGTCTTTGAGGATGACCGAGATAATTTCAGACGGCATATTTAACTTAAATTTTACAATCTTGCTGAGTGCCAAAAAAATAGTTAATTAAAAAAATAAACTGAAATTACTCACTTATTGTGTTATCTTCTAGAGGAACAAGTGTACAATTAACATAGAGAGCAGATTCCCAGCTAAGGAAATAAGAGAGATCAACAATAGTATTTGGATCACTTTCATGCAGGCAGTATAGCCTAAAAATTAAAAATTAAACTCAAAAGTTAAAAATACTTGGCATTATATTTAAAAAACAAAACATTTACTTTGACAGTAGGATTAGTCTGAAAGTAATAATAATAACAAAAAATAAAGATTAATAAGGGATTTTGAAATGTTCATTAAAAAAAAAAAATTGACACAACAAAAAAAAAAAAAATGTAACACTGCAACCCATGGAGCGTTGGAGTTCCTTACTTAGTAAAAAAGTAGTTTTGCGGGTCAGTGGTTGTGCAAGGAGGTGATTTGACTGAGATCACACACCACCACTAGGTCTCCCTCCATGAATAACTATTTGATTTTGAGTAACCACTTGAACGGGCTGTGGGTGCCCCAGAAGGATCATCAATCCATGGCTGTTGTAACAGAACAGAATAATACTATTGAGCATAGTAGTTCCTGCCTTACTCACAAAGCTATTTAATTTCCAATAGGAAAGATGTAATAAAAATGAAATGCTGATATGCTGAGTAAAGGCCCTGAACATATCAGACTCAAAGTGTCAAGAATCATTTCTGTGGCAACACCAGTATTAACATTTTTAGGTGATACAAGGTTTAAAAAATATGCCTGAGGTTTCTTGCCCCTATATGCTCTAGGAGCCTAGAAGAAATCATTTTATACAATTTCAATTGATTTGTTCAATTGTGTAAACAAGGTAAATAATAATGATGTTTCCATTAAAGTAAATCAAATGTATAAAAAGTCATAACATATAAAAAAAAAAAAATCATAATGTATAAAGAATAACCAAAATATGCTACAATAGAAGGTCAAAAAGTTCGACACACTTAGCTCATGATTTAATTTTTTATATTCTTTAATTATTTTTTATTTATTTCACCTGTATACAATTTTTTTTATTATAAATTAGTAAATAAATATTAAATGAAAAGTTTAATAAAAATTTATAATAAAATGTAAAAAATATATAAATGCAAGGGGTCTAAAGTAAGTATAGGCTCTGACAGAGGGGAAAGCTGTTGCACTCGTCTTCTTCAAATAGACTTACAATTTTATAGAATTTCAACGATTTTCAGCCCTTTTTATTGAAGCAGCAACTTTTTTTTATTATTATTTAAAAAAAGTTTTATTTTTATTTACTAAAATACTCCACCAGTCTTTCATTCTATGCCACAGAGGTACCATGGATCACTGATTGAAATCTCATTAAGAATTAATTTAAAAATATTTGTAAGCTTTATTGCTATACAAAAGATTTTATAATATAATTAAGTTAAATTATTTTTCAAAAAATTTGGCAAAAATCTTCTTTTAATGTTGCATATTCATGGGCACGATGCATAATAAGATAAAGAAGGTCGGATTAATTTTTAGAATCATTGAGAACTCCAAAATACAAATTTTTATAGAAATCAAATCTTTGGGACTTGATTTCTCTGGAGGATTTCTTCCCAACCATTTACAACTGAGAAGGAATTTCACCAATTTAACACCAGACTATATCATTATTAGGCACAATGACCCTTCAAGTCAAGTCCAAGAAAATATCGAAGGAATACTTGCTACGGCATATCTCAAAAAGCACACTCTGACTGCTGAGAATATAAGCCTTCTTGATTGGATCTCCTTGTCTCCTCAAATCCACTCCTGAACCTCCAAGAGGTTCTGAATGAGATACACCTATATCATTCCATAGTTATGTTAAAGATCTTGGCGTTACCTTAGATAAAACCCTATCTTACAAACTACATATCTCCCAACTTTTCCGACATACTATCTCTACTTTGTATCAGCTTAACCGTCTTCGCAATCTAGTTCCATTCAAAACGAACCAACTTTTTGCCTCCTCTGCTTTCTTTCTCCACTTTGAATATGGCTGTGTGGTCCACTGCAGACTGTCGGGAAAACAAAGCCAAAATGTCTATTGATCCATATGTTTTGTCTTCGGGAACTCAAGAGATACGCATATTACCCTGGTTACATTGAGTTGAAGTGGCTATACCCCTCCTTTTGTATCTACTTGCTTTCTTCCTACACCAGGCAATTAGAACTCAGCGACCCTCCAATATCCTACAGAGCCTACAACTCAAATTTTCCAACCAATCTCACCCAACCCACTTTTGAAAAATCCTTCATAATTCAAGCCCCCTCCTTCTGGAAATCTAGATCCTCAAATATTCCACACGCTTAATCGATTATCTCTTTCAAATCCTGCCTCTTTAAGGTCCTAATACATTCCAAATTCGATTGATCACCACCTTAGGCACATAAGAGAACTCTTGAAGCACCCCCCTCCCCCAGAAACTGTCTATTTTCATTTTTTTCCCCCTCACTTATTAATTATTTTTTTCTCGTATTCATCTCTTTCTATTTGTGTATATAGATTATTATTATGTGTATGAATACGATACTTTTTTTTTATATTGCTTATGTGTATTACTACCATTAAAGGCCAATTTTTTTGTTTTTTTAAATATTAAATTTCATATATAGCAACACTGAAATGTTTCTTTACTACATATCTACAATTTATTCTAAAGGAACATCAGTCCTCGGATAATAAGTTATTTTTCATTTCACTCTTGTTCGGTGCACTAACTTTGGAGGATGATGATACATCTCAAGCATCTCTCAATTGACTTCTGCTCTGTTGACCGAGTCGCAGGCTTGCTGGAAATCAAAAAATATATGCTGTGTCATGATGATGATGTCTTTCCTAACAGCATTTGGAGAGTAAATATCTGGTCATTGGTTGAACTACCTCTTCGAAATCCACATTGGTATTTCTCAATCTCTCTCTCTCTCAGCATATAGGAGCCAACATTTGGTCAAAATCATTGACACAATCTTTTTAGCGAGTGAAGCAAGAAAATTTCCCTGTAATTATTACAAGACAAAGTAACCCCTTTTATATGCATTGTACTAATTGCTGTCTTTGTCCATTTCTCAGGAAATGTTTTTTACATTTAGTGATCAATTATCATCTAAAATAATAAGTGCAAATAATGATTTACTTATACTAGTAAAATAAATTATTTAAAAATAATTTAAAAAGGTGGTCACCCACAGATTAAGATTAGATTAATATAAAAATTTATATATTTTAAAATAATTATTTATTTAGATATACTTAGCTTCTGGCATTTTTAAAATTTGCTATCTACTGAATTTTTTGAAAATTTCTAAGTACTATATTTAGCAAATATGCTGGCAGGATGATATTTTAAAACATAAATTGAAAAATTATCGATTCGAAACAATGCCTGACCCTCCTCACGATACATACAATTCAAAACATATATATAACATATGTTTTGTTCAGAAACCAATTCGGCAATGTCAGATTTCTTCATTGGTTACCAGCCTCATTTTAAAAAATGTCCACATTTGTAAGCTTTAATTTATATCACAATAACATGAAACATGGTGAAAGGGACGTGTGCCATGCAGAGACAAGCCTTTGCCACCAAAAAGTTTTTGGAGTTCGATAACATAAGCTAACCCATCGATTGCACCTTTGGATTTTCTTTCATAATAATTTTAAATATTTTGTTTTGAAGAAAAATAAAATTGTGTATAAATTTGCAAAACGAAATGTGGGAGATTGGGAGAAAAGGATCAGCGAAGAGAGAAAATTGACTTGGCTTAGATATGGCCCTGGTGGCTCATTAGTAGCCTACCGCGCTAGTACACAGGAGATCCCAGAAATCTTTTTTTATTTTGAAGATTTTTCAACCTGGAGTTGGATTTTTCTGGAAAAATCTTTAACAGAGTTTAAATGAAAAGAGATAGATGTTTTTTATTTAGGTCATTTGAAAGGACACTAAATTTTCATTAAGTCTTGCCATTTGGTTTATACAAAAAGTCATATGAAATTCTTAATTATATTGGGGGTTACGCACTTTTTATTGGAGAAAAAAATTCAGTCAAATTTTCATGGCATCAAAACTTGTTAACTCATAGAATCAACATGGTTATGAGTTTTTATAACCAGAAAAAATGGAGACATAAAAAAACTTACAAAAAATGGGGGTAATGTATAGTTCAGAAAAAAACATTTTTAATTATTATGTGCTATTTTAAATTTTAAAGTCAAAATTTAATTTCGAAATGACTTGATATTCCTAATTAGCCCAAAGAAATGTTTCTAAATTCTAAAGAATTTGAGAATAAAAAATATAGATGAAATTAAAATAAAAAATTATAAATAAATTAAAATGTATTAACAGACTATATTTTTAGTCCAAACTTAATGCATATCAATTTCTTTTAACCAAACAAAACAATTTTTAGGTAGGGACACTTAGCATCAATCTAATTTATTATTCTATTCATTGAAGGGCTGCAGCAATGTCCTAACTATAAACGAAAAATGTTAAGACAATCTTTTGAAGTGAATCTGAAGCATAAATAAACAAGCATAAAAATAAAAGATACTGAGCCAAAAATAAATTATGTGGCAATATGATTGCAAGCAGAGGAGTATATCACATACTAGAAAAATCAATTAATATAAATTAAACAAATTGAAAACAAAAATTTAATAGAAATGCATTATAGAATTTTTTTTCCACTGAGTTCCGAACTTAACATAAATAATAAGTTGCCCAGTGATTGGTTCAAATAAAGTAATTAATTCAAATGAAATTCCACAAGGCAAAAAAACATTTAAAACATCCACTTTATCTAGTTCAAACTATAGAGCATTAAAACATAAGTTTCCCTGTTATGGCTACAGTGCTACTACAAGAAAAAAGCATCCTAGCCAATAAGGAAAGCTAATCATTCAAAGAAGGTTAACACTGGCAAGCAGATTTTTATGTATTTAACTTGATAGGCATACACAAAAAAATCCATTACCTCACAACTAGCCCTAATTTATACAAGTCCAATCAAATTGCCCTGAATGGTTCCAACAATTAGGGTAGTTTCAATCTTTTCTTTAAGACTTCTGGATTGGTAAAGTCCTGAAAAATTCATGATATGGAATAGTTATCCTACCCCATGACAGTTCAAATAAAAACAAGCTTACTTATAGGAACCTGTTCCCTTTTCTTCCAAATGCAAGGGTTGTTTATAAGTACCGACCATATTTACTTTTTTAAAAAAAATCTCATGGAGTTGAATAAAACACAATTTCATGAGCTGACCTTGAACCTTTGTGCACATACATGAATTTTTCCTGCTTGCCAATAGCATCAGTTGCTCGTAAGCAGCATTTGTGTGAAGTAGTGTGTAGTGCTTGCATCGCTTTTTCATAACTGATCAGAATAGAGCTACAATAGCGAATTCTGCCAAAAACTGGGCAACATCTAGGAGGAAAAACATTCTGAAGATTCAGATGACAATGCTATGGATGTCACAGAGATTAAGATTTTTTGGTGAAAAGCTATACTAGCTATACGCATCAACATGCTCTTTACTTCTCCTGTGACTTGTGACTGATCCAAAAGCTCAAGAGACCATTGAAAGTAACACACTTTAAAACCAGAGTAATTAATAAGAAATGCCAAATTATTCTGAAATTTAAACAAAATTAAACCTCAATAATCAAGCGACTGTAGAGAAAATAGCAGGATAATTAATAATAAACATGATCTACTTTCTTCATGATGAAGTGATCATGAAAAATATACATAAAATAATAAGTACTTCAGAAGATTTAAAAAACAAAAACAGGCCAAAGGCCAAAAATTTAAGATATTTAACACAGCAGAGTGTTATGTGATAGGTGGAATATGAACTTCGAGTTTATCAATATTGTGCCAACTCAGGCAACATATCAAAAAAATTAAACTCTTAAGTTTTGTATAATTCAATCTGGACAATCAAGGACAATCTGACTGGACTGCATGTATTTTCAATTTTTTGTGTGAAAAACTTAATAAACTAGTGTTATTGATGCATCAAAAATCATTAAATTCTATTTCCAAAAACAAGCATTGTTAAAAATTCTTTCTCTCTCTCTCTCTCTCTCTCTCTATATATATATATATATATATATATATATATATATAAATATATATACTGGGTGTCCCAGACCTAGTGTAAAAAAAAAAATTGGGTAATAATGCATGTTAAACGGGGTAGAATGGCGCAGAAAAGAGTTTCCTATCTCAATCTGTTAAAGAGATAGAATTTTTTTTGTTTTTATTTTTAAAATCTTACTTTTTTCTGAAAAATGACAGTTTTCTCTACTTTGGTTTAGCGTAGAAACAAAAATGATGATATTTTCTTAATCAGCATTAAATTTTCTAAAATATGAGATGGGTTTGGTTATTTTAAATCCACTTTCAGTGCGCCTTTTAACCAGCAAAACACAAAACATTTATTAAAACTTAAATTTTTAATAGTTTTTGAAAATTCCTTGCTCCTAACTGGAGCACCCTAGAAGCCGTCAAATTACCTAAAAACTGCGGAATTCAGTTAACTTTTTAGTGGTGTAACTTATAATACAATTGCACTACACCTTTTGAGTCTACAGAAGTTTTTCTGATGAAAAACACGCTAGAGAATGCCACTGCTGGGGCAATGAGGAAGCGCGCTAGAGCCTGCATCCAAATTAATGGATGCCGAACTTCCCATGAGTTAGAGTTAGTTTTACTTTTTTAAGACTAGAAAGAACAATTTATGAATTCTAAATAATATAAAAAGGGTAATAATAATCTAAAATAAAAAATTCTACATAAAAAATGTTGAATACAAGCCTGCATCCAGAGTAATGGAGGAAATTTTGAACACGCGCTGCAATAATCCATATTAATATGGTTCGACAATAATAATATTATTTTTTATCTTCAACATTTTTTATGTAGGATTTTTCAAATTTTAGTAGAAGAGAAGAAAGAAGTTTAATTTATTTTAAAGAAGGTATTTTTTAAATTTAAACTAAGGAGTTTTTTTTTTAATTTTACATTATTATTACCTTTTTTATATTATTTAGAATTCATAAATTGTTCTTTCTAGTCTTAAAAAATTAAAACTAACTCTAACTCATGGGAAGTTCGGCATCCATTACTTTGGATGCAGGCTCTAGTGCGCTTCCTCATTGCCCCAGCAGTGACATTCTCTAGCGTGTTTTTCATCAGAAAAACTTCTGTTAGACTCAAAAGATGAAGTGCAATTGTATCATGAGTTACACCACTAAAAAGCTAACTAAATTCCGCAGTTTTTTGGACATATAACAGCTTCTAGGGTGCTCCGGTGGGGAGTGAGAAATTTTCAAAAACTATTAAAAATTTAAGTTTTAATAAATGTTTTGTGTTTTGCGCGTTAAAAGGCGCACTGAAAGTGGATTTAAAATAACCAAACCCATCTCATATTTTAGAAAATTTAATGCTGATTAAGAAAATATCATCGTTTTTGTTTCTACCCTAAACCAAAGTAGAGAAAACTGTCATTTTTCAGAAAAAAGTAAGATTTTAAAAATAAAACCAAAAAAATTCTATCTCCTCAACAGATTGAGATAGGAAACTCTTTTCTGCGCCATTCTACCCCTTTTAACATGCAGTATTACCCATTTTTTTATTTTACACTAGGTCTGGGACACCCAGTATATAAATATACACACATATACATAAAATCAAACACAACTTACTTATATATAATAAACCATTATCTATATCATAATTTGATGATCTGATCCAAGAAAAAAAAAAAAAGCATCTACTTAAGTGCTGGGCATCAGTAAATTTACAAATAGACATTTTAGATTACAAATAATAAAACAAAAATAATAACAACTAAACAGGAAAAAAAATGAATGGATAAGCGATTCAATTAAATTTACATTGCAGAATTAATCATCATTCTTCTTACTTGTAAACTATAAGTGGTTCTCTCAATGGTTGTTTCAGATGTCATCACCAAGGCTATCTTATAATTGCTCAGAGAAAATGCACCTGGTCTTCTATAAAAAGAAGTTGGACTTACATATCCAAGATTATTTTCAAGTATTCTTGGGTCACAACTGTGTTTCTAATATGCTGATCTAAAGTTAAGATTAAAAAAACAAACGATCAAGAAAATTTTCGACTACTTTTTTTTTTGTTTAAAAGAAATATCTTAATAAAATATTTTTAAAAAAATTTAATATGCAACAATTCATTCAAGTTTTTTTAAAAGGTGATGCATCCACAAAGCAATATTACCAAAATATGTTTTATATTTTAATTTGCTTAACAAAAATCATCCCAACAGCACAACACTCCAACAAAATGGCTGCCTAGTGGGGCAGGTAACAAGAAAGGTACAGATTCTAGACCTAACTTCACATTATTCTCAGAAAACAGAAAGATTACACTACTATTTCAATTGACAACAACCTGTCATACTAAAAGTATCATTGTACTTACTACAAGGCTAAAAGAAAAACAGAAGTATCAGACATATTTAGTTCCCACCTTCATAAAGGTTTTTTGTCTAGAGGAAAAGAAAAAAAAATTTAGGCAGAATTTGAACCAATAATTCTTGAAGTTTAGGAGATTATTACCTTGTCAATGAAGCAGAACCTAATATTAAGAAAAAAAAGCCTTATAGACCAATAACATAATTGATTTTAAAGAAATAACCACAACAAAGAACTTAAACATTATTATAGAAATTATGAAAATAATAACAATTGTAATAGCTTCTTTACTCCCAGGGTCCTACAACATGTGAAGTTTATGGCATGATTGATTTTTCCAGTAATAGTATAATCTAAGGCAGGGTGTCTAGCTTCTAAAATTCCTGCGCATAGTATAATACGCCCCAGAAGAGAAAAAAAACATTTATTTAAGAATTAATGTAATCAGAGATAACACAAAATACAAGATAAGGGCATCAATTGATTTTATAAAGTTATCACATATTGATTTATATATTATAATAAAGGCCCGAATTTTTTTTTTCTAGAGTGATAAGGAGACTCAGGCACTTTTAGGCCATTTTGAAATTATTCTGAACTCCTGAGGATATGAATATTGCTGGTTTAAGAATTGAATCCAGTTTTTGACGTTTACAGTTGATTATTTTTACTATTAACCTTCATACATGCGAGAATATTATTAAGTCCACCAAAATATCGCTGTTTTAGTCACAGTTTACAGTTGCTTGATGCGCACAACACATAAATTTCACTTACGAACTTACTTAGATAAGAAATCAACATGTTTTGATAATATGTAAACGCCATTCCGCAGCTTCACACATTTTTCCACATTTATATGCTAAGAAGTTGTACATCTCCATAAGTTACAGAGTATTTATATTGCATAACTTGAAATTTCTCAGTTCTTTTCGATTCATTATTGCTTATTTCTTTTTTTTAAGGGACCAAATATCATTAAGTTGAGTTTTTTTTTACTGCTTGCTTGTTTTTCACTACGAGTTTTTTTTTTTGTAAATACATCATGAAGGTGAATTGATAGATGTATTTACGTCTAGTAGTAATGATTGTCTCTAATGCCTTTCTGGAAACCAAGAACGATTACTGTTCCTCTAAAATAACTTTATATTGCATTCAGAAATCTAATGGATAAAGTTTCTAAACTAAAATATAATTAATTAAGATTATCTAATACCATATTTTTTCACACCTTAAATGTTTTAAATAATTTCAGCATCACGTAGTTACTCTCTAAAGTAAAATAAATGTTTTTATATTAATTTTAAATATTTTATTTTTGAAGAGAAAAGACTGGTCTCGGCCGGGAGTCGAGCCCGGGCCTCCTGCGTGACATGCGCGATACGCTAACCACTGTGCCACTGAGCTCACTTCCAAGCAGAGCCAATATCTCCTTTTCACTTTCTTTATCCCCGATCTTGCCGGTCGAGACCAGTCTGTCTTATCTCTTCAAAAATAAAATATTTAAAATTAATATAAAATTGATTAGGTGGTTACCCACGGTGAAAGATTAAATTAACATAAATTTTTCAATGTTAATTAAAAGTTTTTATTTTCATCAGTGATAATACGGGGTATGAAATTTTTGCTGTCACATCACGGGCATAAACATACATCAACTACCCAGTTTGATCGAAATAGTTACAGCTGTTTTAAAAAAAAAAAAAAAAAAGTGAAAATGAGACAAAATTTAATAAATAAAGAGCCCCCTCCGTTTGACCAATTTTGGCTGGCACGGGTATATATGTACATACATCAAATTCCCAATTTCAGGTTCGTACGGTTTATGGTATTTGTACAGTCTGTTCGCACGCAAGCACACGCACAAAAACACACACACACCCTAAAACCTGTATTTTTGTTTAAAACCGGAAGTCGAAATTTTTCAGGATCGCAATACTCTCCCTTACTATACATTTCATATATAGGTAAGTGAAAGCAAAAAATGTGCACATATTTTATTTTAAAAAGTACAGTCCTGTCACCCTCCAAAGGGTTATCCTGTCCATTGAGAAAATAATAGACTTGCTTACAATGCCTAAATAACTTTAATAATATACTTACATTTTATGGTAGACACACAAGAACAATTATAAATTTTTTAATGGTTTAATTAATTTTATTAATATAAATAATAATTAATGAATGATAAAATAGTTTCATTGAATAAATAATATTCACTGCCATAAAAAAAATCAGATGTTAGGATTTTAAAATGTTAATATTTATTTATGTTGTGAACATAAATTTGTAAACTTTCAATGCTTGCCTATCCCACACAAGAAATATAAAAAAAAAAAATACATAAAATAGAATTTATAAATTCTATTCTATTAACCTAAACATTTTTTTTATTATCCAGCTACGTAATTCTTTCTTTAAATACACTGCCTTCAGAGGAAAGGCATTGTCCGGTAAATATAAGAAAAAGTGTACAGAGCAATAAATGGCTTTTGACTTACACATGTACTAAGTCTAAAAAGACTCTATACTCTTTGGATTGAAGTATTTTAACACAGTCTTTCTTTCCAGTATATTTACATTCTCCAATTAGTTATTCATTATCATTAGTTCCATGTGCAATTGAAAAGAATACAAAAAAAAAAAAAAATTGAATTTATCACTATATTCATAAAAAATATTGATAAAAATAAAACATTACAGAATTAAAGGTCAAAAAAGTTTCCATACTCTCTTTTAACTGTATTTTTTTACAATTAATAATGGAATTAAGAAATATAAATTACTATAAATTAGTTCCAAAGTTTTCTGTGGTTATGTTAAGACCATTTTTCAGTCGTAAAATTTCAATGTTTAAACTTGAAATGGAGGTATTCAGAAACATTCACGCTTTAATAGTTAAGGAGAAAAGATCATAAGATCAAAAATGTCGAAAAAAATCACATGCTATTTTTCATTAAATTATCAACCGCTATAAAGGAAATAAATATTAAGGAAACAAATCTCGTTCTGGCCCCCCAAGGAAATTACTTAGAATTCATAGAACACTGAGTTTGAAAGAAATGAGAGCTAAACCAATGGCGAGTGTTTTTTCAATTTAGTAGGTATGCTTTCAATGTCATTATAATGTCAATGCAGTTCACAAAAAAGTTAGAACAATACAAAGATTAAATGGTTATAATGGATGTGGAAGTTTTTTAAAATTTAAAATGAAGTGGAAGAACCACATGACAAAAAATAGAACTTCTGACAAATACTTAAAACATAACAAGGAATTTCTGACAAAGACAATAATAAAATATATTGTGAAGATATTTTGCAACATTGAAACAGTCAAAAACGTACATTTAATACACATAGGGATTTTTAATTCCTAAAATTAAAACAATAACAATATTTACCAAGTTTGTTCATTATCAGGTAATGACAATTGCAATAAACTAGCACTATGATCAGTCACAAACTCGTCACTAGGCATTTCTGCCATTTTTGACAAATTTAAATAATACAATATAAACAATAATTCGATTCAACACGTGAAGTTTCCAACGAAGATCTTCTATGCATCCAATTAATACTGATAATCGATAGTAGAGTTAGTAAGTCTCACTTAAGTATAGAAAGTTATATTAAAGACGACACTTAAATAGAAAACTCTAAAGCATATCATTTAATCATTGCAATCAATTTATTAATTATCTCATATTATTATCAACCATAACATAGTATTTGGTTTATAAAAAGTATTCCCACTATCCGATTTTTTCTTTAACATCAAAACAGTACATAAAAAAAAAATAATGTATGAATTAAGGTCTGGCCACACATGTCTGCACCGGATCCGCACCACATCACTAATATGGGTAATGTTCAGAACATTTTTAATTTAACTTACATATTACCTTTAGTTATGCCTAAAGGTCAGGCCACAAATGTCCGCACCGCAGCACTAATATAGGTTATGATCAGAATATTTTTAATTTAACTTACATATTACCTTTAGTTATACCTAAAGGTCAGGCCACACATGTCAGACACAGGCCACTTTAGGCATAACTAAAGGTAATATGTAAGTTAAATGAAAAATATTCTGAACATAACCTATATTAGTGCTGCGGTGCGGACATGTGTGGCCTGACCTTTATTTGTATACATAGGTAGTTAAGAAACTAAAAATTGGTAATAAAATAAACCAGATCACTTTGTAAACACATAAAATACAAAAACGTACGGTTCCAAAGCATTTCCACTTTTATTTTTTGTAATTTCCCTCACTTTGTTATAAAAGTAATAGCATTAGTTGAACCCTCGATAAGCTCTTGCTTCTTTTAAAAGTATAGAATTTATCTTAACCACATCAAAGGAATATATAAAGTCCAAAAAGTTCTGTATTCGAGTGAGAATGGCATTAAAACCAGATTAAATGTCTGCTGAGATTGAAGGAACATGTGCTTTACTCAGAAAAGTGGGAAAACATCGAGAAATCGGTCGATAAGTTTGAATCTCTCCAAAAGTTTTTACATATATTATCTCGGTCTGATTATATATTATAAATAAAAATAGAATGTGAGCATATACACAATCGGTAGCAGTCCAGACTCGGTCCAAAGCATCTCCAGTCCCGATCGGTCTCGAAAAAAATTGTTTGAAGGCGATCGAACTCGTTATGGCACATTCTGATAAATTGTTTTTTTTTTCAGTCATATATGTATCCGCGCTGAAGCGACAATTTCAGCCAATACTGATTATGACTAAAAAATAAAGCTTCGCAGAGAATTGATTTTTAAAATGGAATTTATGTATCCAATTAAAGGTTAAATTCATATATCCAATTAAAGGTTAAATTTATATATCCTATTAATGGCCCACCCTGGACTGTGGTGCTGTCCAGTAAGTAAGTAATTAAAGGTTAATGGAATGAATAACATATAAACATATTATAACAAAAGGAATTCATCAGAGTAGTAAATAATATACATTAAATAAATTATTGCTATTTTTATAAAGGAAAATATGGTACTATATCGCATTAGGCCAGCGATATATAGAGCTCCAATATGGCGGCCGGCGTCAGTAAACAACAAGGCATTTCGATCATGCCCTACCCGATAGAAGCATATGTAGATAGCGGCGGATAGAAAACCGGTGTATCGGCAATCAGGGTTCTTACTGTTGTGAGCAAAGCGAAGACACCAGGCGGTGAATCTCTGTAGTTGGGTAAGAGAGGAATATCGACTTTCCAAGTCGAGGGATGTCAGGGCGACACAGGTGAAGACCTTTTGGGAGGTTCGACGCTCTGTATTGACGACGTCAAAAGCAGCCTACAAAGGCTACAATAAAATATGTAAATATCACATATTTTTGCTAATTATTCTGACCGCAATCCCCAACCAATTCCTGTTCATTACATCTACGGTCAACTATCTTCCACCATTATTATTATTGGTATCAGGAATTTCTTTTGTTCTATTATATGTAAGTTGTATTCTAATAAGATATTCAGTTTTATGTTAATTAAACACTTTTGTCAGCAATCGTAGTTTCATTATTAATTTCATTATTCATTCTCCCCTTTTTCTGTGTTCATTACATAAATCAATAGCTAAACATTTTGGTGCCGAACAACCCGGGGATAAAAAAAAAAAAGCATAATTCCTTAGACGAAGTACCTATTATAAACTATATGGTTTTCTAAAAATTATTAAAGTGGTAGGGAAAATTGTTTTTTTTTTTTTTTTTTAATGGAAAATTTTGAATTTGTTAAGTTTTTGGATGGATTTGTTAAATCTGTTTAGATGTTTTTAAAACATTTAAACGCAGGTATCTTAGCACAATTCGTCCCAGTTAGATGAAACTTGTACCATTTTCCAGTTTTCATTGTTACAATCAGAATAATGTATATATTAAATTCTATTTTTGATTGTTTATAAATTTTTTTTTTACTTCTGAAAAAAGATAAACATCTAAGTAGTGCTAACAAGTTATTTGCCAAATTAAAGTCTTTGCAATTCTAAAAATATGGTACAAGTTTCCTCTTTCTAGGACAAATAGTATTTGTGCTATGTGGGTTTACATATTCCAAAATAATAGCCCTTTTTTGGATTTTGAGCGGAAACTCCTTCTTTTTTTCCCACGCCTGATGAGCCCACTTCCTTTTTTTAACTTGTTGGTTATCCTTTTTAGAATGAGAGCAATCAGTAGCAACTTTTTTAGAGAATTTTGTCATATTTAGTAACAAACTGAGTAAAACTACCGACTGGTGTCGGTCACTTTACGGCTGTGTGTGAATCGAAAGAACTGTGAGATTACCATAAGTAGAATCACAGGCCTGTCACATGATTTTAACATGATGTAAATTTTCCATTAAATAAAAGGTTTTTTTTTGTTACAGCTCCAATTTATAATACGGCTTTCGTTAATCAACAAAATGTACGGTTCAGCTGTTAATATAACTTACTGGACAAGCGAGATAAGTAAACTCGAAAAGGACTTGAAGAGGTACAGAAACGAAGCTGAACAAAACCCCAGCGTTGAATCAAACACAAAACTGAAGAAGACCTCAGCAATTTTAAAGCACGAGCTCCAGACTTCAAAGAGGAACACTTGGGCTAGGAAGACTGAAGACCTGAACATGGACAGAAGCGGCAATAAGCTTTGGAAACTCACAAAATCACTCGATGGGGATCACTCTGATCTGAATCAACTTAATGTTGAAAAAAACGGCAGGCTGATTTCTGGAAAACCTGCTGCCGACCTTTTTATGAAACACTTGAGTGTAATTGGTAACTTGCAGATCTACCCAGCAAGGAAGATAACTATACAGAGGCAACTTAATAAGCACTTGAAGAACTCCAAACAGAGGGGAGTGTATTGGATGCGCCTTTCAGCATAACCGAGTTTACAATCAGCACGCTAAAATCAAAAAGCTCCTCAGGTCAGGACTGCATGCATCCTGGATACATCAGGATGGCATTATGAATAATAGCTAGAAAGAAGGTAAAATACCTAATATTTGGAAGGAAGGGGCAGGCAGTGCATCCCAATCCAAAAACGTGGAAAACCTAAGATGGACCTGAATAGCTTTAGACCTATCACACTCCTAAGTTGCTTAGGCAAGCTCCTGGAAAGACTAGTTAACAACCGAATCATATGGCTCCTGGAAGAAACCAATCTTCTCATGTCAGAGGAAGCGAATTTCGATCCAAGGAAGATCAAGTTTCTCATATAGCACAGGAAATTGATGATGGATAACAGGAGCGAAAGCACACACTGTTTGTATGGGTGGACATGGAGAAGGCATTTGACAAGGTCTGGACTGAAGGTTTACTCCTAAAGGCAGCAAATATGGGTATAACAGGCAAAGCCCTGATTTGGCTCAAAACCTATCTGCAGCAACGAAAACCAATGGGCTCTGAAAATAAATACTAAAAAGACACATTAACGATCTTTAGCCTATCCACAAGTGTCCCAGATACTCTGATGATCTCAGATGATCTGAAATTAGGCAATCAAGGCCTCACAAAGGATGACCTCCCTGTCTAGGAGTGACCTTTGAGTGAAATTTGACCTAGGAGTGAAATTTGATCAAAGACTCATTTGGAAGAGTCGAATAGACAGGTGTGATGTCAAAGCAGTAAACCGTACAGCACTGCTGAGGAAACTGGCAGGATCAAATTGGGGGCTGAACATTTTACCCTCAAATCCCTTTACACCGGATATATAAGGCCTGTGATAGAGTATGGAATCACAAGCTGGGGAATGGCAGCACGCTCAAACTTCCAAAAAATTACAGCTGTACAGAACCAAGGGCTTAGAATTATAACTAAAGGCCTAAAGTCCACACCCATTAAGGCGATGGTAACACAAACCAGCTTACACAAATTGAAAGACAGGAGGGACATCAAACTCCTTAAAAACTTAAAAGTGAAAGGAGACTGTATTCAAAACCATCCTCTAAAAGAGAGTTTTGGAAAGAGAAATCACACCCGGATAAGGCGGAAAAGTCCTCTACATAAAATTAATCAACTAAGTGATGAGCATCTACGAAGCAATACGAAAGCTGAAGCCATAAAGCTAGTTGAAGATCCCCCCCCCCCTTGGACCCAACGGATTAGACCGAAAATCTTTCTAAGATCCCAGGCATAACAAAGAAAAGGGAATTAGACACTCTAGTAGCAAAAGCCTACACTCTAGAGCACATTAACTCGGCCTTTCCTAAAAACAAATGGACAAGGATATATACAGATGGCTCTGCTGAAAATGCTATTGCTAATGAAGGAGGGGGCATTTCTTGGGCAATTCCCCAAAGGACAAATTCTTCAAAAAGCCCTTCCGACTGGATTGTCTCAACGAACTATAGAGCCGAGCACCACTCCATTCTAACAGCAGCCAAGATCCTAAAAAGTCTAAAGAGGTGCCAGCTTTCATGCATTGTTTTCCGGACAGATGCAGGATCCGTCCTTGAATGCGTCAAGAATAAATGGCAGAGCACGCTAGTCGCATTGGCTGAAGAACTGGAAGAACTAAGAGAGGTGGTCCTACAATGGATTCCAGGGCACTTTGGGCTCGTGGGAAATGAGATTGCAGATAGATTGGCCAAAGAAGGAACATCGCTCCCCAAGTTAGCAACATCCCTAGGTTGGAGGAGTGCAAGACTATTAATAAGACAGCCATAAACCAGAGATGGAAAGCAAATCATCCAAACCACAATGCCCATGACGATTATTAGTAGTGGAAACGACGGATTGTGCAATTATGAACTTGGTTGCACAATCCGGCAACGTCGCATGGAATGTGTGAGATGTGGCAACATCGCTTTGTTTACATTCGATACAGCGTGCAGTAGTAAGGCTATATGTGACCTTGAGGGTCATTGACCGACCTTGTGAGGGCGAGGGGGTGGGTTTAGCGGCCTTTGTTTACATTATGCCTGTGACGTAATCATCTGAGTGGGAGTTTTGTTTGTTTACATTTAACGGGTTGACCCATTTCACAACCCGGCCTGGTGTAATGCATAGGTGCATGACTCAGCCGGTTCATTGACCCTTTGTTTACATTATGCCTGTGACGTCATCAGTTGTTTCATTCAAGTTCATGCATAATTGTCGTTACGAAGCAATGATGTCGGAGGAATAACGGACTGTTACAACCTCTACCGTACTGGGGACTCCACTCTTATATAGCCCGCTTGCAGTGGTGGGGAGATGTCGTTCGCTACTTGTTATCTACTTGAAAGGTTGCCGCCCAGACATGAAAGAGTGCTACCGCTAAGCAATATTTATCATCAAAGCCTTGAGCTATCTCGCGAAGGGTCTGTTATCTATTTGAAAGGACGCCACCCAGATATCAGCCGCCGATATCAAGACGACAAAGAACCATTCATAGCGCTCAGTCAGCGCGAGTTCTGCACTATGATAATCGAGGGGTTAAGACGACAAAGAACCATTCATTCGCTTATCGATGGTCAGTCAGCGTTTTGTAAGCCGCCCAGACATGAAGTAGTATTTTATCAATGTCAGCAGATGAATCGCTATCTATTTGAAAGGATGCCGCGCTGACTATTTTATTTATGTCCAGTCAGCGGATGTATCGCACTACGTGTACGCCGCCCAGACATGAAAGAGCGGTTTCTCTGGAAATCGCTGCAGATGCATTTCCTACTGCAGGTGGAGACAAGGCGACAAAGAACTATTTATTCATAGCGCTCAGTCAGCACTACTGCGCATATATACCCCCAGCTTCACACGTGACGACAGCCATTGATTGCCCTATACCTACATTGAGGATATAAGGAGTAAAAGCGGGAGGTTTCTCCCCCCACCACATACATAAGCCTTCGTCATAGTCCTAGTACTGATAAACCAGTTTAAAATGGGGCGACTGACTAGTAAGAACATGAGGTATGAGGCCGACCGACTGTCCACATTCGTCGGTTGGAATTCACCAGTGAGTGCATTGTAGATCACAAGAAATGGTCTAAATATTGTCCTTTTATTGAGTACTTGGAACAACTAGAGAAGCTACCAATGACAATAGATGACGTATGTGTTAAAAAAGAAGAGGAAAACTGTTGGGGATGTTGCTGATGTCCGCAAGAGACTTAAAAATTTTCTGCAACAGATAAACGATTTGAAAAACCAGATATCGATGTATGAAATAAAGAGAGACAAAATAACTCAACTAATAAAAAAAATAGAAAAACTTCATCTTTCTCCCCTCCTCTATATTGAACCTTTTAGTCTCAACGTTGAAGCCTTGGAAGATGGTTGTGCCGTGTCGATTGGAACTGGTGACCGACTACTCCATCACCACTAGCAAAGTAGTGCGAGTCGGTCTTTGCGATTTTGTGCCCACTGTCACGGTCATCGACAAGAAAACTACAGTGTATATGAATACGGAAGGATGGAGATTCATCGCCGATCAGATTCCAAGGATGTTATCTCTATTGCAAAGCAGGGCCAAGAAAGTGTAGGTTGAAGACCGAGTAAGGTGTAAAAATGTGTATTGTACACTTTATAAAAGGGGAAGGAACAGAGTTATGAAAATAGAACAGGTTGTTATTTCTTTCGCAATGTTTAATCGGAGTTCGCCAACCCATCAGCTCGATTCACCTTCGACATGTTTTAGCAGAAATGAAACGGCAAAGCTTTGTAAAGACGTTAAGAACATCAACAACTCATTGGAATTGATAAACAAAATGGCTGAACTATATAAGAAACATGAAGAAGGTCAACTTCCTGAACCTGTGGAACCAAAATCAATGGACTTTAATATTAATACTGAGACTCTTTGTAATTTATTAAATGAACTCAAGAAAAGACCCTTATGAGTTGTAATTTATGCAATAAATAATATTTCTTAAATACTTTTTATTTCTTGAACCCTTCCCTGAGTAAAAATGAGAATAAAGGTAAATAAATAAAAAAAAATTAATTTACATAGTTTATTTGAAATAATGCATGGGATAAATTACAGATATAGTAGTACAATTAATAATTAATATATTCATTGAGGTAAGAAAGTCTTCGCTTCTGGATAAATTCCTCGTCCTCTTGCCACTCCTCAGGTAAATTTTCCCAGATGTAGTCTAATGTATAGTCGAAAAGGTACAAAAATAATGATCGAGGTAAAGCTCTCAATTCTTCTGTAGTTAAAGTTTCGATTCCTTCCTCTCCCAAACGACGTATTGCTGACTCCATTTTATCCATCATACTGATAAGGTACTTCCTAGGAGGAGTATAAATACTAAACCTACTAAACCACAAACACTGTGGACTATTTTTTTTATGGTATCTGAGAGGGTTGACTAATGATGTGCTGTCGAATACCAGTCCACAGTATACACATTCAACTCTATCCTTGACTCCTCGAATAAATCCAGCATATGAGAGATAGATGATATGGTGTTCCAATATTCTTAAATGTTTGTCTTCTTATCTCTTCTTTTTTTAAATTTACAGCTTCAGAATTTTTTCTGACCCATGTGGCCAAACGATGGGCTTGATTTAATGAGCAAACAAGGGAAGTGTTCAAATGGAAATGACAAGCTATCTGTTCATTATTTAACTGTTTCAAGTTTGGACAGCCAAAATCATGAAGATCATAGGCTGGTCTATCGATGAGTTCTTCTATAAACTTGCACTTTTTCATCCCCTTTCCCCATAATATGTCATAGTCTTCTGTAACATATACTAATAAATTCTAAATATCTTCATATTCTACATCGCCGAAGGTCCAGTTCAATCCGTGAATATTTTTCATTACCCAGATGTTCGTCCGTGCTTAAGCCAGTTCTTGACTCGCACCCTGAGGCGGTTTGAAAAACCAATGCCATGATGAGCCATGACTGACAGAGACTATAGATAGTTCTTTAACGATTAATGAGTTGGAGGCTGATCGATAGCCTTGAAAATCAATGACCGCTGAATTCATCATGTGTGTCATAGTCAAAGTCCTGCAGTGGAGTGATTTCGTTTAGATTTTAAATAATGAATATATGCAGCCAAACGTGTGCAGAGGTTCAGTACATTTTGCGGACTAAACCGGTTCCCACTTCGTATTCCACTATATTATCATGAAGAATGAGGCAGTATGCCTTAGTATTAGGCGGAAAGTTCTCACTCGCCTCTAGTTGAACGCGAATATCAATAGTCGGACTTTTTATTGCTTCAGATTGTTTAGAACAATCAATAACGACTATAGGTGCGAGGGTCTCAAAATCGGATCGTGATAGCAGAGGTTGAGAGTGTTTATTACCATAATAGCTCGTTTGAAACTCATTATACATTTCGTAGAGAAGGGCGACTTTTCCTTGTGCAAAATCTAAATTCAAATCATCATAAGGATAATGTTCACTATTTCATAGATAGAGTTTCAAGTTTTTCAATTTATAACTATCAAACTGACTGATATCATTGGTTGCGTTTCTCGTCGATTTAAATTTACAATAGCTGACTCGAGTTTTTTTGGATATTTTGGAAGATTATCAATCATAAACACTCCACGAAAATTTGGAACATTTAAAACTTTTGCTAAATGATTCAATTCCAAATCGGTCAATTGTTTATTTGGTAGTCATATTTTTCTTGGTCTTTTTTGTCGGGTTATAAGTAGACCGTAACCATTCTTATACGGTTTCAAATAAATTCCGTTTCCTACTTTTCGACCTTCCATGGCCAAATTATGCCTCTTTTGCTCATCCAATTTTAGTTTGGCTTCTTTAGCTTCATTGATCACCTTGGCTACACTCGCGGCTCCACCTGCTAAAGACCCCACAGCGGAAAGTCCTGCCATCTATGGTACAAGAAATTGGAGAAAACCTCCCTGTTTTGGCAGCGGAAGGACTCTTGGCGGTGAAGGTTTCGCCTTACCACGTAGATGCATTTTAGCCTTTTTATATGCCGCTTTTGATGCATTGAGAATAGATGATGCATCATCTACTTTTGACGATTTAACCAAATCTTTAAAACTAATCTTCTTCTTTTTCTTCCTCAGCCCCGAACCAATTTTCCTTTTTGCTTTCATGGCATTCGTAACTAACCAAGCCGCGGCTTTTTCTCCCCATGACGAATCTGGAGCTTTAACCCGTTTCAAAGCATTATCAGCAAGAATCTTGTCCGCTTGTTTACGACTCTCCATATCCTTATTTATGCTATAAGCTATATCGTGTTCTTTACAAGCTCTATCAAGCTCGTTTATTCCGCTATCACCTCTAGCGTTTTTCTAGTTTCGTACCGGGACCGCAATATTGATATCCTGGAAGGTGCAATTCAATCGGCAACCTATTGATAAGACTGTTCAGCAAGCCTCTGCCTCTGCGAGCCTTGTGACTCATACTGTACTCAGAAAATGAAACAATAGAGTATATATAGCTGTCTTGATGTTGTTTGCATTCGGAATGAAATTAGTTACACAAGTGCAATGTTTCCCTACTACCAACTTTTCCCAGTTAAAGGACAATCGGAGGAGAGACATAGTTCATTATTACCAAACACTATCCGAGCCTCGATATGTGGCTCAAGCGGATGTGGAAAGACCAATATTATGATTGGATTGCTATTAAACCCTAACGGCTTAAAATTTAAAAATGTGTATCTGTTTGGGAAAACTTTACATCAACCTAAATACCAGTATTTAAAAAGCGTCATAAATCTTGTTCCTGAAATAAAATTATATGAATTTGAAGATGCAAAGGAATTGCCTCAAAAAGTCGAATCAAATTCGGTCTGCATATTTGATGATGTCACCATGGAAGATCAGGACATAATTAAACGATACTTTAGTTATGGCCATCATATGAACCTAGATTGCTTTTATTTTGAGAAGCCGAATTGAAGGAACATCTCGCCTAATTTGGTTACCTGCAAAGGGAATACTTGGATAAGATTTTAAAAAAAGACGATGAGGCATATGACGATCGTTATGGAATTAGAGTCATGCCTTTAGGGGGATTAGCTATTGGAGATTCGACAAACGTTCGGCTGTTACCAAACAGCGACGATATTTCTATATCCTGATGATTAGAATAATTAGCTATTAAATACGGCGAACAAACCAACTAGTGTTTCTGACGGCGAACTTCCTCATTTGTGAAATAGTTACTCTGTAGATAACTTAATGTCCGGTGAACTAAACTCACAGAGAAATGCTTGGGTTGCACAATCTCCAACGTTGACCTCTCTTCTGCTCTGAGTCAATTCTTTTGAAAAAAGGGCAATTGCATATAGTAAGATCTTACTTACGTGGTCGGCTAACAATCTGACCAAATATAACACCTGCGTCGTGATGGCGGCGGGTGACGGGGTGAATGAAAGATGAAGGTCTTGACGTGACGGCAGTTGGCAGCAGAATAAGCTCTCGTGGCCGGAATCACCAGTGGTGGGGGAGCGCGCTAAAAAGACAGCTGTTTCATAGCCTTCTACTTGACAAACTTAAGCTACGCATTTACAATAAGTTTAGGAGGCATTGTATGGCGGGAAATCTTGTTTTTAAATTCAAACAATCTAAGACTGAACACATATCCTAACACTTATTTACTGGAAGATCTGAAAGGACAACCTATCAGTGGCTCTTTTTATGCTGAAGAGCTACAAAAAGTTAAATATCCAGATGTACACCTTGTAGAAAAAGTTTTAAAAAGAAAAGGAAATAAATTGTATGTAAAGTGGCAGGGATTAGATGAACGCAGCTGGATTGACAAGAAGGATATTGCATAATGTATTAAAAGAAAAAAAAACACTTACTGTTATAATATAAATTTATTAATTCTTTTTACAAAAACTGTATATTTTATATATTTATTGTAACTCTACATTTAAAATATATTTATTTCTCACAAATTGTTTTTTTTCTTAACCTAAAATATAATTTGTTCATAAAATAAACAGTACCAATATACGAGTACCATCTCGTATTACTGCACATTTAATTTAATTATGTTGCGTCAATGCATGATGGCCATAAGGAAGAGTATTCACTGTTTTCCAACGTATGACTTTTATCATCATACTCCCCCGTACGGAAGGAAACTGTTCATTGCGTAGCCATACAAGTTGTTCATGTCTGCATAAATTAAATAGCTCATGGGTTGATCGGATCATAATCATCTATTAAACAATTATTGGCTTTAGCATATCGTTTGACAACTTGTGTAATACCGCCGCGGATGCCTTTTTCAAAAAAACAGAACCATATCAAAATCTTTTATAATATCCAATTCAATATCTGTCGTTTTCAACATTGCTTCATAACTCAGCCCTGGAAGAGACATGAAATATGCTGGATCTAAATATCTCGTAATCAGACTGAGAAATATTTTCTAACGTCAGGTCATTGTAAAATTTGTCTAATGTGGGTAACTGGGTTTCTTCTAACCGCGACAATGAATCTATGTAAGAATATGGATAGATTCCTTTTTTCGTTAGCAATTCAACTTTGGATTCGTCAGGGATTAACTGATACAAATGAGGGAAAGTGATCGAGAGATTCTCAGAACCCGTTTTCATGTTTTGGACTACCGTTTCAAGGCTGGCAGCTAAAAATTTATAACTATCTATGAATTTTATTTCAGTTTTACAATCTTTGAATGTTTTTGTAAAACTGATGTACTTTTCCGAATTACTCGGAATAACAGTAACATTACCTTCATGATTAGCTAAAAAAGGTACAATAAAGTGCGAATCGTAACCCTGCATATTGTGCATAATTACTGGTATAAAATCAGGTGTTTTTGCTTGTAAGTTGCAGTTTGAATGAGCTGCACCAATAAATTTAGATGTCACATGATCATGATGCCGTACTTTCTGGTCTTTATTTAATGTCTTTAGACAGATAACGCACTTATTCGTTGTTTCATAATACAACATTTCTTGCTCAGTCATTTGAGCCATGGGTTCGATTTTGCAATATATTTCATCAACCTTCTTTGCCAATTCATGAAGAGCCTCCATAAACAAAAACATGCAGTTAGCACCAGTATAGACTGAAGGTTGAAGATGTAATAGAGGAATATCTGCTTTAACCGTAAGTGATGCAAAAAAGATTTTATGATTTTGCACGGATTTCGTCCAAGAAATTGACGGATTTTAATAAGGGCCCTCGATCTTTTCTAAATAACATTCAAAATCAGCATATGCTACAATTTTGATTCTCTGTGTACTCTGAAACTTTTTAAATTTGATTTTATCATCGCGTGGGAAATCTGTCCTAACCGGTTTATGCGCACCGCAAAATAATAAATGTTCGTTTAATCGTTCTTCCGCGTTTTTTTCCGTTTTTTGTTTTGTATCTCCAGGAAATAGATGTTAAACACCTGTGAAATTTCTTTAGCAGATTTGTTACCGGATATTTGACTGCCAACAAGCCTGCTTAAATTGGTAATATAACAATAATGGGAGTCTCTTTCATTTTGAAGAAATAAAAGGTCAAATCTTTCTTTAAAGGCCTCTTTTTTGCTTATTCTCAAAGGAAATACCTTGTTTTTTTCATCTAAACCATACACATTGATTAAAAGATTGTTTACATCCTCGAATATTTTAATGTCTTTAAAGGAAGTGGGATATGAAATACAATCAAAATTGTAATTATTTTCTAAATATTCATAGGACTTAGGATCGTTCAAACCAATAATTTTACTTAATATTGCGAATCGAAAACAATCGTTGTTTAAGTTTTTTACGTTAATTACAGCATGTTTGTTTGCTATCGCTTTCGGCAAGTCCATAAATTGTTTTCCATCAAGAGGTTTATATTTAGTTAGGCAAACAAAGATAATTACACGATACAAATGTCCAGCCAGAACCTTTAGTTTCAAAGGAATCTAATTCCGAAACTATTTTTTCATATGAGTTATTAATATATTTGTACAAATCAGTTGATGAATCTATAATTTGTTGACGGGTCTTAAAATTCATATCTGCCTTTTCCTCATAATTTGTTGACTGGTCTTAAAATTCATATCTGCCTTTTCCTAATAATTCTAACTGCAAATTAATTTTGAATATGTTCCATAGTTCTAAGTAAAATTTTAACATATTAATAATTTTTTCTCTTTTTGACTCCAGAAAGTCTTTCGGAAATGCATTGAAATCACGATTTTCAATATAAAAATCTATCACTTTATTACCAAATGCTGATTTTTTAATACCTGGTTCAATTCTAGCTAAAATTTCAAGTTGTTCCTTACTATAGAATTTATGTTTCTTAGGTAAGCTAATTCCTATTTCTGCAATATTAGACCCAGATGAAGGTGGTATTAGCGAATGTATTATTTTTTTAAATGGTAAATGTGATTGCTTCGAAGATGAAACAGCAGGTGTTGGGAAGTTTTCTATTGATAATTGGCTACCTATATCAGCAAATGCTTGAGGGGAACTGACACGTTTTTCTTTACATGCGAATTTTTTATGACGTTCGCAGCTAAATTTGATTCAAATTCACGATTGCAATCTAAGCATGTATAAAATTTCCATTTACATCTGTGTGCGCTCGAATTTAATATTAACAACCCACATTTTGAACATAATATAACATCAATACCTTTTCCTTCGGCCATCATTCAGTTCAATTACATAAACCTAATTTTGTAAGCTTGTTTCTCCTTTCCTTCATATACCATGCTCAATGATCCTAAAATCAAGCATATCATTTCAGTTAAATATTACACTTTTTTATTATTGCTATTTTAAAAGAAATAAAAAACTCACCATCATATTGTTCGATGTCTTTTCCAGAAAAGCATTCTTGGTATCTTTTTGGTAAAAATGTCCGATATTTTTCTCCGTTTACCCCCTCTATGAAGGCTTGTAACGCTTCTCCATACTCCGTTGATTTGAGAGCCAGCTCTAAAATCTTATAAGTTTCTCCTTTCTCGAGCTCACCAATTGTCTTATAGATTGTGGACCTGTTCAATTTTTCAATTAAAGACATCTGTAATATTTACAAAAAATAACAATTTTTTGTTATCTTTATACAAGTATTAGCTCAAAAATAGTTAAAATGACGAACCTTTAGGAGACCTGCAAAATACTCCAGGTTGAATTGGAAAAGTCGAGCTCCTTATATCCTCAATGTAGGTGTAGGGCAATCAATGGCTCTCGTCACGTGTGAAGCTGGGGGTATATATGCGCAGTAGTGCTGACTGAGCGCTATGAATAAATAGTTCTTTGTCGCCTTGTCTCCACCTGCAGTAGGAAATGCATCTGCAGCGATTTCCAGAGAAACCGCTCTTTCATGTCTGGGCGGCGTACACGTAGTGCGATACATCCGCTGACTGGACATAAATAAAATAGTCGGCGCGGCATCCTTTCAAATAGATAGCGATTCATCTGCTGACATTGATAAAATACTACTTCATGTCTGGGCGGCTTACGAAACGCTGACTGACCATCGATAAGCGAATGAATGGTTCTTTGTCGTCTTAACTCCTCGATTATCATAGTGCAGAGCTCGCGCCGACCGGGCTTACAAAACGCTGACTGACCATCGATAAGCGAATGAATGGTTCTTTGTCGTCTTGTTTATAATCAGCGCGGCTGATATCTGGGCGGCATCCTTTTAAACAGATAACAGACCCGTCGACCCGCTCAAGGCATCGTAATCAGTGCTGAATGCGCATCTCTCCCCCGCTACTGCAAGCGGGCTATATAAGAGTGGAGCCACCGTTATTCCTCCAACATCATTGCTTCGTAACGACAATTATGAATGAACTTGAATGAAACAGCTGAGTCATGCACCTATGCATTAAATCACACACACACCTGGCCGGGTTGTGCACTGGGTCAACCCGTTAAATGTAAACAAACAAAATTCCCACTCAGAGAATGACGTCACAGGCATAATGTAAACAAAGGATCAATGAACCGGCTGAGTCATGCACCTATGCATTACACCTGGCCGGGTTGTGAACTGGGTCAACCCGTTAAATGTAAACAAACAAAACTTCCTCTCATAGGATGACGTCACAGGCATAATGTAAACAAAGACCGCTAAACCCCCCCTCGCCCTCACAAGGTCGGTCAATGACCCTCAAGGTCACATATAGCCTTACCGCTAAACCAACCACCCCACCTCGCCCTCACAAGGTCGGTCAATGACCCTCAAGGTCACATATAGCCTTACTACTGCACGCTGTATCGAATGTAAACAAAGGGATGTTGCCACATCTCACACATTCCATGCGACGTTGCCGGATTGTGCAACCAACCACCCCCCCCCCCCTCACCCAAGTTATACACCCCCCTCTCCCTGCCAGACGGCGTGACCTTGTTCACAATTGCACAATCCGTCGTTTCTACTACTATTATTACAAGCTCACAAGAAGAGAACAGGTGGTAATATTTCGCCTCAGGACTGGACATAACCGCCTTAAATCGCATCTGTTCAGGAAATTTAAATTAGGTCCCAGCCCTATGTAAATGTGGACAAGATGGACACACCGCAGAACACATTTTACAAAGCTGCTATCTGGTGGAGGACATAAGGAGACAGAAATGGCCCCAACCAACAGACCTTGGGACCAAGCTATTCGGAAATCTGTGGGATCTAAGGAGGGCCACCAATTTTATTTTTTTACTCCCTGACTTGGCCATCTAGAGGGAAGAACGAAGAAGAAGGTGCTGTTAATCATACAATGCTCCTATACTAGTCATTGTTTTTTCATCACTAAAAACTCGATAAACCTCTTCAATCAACCGAAAAGTTTAAAAACAACAATAGAATTATAGTGACCAAGTATATAATTTTGGCAATGAAACATGATTAATTAACTAGTGGAGAAAAAAACATATGTTCAATTACGTATTATTATGAGTGAACCATGCGCTGTACATAACCTTATTGTTTATAAATTAGTTTATTGAATAAATATCAATTATAAAATCAAGCCTTACTTTCACCATTAATCAAATTGGGTTATAACAAGAATAATTGGAGAAATTTTAATATTTTGTAAACACGTATAAATCTTTTACGAAGACAAAAAGAATTAAAGCTATGTCTCTCCGACTATAGTTTAATTACAATTATCAGCTATTATTTCATCGCACTACTAAAGACTAGAATAAAAGCACTACACAAATAATTAAAAATGAGCTTAATCTATATTTACTAATAAAAGTCTACTAGCAAAATATACATTTCAAAACAAAAACTATCAAATAATTTGTTCAACGTTTTTAATGTTCATCACAATTAGCAATAGATTTCTTTTTTGGGAAAATAAAAATGATCAGCTACTGCAACCAGCGCAAGTGACTTAATCTTACTTATACAATACCATTGAACTAAACCCTCTGCATTATTACTTTCTTTTTTCAATGTAATCTTTGCAGTTGACATCTCATAAGTAGGTTTGAATGTTTTTAATGGAATTCATAAATTGTGTAACCAGTAATGATTTTCGCTCTATCGGATGGAAGTTATTCAATGGCATTATGCAGAATTGACAATCCAACAATAATAAAATAAACAATACAATTCTACCTTGTTATACATTGTCCTGGAAAGTTTTGTGATTGACTAAGGTGTCTGATGCGGCAGTCTAGTGTGTACCACCGGTGGTACATGCCGACGCACAGTGTCATGAGTATATGGGGTAAGAAATCAGATATCGTATTTTATTTTTAACAAGGTTCATTATATTGTTAGTTAACTAAACAACGCAAGCATGACAGAAAAAATAATTTATTGAGGTATACATATTGAGAGACTTACATATAATATTTACGAACTTAATAATGTATATTAAATATTAAAAAATAAACACTGAGCATTTCTAATAAACAAACCTCATTCCTCCTCATAATCATTAAATTGTAAAAACGACTCTTAACATTAAGTATGTATTAGTATACATAAATATTTTTAATGTTCTGTTTTAGGAGGTAAACTATACACTAACTCTTCTTTCATGAGCTTAGGAGTTGCATCACAATTGTAGCATTTTTCAAGCGCCACTTGAAATGTTACACATACTACCATCATGGGCGGATCCAGCCGATCGTAAAGGGAGGGGCTGCAGCCCCACAGCCCCCTTTGGATCTGCTTATCAGCTTTTTTATCTTTATGTCCCTTTCCCACAACTAACATTCTACTTGTTCTGCATATTATTTGTTCTTTAACTTGGTTCCTTACATTAAGGAAAGTCAAATTCTATCTTTAAATGACGAAAAATTTTCCAAAGGGAGGGCTTTCTTCGTTATCAAGTCCGCAACTGGTAGCTTTTTTTCCAGAGTATGATGTTTCAACGAAATTTACTTACGGTCCTGGTTGGATTGTCTCGGTTATATATTCAAAAATTTCGCCAAGCAGTTCCTGGTAATAGCCAGGTAGGTATGGTAATAGCCAAAGTAAATATTTACTAACCGCACCAATTTTATTCATTGTATTTTTATCCTCACTTCAAGTTAATCCTGAACTTTGAGGTTTTGTTTTTATATTGAAATTGTGATGATTTCTTTCTTTTCTAAATTTTCTTTCTATTTGATATTAACCGTAAAAAAAAATATTTTCAAACTTAATTTTTCTTATTTTTGAACACAGCTAGTGACATTGAGCGGCGTGAACATGTTAAACCAACAAATACCGTTAAATCACACAATTACTTTAACATTTAAAATTACATTAGTTATTTGAACATTTACCATTGCGCAATTTATTATGTAAAATCTATTATTTAACGTTTTAACTTTTCAAAAGACATCAGTTATTGGCCTACAAAATGAATTATTTTTTATCTTATGCTGAATCTTATTTTGGTCATGGTCATAGATTTTTTCAAATTCTATTCGATCCATTTTTTTTAATTTGAGCAGCGCTTTGATCAATCATTTTCTGTGATCATCAATTTTTAACGAAATTTGCTGTTAAAACGTAGGATCGTAGCGAAAATTCGTAAACGGTCAGTTTGGGGTTTTTGTTCTTTTGTGATTCTTTCGGAAATAAGGCATAAAGATGTTTTTGGAACATTGCTCAATAAATCACCATGCTTTGACTAATTGTTCAATAGCATCTTTTACATTAGCTATTTCAATTTTCGCATCTTTTATCTTAAAGATTTTGAACCTTTAAGACTCCTAATTTTTATTAACATCCCGTGATTTCATTCATGAATTTACGTTTTGCTTTCATTATGGTGGTTATTTCCAAATCAATTTGGTGCATTTCCACTATGTAAAGAATGCGATTAGTGAAATTTTGCGCTTTAACAATATTTTATATTTTAAATTTGGAGCCGTTTTCAGCAGCGAGCTTTCATTCTACCTCTTTGGATGAAACCTCCCTTCACATTGCAACCTTAAGTTTCCCTCCCAAATCAAAACATTAAGTGAAATTGGTTTAGAAAGTAGGTTTGTTCTACAAGAAAAGGCAACATGGCGTCACATCAACAACAGGTAAGTTCTCAGCAAGTTTATTACCATTTTTACACATAGTATTACTTTCAGAAAATCCAAAGTTATGCATAATTTATTGGATTACATGATAAAATGAGTCAAATGTCGAAAACCCTGTGTTAACCTTATAAACTTTGAATTTTACTGAGTGTATCTTGAGAGATACACTGCCAAAGTAGCAGTATGGGAGTCTCAGTGAAAGGGGGATTTGGGAGATTATAAATATTATTATAATTATATTATATAATATTATAAATATTATATAATATTATAATTATAAAAAATTATAAGAGCTAAAGTTGTTCAGTCTCAGGGGAAGGGGGTTTGGAGGGGATACAATATACAAAATCGCGATTATCTCGTTATTATTTGTTGGATCAAAAAATGATAAAAACTAAAGTTGTTCTGTTTTCAATATGTAAAAACATTGCTTCTCTGCATTTTTTAAAAAAAAACGTCATTTTTAGTCTCTCTGAGCGCCCTTGTGAAATCGATTAGTTGCGTGGTGGACTTTTTTTAAAATTTCTTATGGTCTTTTTTTTTACAGGGCCGCTACTTCACCTCTAGAGGACAGTATATTTTGTCCCTTGTCCCTCCCATCAGTGCTGACTCAGGTGACGAAAGGGAAGATGAGCTTGAAGAAATAACCGAAGAAGAGCTGCTCAAACGAGCTGATTCTTTTTTTGAAGTTCACTTGGAGGAGAAGCTAACGGCAGAAGAAGCAGCTGTTGAGGAAACTGCTGACGATGAAATTGTTCCAGGATTAGTTGATGAACCTGTTGAGAGCTTGATGGACATTGTATCAGAAGACAACCCTCAGCCTTCAGTATCCGGTGCAGCAACATCATCAACAAGGCCTCGACCGAGAAATCGGGCAAGGAAATCCAAGCCGAAAAAAAAGAAGAAACTTACCACCAAGAAAATCAAGTAAGTTTTACCGACCTTGGTCCAATTTAGATAAATATATTTATATTTTTTTTTTGCACTTCAAGCACTGTTCCTAATTTTATCACGTAACTCACATGTAACCAATTTTTTTTTTTTTTTCAGTTGGGAAAGAAAACGCTTCAATACAATTGGAAAACATGAAGTAGAAGTCATCCATCCAGATCCTGATATGGAAGACACTCTTCCAGTAGATTACTTCTATCAGTTTTTTTCTGACGATGTACTTCAGATGATGGTACATCAAAGCAATCTATATCACATGCAACAGACGGGCAAACCGTCTAATTCTACAATTAATGATATGAAAGATTTCTTGGCCAGAGAAGTGTTACAAGGTGTGGTGGTAATGCCGTCTTACCTAGATTACCATTCCCAGAAACTGAGGTATGAGAAAATTGCTTCTATTATGACACTCAAAAAGTACCAGAAAATGCGAAGATACATCCATTTTGCGGACAACACTAATTATGACCCCAGTGATCGTTATTACAAAATAAGACCCCTTCTGGAAAAAATTCGACAGCATTTCCGAAGAAGAAAAGTTTGCAGTGGACGAGATGATGGTCCCCTACAAAGGGAGAAAAGCAGGATCCCTCCGTCAATATATGAAGCAAAAACCAGTGAAATGGGGGTTTAAATTTTATGTAAGATCAGGAATGTCTGGAATTATCTATGATTTTGTTCCATTTTGTGGAGCTGACACGTTCAAGGCGGTGAATTTCACTAAGGAAGAACGAGACAAATTTACATTTTCATCTTTTTGTGTATTAGGAATGTGTAAATCTATAAAAAACTCACCCCTAAAAAATGTTTATTTCGACAACTTTTTTTCTTCCCCTGAATTAGTGCTCCACTTATGTGATGAATACGGAATATTTGCTCATGGCACACTGAGGGCAAATAGAAGCAGGGGAGCTACTGACATTTTGAAGAGTGACAACCAGTTGAAATTAGAAGGTTGAGGGGCTTTTGATGAAGTGGTGGATAGCTCTGGTAAGGTCACAGTTGTCAAATGGTATGACAACAAGCCTGTGTTGTTAATATCGTCATATGTTGGAAGTGGAAAAGTTACCAATATTGAGCGCTACAATCGGGCAAAAGGTGTAAGAGAATCTGTACCATGCCCAGAAAGCATCAAGGAGTATAATGCTTTCATGGGTGCTGTAGACCTAAGTGGAATGCTCACAGCACTCTACAGGACACAATTCAAATCATTCAGGTGGTACATGAATATTTTCGCACAGTTACTTGACATCTCAATCAATAATGCGTTTTTATTGTACAAGCGGGATCATCCAGGAACAAAGTTGACTTTGAAAGAGTTCAGAGTAGACGTTGCCGATGAGTTACTTCTGTATCGCCGCCCCAAGAAAGGACGACCGGGATCGAGATCACCTACCCCTCCTCCTCCCAGGACTCCTAAAACTTCAACTTTAGATTCGGTGAGGTTTGACCAGACGGGACATTTTCCTTTATTCGGGGACAAGGAAGGTGTAAACTGTGTGTAAAAGGACAGACCACGTTCTTATGCAAAAAATGCTCCGTTCGACTTTGTTGCACCCCCGGGAGGAACTGCTTTTACAATTTTCATAACGAAAATTAATTTTGATTATCTTTTATATATAAGTTTTGATTCCCTTTTATAATGTTTGAGTCTCTTTTATAATGTTTAATTCTATTTTATAATGTTTGATTGTCTTTTAATAATGTTTATTTTTTAATTATTAAGATGGTAAATTTTTTTTTAATTATTGCATTTATCATCCTCATTTATATAATATGGATACATTATAATATAATAGTATTATAATATATATTATCATCCTTATACATGGTCAGCTACTTTGGCAGTGTATCCTACAAGATACACCTGTTAAAAAACTTTAACGTCAGCTACTTTGGCAGTGTATCCTACAAGATACACAAGTTATAAAACGTTATATTTTTTGTATGTTTTCAATAAAAAAATTTTAAAACTAATATTTTTATTTATTTAACCTTGAAAAATTAGGGAAATTTTTTTTTTTCAGATTGTCATTTTTTTTCAAGTTCCGCCAAACTAAGGGTTAAAGCTCTTGTCAGCTGTGCAGTTTATGTTGACGGTGTCAGATGAGATGATATAGGAGGGAATATTGGAGGAGCGGCAACTGTTCATACTTGATGAACAATGAGCCACTGTTCAGTAGTTTATTTTTTATTATATAAGATCAATTTTATTAATCAATAAATGAATGAATATTTAACCTTGTAATCTTCCATCACACCTTAGTTTTAATAACAATCCATTTATTATGACATTAATTCAAATATTTTGTTATTACATAAAAAGATAAATGTACTGCTACTCTTATACATACATAATATATACACACTTACTTCACTATATACAAATATTCATACAATATATGAGCAAAATTGTTAACTAATAACCTCTAAATAAAATAGAAAAATATACATTTAATACAAAAAAATACAGTAGAAATTTTTTAATATATTAGTAAAATATATGTTCGATATATTTTTTAGTTTTCTGAACTTTATAAAATATCCAAACCTAAGTTACACAAGTCTATGTTTAAGAAAAGTAAAAATAATTACATAAGTTAAGAAGCTACATACAGTAACAACATTAAAATTATATGTAGTTTTCTGCTACTCTTTATTGTTGTTTCAAATAACAACAGTAATGAAATCAAATGGTAATATGAACATCAAGAATTGTATGACATTCATTGGTAGTATTATATAATTATCTCTTATATGAAAAATATATGAAGATTGGGACACGGGACATTAATTGCATGGGGAAAGAAAGTAAAGGTAATCTTTTCAGACAAACATGGTCTATTAAATCTTAATGTAATTGTTAATAATGTTTACTACTTTTCTGGTCTTATTCAACAAGAAATTTTATTATTTATATTATCTCAGGTATACTCATGTGCAGATCTTATAGTAGTTTGTCTTGTAGTAATTTAAAATGTTCATCATATGTCCAAACAGCATTTAATCTGAATTAATAAGATCAGCTTATAAATAAAAAAAAGGCATATAAATTTGAACAGAACCGTTTTCAGATCAACACGAATTAACCCATATTTAGGAAGCTACTTATAGTTAATATTAAAATAAATATTACCATATTTTAAAAAATTACATTACTAGTTTTTTATTTTTTATTTTGAATAATACAATTTATGAAGTTACAACCCAATACTTCTAAAGAACCAGAGTGTTGGCACACTTACCCTAGGTTCCATAAACCTACCTCAATGTAAATGACTGATAATGTCTTTTTGGAGTCAGTTCAAGTGTGAGCCAGTCAAAACTATCCCCAGCCATTCATTTTTATCTGCTGATGGGTGAATAATCATTAACTTCATTATTGTTAATAATAAATTCGTAAAGAAAAGATGACTTGAAAATGTTTATTCTTGATTTCAGCATATTTTCATGGGCATGGAAAAGTAAAATTCCAGTAACAGAAACATCAAGATAGCATGAACATACTGTACGTGGAATGTCTTTAGCTTCTAAGCTTTGCAGGTGCAGCCATTTGATTAGATATTGTATACGTTTCCCATAAAACTGTTAGATTTCTCTAAAAGCTAAGAGAATTTTTTTTTATTTGCTGTTTTAATGTAAAATGTTTCTTAGTACTAGGATTTTTTTTTTTTAGTTCTGCCAATGGCAACAGATAATATAAAATTGATGCAAGACTAAATTTATTCCATTAAAAAAATTCTTCAAGTTAAATTGAATAAAAAATGCTCAGAGCTTAGGTTTTCGACTTATAGGACATCAAAAGAGTGATAAATATATTAATAAAAAAATCTGACACATAAGCGGATATTTCAAATCAGAGTAAAAATAAATATGACTCCAGTTAAGGAAGATTAACTGCAGGAAACAAAGTATACATAGTTCTGATTAAAATCTTTTCAGAAGCAGGCTGCCAGGAGGAACCATCAAGGTAAGTTTATATAACATGCATGCGAGACCAATAATAATGTATGGAGGTGAGATGCTAACTTTTAACAAACTGGCTGCTGAAAAAATTAATAGATTCTGAAGAAAAATCCTCAGGCTGTTCTTCGGACCAATACTAGAAACTACTAGCTACCAATACTAGGGTCAAGAAGATGGAGAATAAGAACGGAAATATACCCGCTCTATCAGTAACTGACACATTCATGTTTATAAAGGTAAAGCATCTAAAAGATCATAAATGTATGATCTATATGGGATGTGCTAGACAAGCAGACCCAAAACTAGATGGCGAGATCACGAAATGTGTGAAGTAATCTGTGAAAGCTAGGCATTAGTATGAATTTGGTGGAAAATAGAACATAGTGGAAAAGACCTGTTGAGCATACTAATATTAGCTATATGTGTCGGTAGTAAATCATAATATTTCCAAATAAGATTCTAATAAATTCCAAAATTCACTTACTTTTGAAAAGAAATTATTTATATAATTTTCTAGTAAAAATGGTTGAAGGAAGAACTAGAATGAGCATTCCGATAAGCTAAATTGTAATTAACATTTGTGAGCAGGTGTTTTGTGCTTTATGGCTAAAAAGGTTAATTTATTGAAAAATATGTTTAAATTTATTAAAAGTGACAAAAAATAACTTTAAATAAAAATAGGCCTTGAATTTTTTTAAAGTAAGATAATTGAAAAAACAAACAGTAGAGACCTATGCTCAACTCACAGTTGGCAGATTTTTTTTTTTTAATTTGCAAAATTAAAAAAAACATTACACTTCAAAGTTTTATTTTTTCATAATATTAATGCATCATATTGGTGTGGGCAATTACCTCTCACTAACCATCCTAGGTAATAATCCGTTCCTACAGCTGCTGGTTTCCATAGATCAATGTTTTTGAAAACTCCAATTTATTAATAGGTAGACAGAGATCCAATTATAAGCAAGGATTTTAACAATTATTTTCAAGCTATATCAATAAAATTTTATGGAATTGATAGATTTCGTATAATTTTCATTAAGCTGATCATTTTATTCTCTATAGTTTTTTGGTGTGTTATAAAGTTACTTATAATTAGTTTACTGTGATAATTTTTCGTTTGTTTTCTTAATTTATTAAATAACTATCATTTTTTTAAAGTTAAATTTTAACTAATAGCTTAATAATTATTGTTGTCATTTTGGGTGGAGATAAATGTCATTATCATCAAATTTAAACATAACAATCATGTTAATATCAATAGCTGATGTGTATTGGCTTCTAAAATTCCCACATGATTCCTGCATACACCCCACCCCAAACCTCAGGAGAAAAAAAAAAGATTTACTTAAGAATTAATGTAATGAGAGGTAACACAAAATACAAGTTAGTGGCAACAATTTATTCTTAGAAAGTTACCTCTTGATTATTTCCATATTATAGTTAAGGCCCAATTCCCCCCCCCCCCCTCAAAAGTGATGGGGATTCAGGCTCTTGCAGGACATTTTTTAAATAATTCCAAACTTGTAATCTGGGTATGAATATTGATACAGATATTGGTGTGAATCTTGTATTTAAATTATGTAGTAGATAACTTTTAATTTTGAACTTTTCGCATGTAGTAGATATATGTAGTAGATAACTTTTAATTTTGAACTTGGTGCATGTGAGAATATTATCAAGGCCACCAATTGTAAAAATTCACTAAAAAACCAAACAAAAATCTTGTTTAGGGCGGGGTAACTAGATGGTATTCCTCATACGATATGATTAAAAGTGCTTTTTAGTAATAAAACAAGAAAGCCTATAAAGCTGTATATCAGTTAGGGATATCCAAATAGAATTCAAGAAGAATTTTTCAATTCTTATTAATTTTTTGGACTATTAAAAAAAAAAACCACATTGTTTTAATGTTTTCACATTTTTCAAAACATCAATTTGTTTTCTTCTGAATAGCCACCAAATACATGAGGAAAATTATATGGGTCTCTCGGAACAACAATGTTTATTGATTTATTACAGATCCCAAGTGACTATTTCAGCACGAGTGACAAAAAGATTATCCAGCTTACCTTAAAATAGGATGACAAAATATATTGAAGAATGAATTTTATAAATTATTTAGTAAATCTATAAATTACTTAATTGAAAGTGAAAAATTGATAGATATAAATTTTTTTTAAGATCAGTAGTAATGGTAAACATATAGTACAGAACTAAGTCCATTGATTATTGATTCATGCACATATTTACGTAAGTGTTAATAAAATTTGACAATTTTCCACTATTAAATCAATTTTTATTTGTCAAGAAAATAAAATAATATTAATTATTAACACTAAGGGATTCTTGGTAACTTAATCATCATCTCTGTGTAATTAACAGAAGATAAAAGTTGTAGCACTATTTACAGAATTCTTAAATACTAGTAGGAATAGTCAGTCAGTAAATCATTTGTAAAACTATATTAAATATAGATTTTATACTAGATTACTTAAAATTTAAAACATATATAACTTTTCCATACCAAAATAATAAAAAGATATAACTACCACCACTGATAAATTTAAATAAAACATTATAATCAAGGATAGATAATATAAGAAATTACTTTTACCAGACCCATAATTCATGTAGGTTAAAATTAAGACACTTCTACAAGTATAATGATTTTTTTAAGAGCAGGGCACGAAAAAATGTTATATATATCAAGTTCATACACCAATTTAAAACAGATATTTTCCATCCAGAGATAAAAGTCAGGCCCCAAATATTTGATTAATATTAGATTAAGAAAAACTAATCTAAATTGAAGTATACAAGACAAAATCTATATTTTTTCATATTTTGACGTCCATCGCATATTTTTATAATTTTATTTATAGTATATCCTTATAGTTAAAAGACAATACAAACTATTGCCTCAATATTACTTTAAAGGTACCTAAATCATTAATTTTCTTTTTTTTATTTCATCATAGGATAGGATAGTTCATCTCATAAAAATCCAAAACATGTATACATTCATTTAAAATGGATATTAAGAATCCAGATCATACTAATTTATTTAAATATTTAAAATTTATTAATATTCTATAACAACAAAAATATATACTAATATCTTAAGATATATTTTAAACTAATACCTCTTTTTTTTACAAAGAAAAAGCCAATATTTATGACCAAATCAAAAACATAAATTATGGCTTTTGAAAAATAGAACTGTTATGTAATAGTGAAACTGGCCTCAAATATGTATATAAGTTTTTTTTTTTTTTTTTTGTTTTTTTTTAATATCTAATTTATATTAGAAAAGTCATAAATGATAAGCACTAACTGGTGTTCCATTTCAATATCAAATTAACTTTTTTAAACAACTGGCGTCACATTTTGTAAATATATAAAATTTATTAGAATAATTAATGTTATCACAATGATTCCTTCATTTAATCTCCTCCAACTGCAAAAAAAAAAAAAAAAATAAATAAATAAAAAAAAATCAGTAATAATAATAATGAAATCAAATTAAAAATATATAATTATTCAATAGGAAAATAAATTGAGTAAATACATACAGCAGAACTTTTATTATCTGAGGTTCGATTTCCCAAGAATCCTATGCACCAGGGTTGCCAAAGGTTTTTATTTTTTTTTTTATATAAATTGGTAAAAAATAAATAAATATTATTGATTTGATCATTTTTATGTAAAATTAAGGTAATTGATTTTTATAGGATGCATTAATATATTTAACGAGACATTGAAATTAAGAAACGATAACCCAGTTTACCGCAAGACTTTGCTTGCTTAATAAGTTACTTCACTTGAAAAGGTGTTAAGTTACCTCAATTAGTGAAAATCAGGTAATATACTGAGACATAAAATAATATGCTCTGGATAAGGGTAAAAATTTTGGCAGGCACATCGCGGACATATACATACATCAAATACCCAGTTTGATCAAAATCGTTACAGTTGTTTTTGAGTAGATAAAAAAAACATGTGAACATGATAAATAATTTATTAAATGAAGTTCCCTCTCCAATTGATCGAATTTGATGAAATTTCGGCTGTCACATTGCAGGCATGTACATACAGCAAATACCCAGTTTGCTCAAAAATTGTTAGAGGCGTTTTTGAGAAAATCGAAAAAAAAAAAAATGTAAAAAGTTATGAAATAAAGTATGCACTCCGTTTAACCAGTTTTGATGAAATTTTTGCTATCAAATCGCAGGCATATAGGTACATCAAATACCCAATTTCAGGTTCGTACGGTTTATAGTTTTTGAGCTAGTCTGTTCACACACACACACACACACACACACAATCGCATCACCCCCAGTAAAAATATGGACGAAAATATAATCGCGATTCTAACCGAAATAGGCAAAATGTCGGACGAAATAAAAGATATAAAAAATTGTATGAACACGCAGGGGGACATAATGTTCAACAATTCTGAAAGACTTAAATCAATGGAGGAGCGATTGTCGTGCGCTTTGTACACCAGTCCGTCCGAGATGAAATGATTCGACTCCGGAAGGTGAAACGAGATTTCACAACAAGGCACCTTGGCTGGGAGAACGATGAACGGATCTACATCAGCGAGGAGATGTCAGCGGGCAACCGGCATCTCTACTGGTTGGCGAGACGGAAGAAAGCCGCAGGAAAAATAAAATACGTCTGGTTTTCCAGGGGCAGGGTTCGCTGCCGGCGAGAGGATGGCTCCCCTGTGGTTATCATCACTAAGGAGGAAGACATTGAAGCACTACAATGACTCATCTGCGCCTGTCACTCTGGAATCCGGACCATTTTTTTACCCTCTATTTCATCGATCTGCACATATTCTCACATTTTTTCATTTTTCTTGTTTTATTTGTTTTCCATCTCATTTTATCACCTAGGGAACATTTTCTTTTATTTAACAGCCATAGGCCTCAATAATTATCTCTTTATTCTATTCAGTCAATTTTCTTTTGATACAGCCTCAAGCATACATCACTGTGCCTTTTCAATCCAACCCCTAAATTCCTTTTCCTTTCGCAGATCAATTCCTATCAATCTACCCACATGAGTAACATCTTATTATCTTGCCACGTTAATTCCCATTCACTTCCAGCCCACTACGACGAGTTCCTAGACCATTTCCTCCACAACTTCTATCACATTATTGCCGTCTCAGAAACCTGGCTTAAACCAGAAATCCCATTTTCTTCTATATCCATTCCTAATTACTCTCTCATCCGTCGCGATCGTGTGAACCGCACCGGAGGAGGTGCTGGTCTTTACGTTCGTGACTGCTTGAGAGCAAAAATCCTCCTAGAATCCCCCTCTCTCTCAAGCCCTCATCTGGAGTACCTCTACGTAGAAATTTCCTTTGACACCATTTCCCTGCTCTACGTAATAGTTTACCGCCCTCCACATCTCCGGTTCGATCCATCCTTTGAATCCACCCTATTCACCTATATCCCGTTATATAGTCACGTAAAAATCGCTGGTGATTTTAATACCAACTTGCTCTGCGATTCTTCCGATAAATGTTACCTTATGGACCTCATACACTCTCTTGACCTGTTTTTAGTGCCCTACCAGCCTACCCACCACACTCAGTCCACTAGAACTTGGCTAGACCTTTTTATAATAGACTCCTCCCACAACTAACTGTCCTTCTAACAGCATCCAAAACCCTTTCTATCAATTCATGACCTCATCCAAATCTCCTATAACATTCCAGCACCTAAACTGATTCCCCGAAAAATCTCCTGGCGGAACCTTGACTCATTAACCTTTGAAAAGCTGAATCCTTTTTTCGACTCACTTTCCCAAACCCTGGATCCTATTTATTTGTTATCATCCATAGATGAAATGGTGGAATGCCTTTCTTCTAATCTTTACACCTTCCTAAATCAACATGCTCCCCTCAAGACCTCCACCTTTAGACGCCCTCACGCACCCTGGATAAATCCCAACATCAGAGAGTTGATGAGAAGAAGAGATGCTGCCAGAAGACGATTCCAACGTACCCGTTCCCCTGAAGATTATACCCATTTCAAGTCCCTACGGAACCTCACCCAATCTACCCTACGACGTGCTAAGGCACTGTTTTTCCATAATTCCTTATCACAAGCCCTCGATCCTAAGTCCAAATGGAAAATACTTAACAACCTGTCTATGGTAAAATCCAAAGCCTGCACCTACTACCCCATCGATCCAGATGAACTAAATTCCCATTTCGCTAATTCTCCATTAATTCCTCAGCCCTCTTCCTTTTCATTCACATAAACTTTCGATCTAGATAATTTTTATTTTCTGAATATCTCACCTGAAGCCTTACTCTCATCTATCCTCAAGTCCAGGACGAATGACTTCGGTCCAGACCAAATTCCTGTAAAGATCATCAAACTCTGCCTTCCGGTAATATTCCCTGCCCTTCTACACATATATAATTTCTCTGTACAAAATTCTTGCTTCCCAGAAGCCTGGAAAAAAGTTATAGTCTGTCCGTTAAATAAAGTGCCTGTTCCCTCTTCAGCTTCCGACTAAAGACTTATTTCCATTCTCTCTAACCTATCCAAACCGCTCGAAAGAATCGTCCACTCCCAGCTCAATGATTTCCTCGAGCGAAAAGCTCTCCTCAATCCTCTTCAATCCGGCTTTCGCTCCCATTACTCAACACAATCTGCTCTACTTAAGATTACTCAGGACCTTCAATCCTCCATAGACGAAACTAAAATGACCATCCTAATTCTCCTCGATTTCTCAAAAGCATTCGATACCGTCAATCATGAGATCCTCCTTTCTGTCCTTACGTTCACAAACAGTTCATATCCCTGATAAACCTCCTTCCTCACTTCTTTTACTAACATGCGGCGTTCCACAGGGGTCCTCACTTTCACCAACACTCTTCTCTGTGTACATTAATGATCTTCTGGATTCCATCAACCATTCAAAATACCACTTATACGCCGATGACCTCCAAATTTACTCATCTTTCCATCCTAACGAGGTGCTAGAGGCAATCCAAAAATTACAGGAAGACATAGATAGCATAAACGCCTGGGCAGAAAAAAATGAATTGAGTCTAAATGGAGAAAAAACCAAGGCTATCCTGATCGGCTCCAAGCATTTTATTAATTCCCTTACTTACAACCTCCTACTTTACCTCAAAGGCCAACCTATCCATTTCCATCCCCATGTCAGAAATCTTGGAGTGATCTTTGACCAGCATTTGTCGTGGAGTAACCATATTTCCCAAATAACTAGAAAATCCATCGCTATCCTCAAACAGTTCCGCAGATTCCGTGATTGCATGTCCTCCAAAACCCGTCAACTCCTTGTTTCCTCTCTTATATTTCCCTATTTTGATTATGGCTGTCTTGTCTACGGGGGACTGTCTGGTATGCATGAGGTGAGGTTAAAGAGACTAATGAATTGCTTCATTAGATTTATCTTTGGTGTCCCCAGGCGCTCCCACGTCTCAAGTTACTATGCTGAATTGAAATGGCTCTACCCAGTTTTTCGGCGGCAATATTTCCTTGGTGTATATCTTTTCCGAACGTTCAGAATTAAGAAGCCTCTGTATATCCAGAATTTATTTACACCTTGTTCCTCCATTCAATCTCTAAATACCAGATCCCAAACCTTAAATCTATACATCCCTTCCTACCGAACTGCCTCCTTTACAAAATCATTTATCATCCGTGGTGCCTCCTTTTGGAACTCTTTACCCGTTTCTATCCGTAAAAATGCATCCCTTACATCTTTTAAAACCCAATTATTCCTCCACCTCCTTAATCTTCAAACTACCGCAACTATGTAAAATAATGAAACCTGTTTTAATTTGCAATACTTATCTGTGTTTGTATACATAAATCTTGTTTCTCTTTTATTTATTTTTTTAAGTTCAAATGGTTGAAAACTAGTCAACTTATATTCTAATTTCTTATGCTATTGTTTTTTTGTTCAATGAGACTCGCTTTTATTTTATTTCTTTAATTAACAACTTTGTTCTAAACTAGCCAGACAAATGACTCTGGATTTGTACATATATTGTTATTCTTAGGGGACATGACGTCCCAGAATAAAAATACTTTTTCTTCTTCTTCTTCTTCTAAAGAAGAATTCCTGCACTGTATAAAGTAAAGGCAACTTATGAATACTCGTGGAAAACTCTTGCGTTAGCGACTCAGTGTAACCTTCCACAGGAAGCGGAATTCTTTATGTACGAAGGAGTGTGTGCTTGGTGTGAGAGGCAATTTGCTGTGGACTGCCACTTGTCTCACTACCTACTAATTGGATTACCTCCTTATCGGAGTAACTGGCGGGTAATTGACCAAAGAAAAGTTATACTCGCTTCACTGTGTCGCTACAACGTCTTTGACTTAAGTTTTGTCAGGTTTTTCTTCGTACAGGAAAACATGCAATTCCTACTGTATTTTGAATATTTATAATCAAATTAATAGGTAATTTTTAAACAAACAAAATTATTTTTGTTTGTTTTGTTATAGTGTTTTACATATTTCTTGTTACTTAACGATAAAATAATTGAATTTAAAACATTTGATTTTCCGTGAAAACTACATGATGGAGATTCCACTGTTATTTTAAAGGCTAGAAAAATCTAAACCATGTAAGATTGAAACATAAATACTATTCATAGCTTTCCAGGAAGAAGCCACATCAGTAAATATGAAAATATTAATCATAGTGAATTAAAGATAGGAAAGTTTAATACTAGGCTTAATCTGGCAATGCCGGAAGATTAAAGAGCCATGGGAATTTCAACTATATTATTATAATCATAATAATAGTGGTTCTACACTCCACATTCCTTCATTCCATTTGCTTGTTGCCTTTAACCTTATAAATTAGTTTGATCTTTATTGAAATAAATTTGAAATTAAATATATTTATATGTCTCATCTCAATATTATAGTGGTACAAATTTTAAAGAGCAGACATAAGAAAGAAGATCTGGGGTTGCTTCCTTGAAGTTTAGCTGCCAACCTTATTATATGGTAGTGAAAGTTGGATACCTATAAAGAAGCAACTTATTAGAATAACAGCTACTGAAAGGGAATATCACTCTGAGTAACTGGCTGGACGAAGAGAGATCCTGTAAGAAACAAGCAGACATAAGAAAGAAGATTTCAGGGTTACTTCCATGAAGAATACCCTCGAAAAAAGACAACTTAGATGGTTTGGACACCTTTGCCAGATGGATGAAAACTGTAATCTTCAAAAAATTGTTAGAGCTTTAAATGCTTAAACAAAATCCTTTATTGAATTCAAATTGAGAATAAGAAGTTAGTTAGTTGATTGGTTCATTAAATTAATTCATGCCTTCCACAGTCAGAATTTCACAGTCTTTTGAAAAATCCAGTCCGAGTTCAACTGGAGACTGGCTTAAAAGATTCAGGCCTAAAATCAAAGGCTACACTGAACATCAAATTCTCAATGCGGAAAAATGGACCTGTTTTACCACTTAAATCATGATAACTCCTTCAAATTTAAAGATGAGAAATTTGCAGGTAGTATAATGTCTAAAGACTAACAGTGCTTGATGCAGCAAATAGGTCTTGTACTCAGAAATGAAAGCCTCAAGATGTTTCAAGAATATGAAGAAATTCAAGAAAAAATTCCTTTCATTGATCGATGATGGCCCAGCTCATCTGCTAGTAGAAAATTCAAGTCATATAGAACTAGTCCCCTCCTCCCCCCCCCCCCACCACCAAATACTACATCTATCCTTTAAGTGTTGAATCAAGAAATTATTTGTTTATTTAAGGCGGATTTTCATCAGGAATTGGTGCAAAAAATCATTGAAATGGCAGAAAATGAAGTTCAGTTTAAAATAACCATTTGAATTTCCTCAAAAATCTTGAAATCATTTTTTAATTCTGAACACACTTGCACAAAAAGAAAACTTCACTAGGCATATACACACATACTACCTTATACACTAATGTGTGCATTGATATTATGTTAAGAAATAAATATTGGTAATAGATTGGATACAGTGAATACCACTGGTAACAAACACAATTTAACAGTCCCCTAAACTTGGCTATAACAAATGCATATGAAATAAAATTATTACCTTTAAAAAAAATTAATACCTCCTTTCTTTTATTATGGATGCATTCCAAAAGGATTTTGAAAACCATCTGATTCAAGCCTATTATTGCTACTAGTTGATGATTCTGAGCAAGTATTGAGATCAGATAATTGTTTCACTAAGTTTGTTGTATCATCTTCCATTACAGTCATTATTACCCAAATAATGTCTGAAAATAATATTGAGGAAACTAAGCATAAAATCCATTAGTAATTCAACATAAACATTTTAAGATAAATTCTTAATCAAATAAGCATAAAAACATATAATGAACCTTGACAGAAAAATATGAGAACTAAAAAAAGACTGGTAATCCACTACTTATAATGTGGCCAACTATAATAATCTTCATGAGGGCCTTTAATTAAAATGATGTTTCTAATAAAGAAAGTCAGATCAACAAATAACCAAATTTTGTTGACATATCATAAAGTCATGTGAAAGCAAAACGATTTATGAAAACCTATACCGTTTCATTTTTGAACAGCTTTAGGTTAAATTCATTTAGTAACAATTAATTAATTGGATTCACCAATATTGGATTACTTCATTAACATCCTATAAATAAATTATAATAGTTGAAAATCATACATTTTTTTTTTAATTTTCTAGAATAGAAAAAAAAAAATGTCCCTTCTGTGGCAGAAAAATATTGTCTTACCGGGAACTAATTAATTAACTAGTGAATTCTAAGTTTGATTTTTTCTGCAGAAACCCTCTCCTATTTATGTTGTATCTTTCCTTTATATCAGTTCTTTTTTTCTAAATTTTCATTTGATTCTCGTGGTGAAAAGAATAAGTGCATCGTTTCTTTTGTTAGTGAATGTGAATGTTTAAAATTTTACATCATATTTCTCTCATTAATCGGTGTTTTCTGTTATCTGACACCATGTTGGTACCATACCCATTAGGAAGACTACTGTATTTTCTGAAAACTGGCAAAGAATGTTATAATCTGCTGTATGCACATTAAAATCCAACTTTGGATCTGAAAAGTATTATGCCGTATAAAAATCATTATTAAAATTTATTTTGTGAAATCATTATAAACCTGTACAAAAGAAAAAAACTAAGCATTATTAATAAATTAAAAGCATTATGAATGTGAAAAAATCATAGACCTGTACGTAAGAAAAACATTGTTAAAACATCATTACTTAGCATTAGACAAAAAAGTATTATAAAAGTTACGATTAAAAAACATTGAGCCATTTTGAACAGGTATTCTGTGGATGACTTGTAATGATGACCACTCTATTCCTGTAAGGAGTAACGTTGAACAACATTGCTCAACATAGTTAAAATACATTTTCACCCTGGCTAATTAATTTTCTATTGGCCAACTTCAAATAACTGAACAAAGGAATCTACAGATAAATTATTCGAACTACATTTCACATCAAAAGCATGGGTTGAGATTGATTGACAAAATTGTGATGAGCCAAAAGGCACATCATGAATAAGCAAAGGCACGTAAAAATACATGGCTGGTTGTCTGAAGCTAAAAAGACACCAGAAGAAGTAGTTCTACTCCTCACAAGAAAAGTTTGTAAAAAAAACAGCATCTAAACACTTAGTCTGTCATAATAAAATCTCTACCAGCCTGCCTTCACATAGTTACCTGGATAATTTGACAAAAGATAAAAGAAGAGTAATATTTTACCAAGTTCAACTTAAGTGCAGCCAATGAGTTCATTGGGAGTTAAGAAAAATGAAAGTAGTGAAGATGAATTTTGATAACTCAGGAATGTTATCATTTCTTTCCACAATCCCAATAACTTTTTTTTTAATTTGAAAATGAATAAGCATAAAAGGTGCAAAATTAGCTCCTCTTTACTAACTCCTTCACCAATCTTAACTTCCTTAATTAGTTAGAAATGGACAGTTCTTATCTCTCAAGTCGATAGCCTTGTTCCTTTCCAAGTTATTTCTCTTCTGAGCATAACTAATCCTCTATGTCTTTTACGTTTGCCCACTACTCTTTCATTAAATAATTTAATGATTGCCCATGCTTGTGATGTGAAATGTAGTTCGAATAATTTATCTGTAGATTCCTTTGTTCAGTTATTTGAAGTTGGCCAATAGAAAATTAATTAGCCAGGGTGAAAATGTATTTTAACTATTTAGAGCAATGTTGTTCAACGTTACTCCTTACAGGAATAGAGTGGTCATCATTACAAGTCATCCACAGAATACCTGTTCAAAATGGCTCAATGTTTTTTAATCGTAACTTTTATAATACTTTTTTGTCTAATGCTAAGTAATGATGTTTTAACAATGTTTTTCTTACGTACAGGTCTATGATTTTTTCACATTCATAATGCTTTTAATTTATTAATAATGCTTAGTTTTTTCTTTTGTACAGGTTTATAATGATTTCACAAAATAAACTTTAATAATGATTTTTATACGGCATAATACTTTTCAGATCCAAAGTTGGATTTTAATGTGCATACAGCAGATTATAACATTCTTTGCCAGTTTTCAGAAAATACAGTAGTCTTCCTAATGGGTATGGTACCAACATGGTGTCAGATAACAGAAAACACCGATTAATGAGAGAAATATGATGTAAAATTTTAAACATTCACATTCACTAACAAAAGAAACGATGCAATTATTCTTTTCACCACGAGAATCAAATGAAAATTTAGAAAAAAAGAACTGATATAAAGGAAAGATACAACATAAATAGGAGAGGGTTTCTGTAGAAAAAATCGAACTTAGAATTCACTAGTTAATTAATTAGTTCCCGGTAAGACAATATTTTTCTGCCACAGAAGGGACATTTTTTTTTTCTATTCTAGAAAATTAAAAAAGAAATGTATGATTTTCAACTATTATAATTTATTTATAGGATGTTAATGAAGTAATCCAATATTGTATTATGGTAGACTTCATTATAAATACAATATACAAAAAATACATACAAGTATAATTCTGTTACAAATATGTAAAAGATTTGTGAGTTACGGAATTATTAAGTGCTCTTAAATACACATGGTTTATAAAATTAATATATAATCTGATAATTTAATGTTAATTTTAGTTTAAACAATTTTATTATATTTATTATTTACATATAAAACATTAATATCATTTAGTAAAACCTTTAAAAATTAACAAAATAAGTTTTCCTCTTTCACAAACACCAGATATGGGAGAGTCAACTGTAATGAAACAAAATCTTCTAATATAATGCTAGTTTAGCAGATCACAAGTTTTTTTAGTTGCTTCTTTAATACACAGACTTGAGTTCATAGAAAGACATGAAACACCAGAAATGTCCTCGTGACTATACCTAGTTGTTTTATTACACTAATTTTTATCAATAGGAATATAGCACAGAAAAAATAAAATGCCATAAAATGGTATGGCCATCTGAAAAGAATGGGTTCGATTCGAATACCAAGAATGATATTGAAATGGGAGGCAGATAGAGAAGAAAAAGGGGAAGACCAAGAATACAGTGGATAAATAAAGTAAAAGAAAGTATGGCCGGTCATGGATTGAGGGAAGAGGAGATGAAAGACAGGAAGGTGTGGAAGAAGATTTTGGTTGAGGGAAACTTCAAACATGAAGAAATCATTAATAAAAAAAAAAAATCTATTTATCCACTATACAAATAAATATAGAATAAAAAAAAAAATTATTAACACTTTTTCTGATGCCTCACCTCAAAGGTGACTGCAACTAGAACAGGTACCGCAAGTAATGGAAGGTTAATAAAGATTAAACATAAAATGAGCGCTACCTAAATACATTTTTTTTTTTTGTTTTGTTACTTCAATAAACCATAATTTTTTTAGCTGGTAATATTCTTTCTTAATTAGCCTAAAAAGTTGATATTGCTAAATAGGAAAGGCCAAAATCTATTGATGGAGAAGAATCAGACCTACCATCTTCCAAATTATATATATTTTTTATAAACTGTCACAATAAACATAATAAATAAATACGAAGACACTTAGTGCTTGTCGTTATTACTTTTGTAGTATTTTCATAATTTTACTGTAAAATGTAAAATGCATTTTTTAGGAAAACAATTATACATAAAAAAAAAAAAAAAAAATGGTTAAATACCTTAAAGTAACAAATCATAATATTATAACCCAAAATAAAGTAATTTTAACAGTACTAATAAGTGAGGACAAAATAATTTGGATCTTAGTTCCTACTACTATTTATTTATTTTTCTATATTACATACGTTTTGACCTCCAGGGTTTATAATTAATCTAAATAGTCATTGTTTTTATACTGCTTAGCTGTTTTTGACAGCTTATGTATATTACAGAATATTTGGATATGTTAATAACATTTTCTATAACTTCATTAATATATTTATTTGTATGAATATTTTATACCTAGTTTTGTGGCAGCAATAAATGTTTTTATGTGTGATTACTGGCTAGCAGGTAAATAAATATGTTAAACTTGTTACTCATTATGCTTATAATACATACATCCTTGTAAACCCCTTTGGTATGTTATGGTTAACTGCTAGGAAGACAGTAATCTTTTTTTTTTTTTTTTTTTTTTTTTTGGTGGCAAGTGCACCACGGCCCATTTGGGCCTATTGTGCGCCTAATTTCTTGCCTGGGTTCCAAACTGCCCTAGAGGCTGATTTTCAGAACCTCAGTGAACTTGAGAAGGCTGCTTGGATTGATTACCTCATGCGCCTTGGGGTCAGTAATGCGGTCCAGGTAAAACATCCTGAACCTGAGAGCTGCGAGTCTGTCACAGAGGCAGACTATGTGATAGGCTGTTTCACGCTCTTTCTCGCAGTATCTACAAATTGGTGATGCCGCTAGTTTGAGCCTGTACATATGGCTTCTGAGCTTACAGTGTCCGGTGTATACAGCTGTAAGTCTTTTAAGTGCATTCCTGTCAAGATTTAGTATCTCACTGCTCCTCTTGGCAGAAGGACTCTCTAGGAACAGTTTGGAATGTCGTAGGTTTTGCCTCATCCAAAGTTGTTTTCTTTTTGCTCCATAGATCTCCTCTATCCTCCTTTTGGCAGAGCTTTTGCTGATGCCACACACCGGTTCGGGAGTGATGGGTTTGTTATTGGATCCTTTTCTAGCTAGAGTGTCTGCATTCTCGTTTCCTGGTATGCCAGTATGGCCTGGCACCCATTCTACGTTCATTCTGTTATTGTTTGCTCGGCTGTTGAGTCTTATTTTACACTCCCATACAACCTTAGAATTTATATCTATGTTATTGAGCGCACCAAGTGCAGGAGTAGTATCTCCTTATTATATTCTTAACCCTTTAACTGCTACTAACACAGATATGTGCGGTGGGCAGGCGTGGCTCTGGTGCTACTAACACAGATCTGTGCGCTTAAGGGAGCGCGCCTCCAGTGCTACTATCACAGCTCTGTGATTCTGAACATCTGCTACTCGCACATATTTCTGTGCCGCTGAAACGGCATCTAGCGATCTCTAAATCAATCTGTGGACTCTTTAAATACCCAGTAGGTAGCGTAGGCATCTCCTTTTCATCTATGCTAGGTCTGAGTGGTCAGACCTTTTTATACCTGGTTTGGCCTAGGCGCTATACCTGTTCAAGTCCCACAGTATAGTTCGTAGTAAACACAAAAAAAGAAAATTAATTTAGAAAATGTATTGCTGTGAGGTGTGTGAAGTACCTTTATGTTTATTGCCGTGCTTTGAAACATATCACACACAAGAACATTATTAAAAAAAAAAAAAAAAAAAAAAAAAAAAAAAAAAAAAAAAAAAAAAAAAAAAATTACTCTACCAATGCCGGTCTAAAGTCCGGATATAATGAAGATGGATTTTTTTTTAAATCGGAAATGACGAATTTGCGATGAAAAACTAACAAAAAGAACTCAGCACTGGGTGGTTGCTCAAGCGGCAGCCCTGTAGCACCCACTGAAGGTCAAGCCTTGGATTGATCCACAGCGAACGGGTTAATTAATTTTTAAAAAAGTTGACTAATTATAACATTGGATTCATGTAATTTCAGACATACTGAAGACAGCCCTGGAGGTTGAAACATACGTAATATAGAAAATAAAATAAATAGTAGTAGAGACTAAGATCCAAATTAATTTTTCTTCATAACTAGGAAGTATCTGACCCTTTTTAAATAAATAAGTACTAATGAGGTTTTGACATATTATTGAATTTGTAAAACTAGACAATCAAGTTACTGTGCCTTTTTATGTGTTCCCTCCATTATATCATTAATTTCGCCTATAAATAAATAAATTTGTTTCCTTCTTTCAAAGTCAACGATTTTGGTTAAATATAAACTTGTAGTAGTAATAGTTAGTTACTAAATCTAAACTTTGGCAAAGCTTAGTCATGAAAAGTAAGTAAAAAAATCTGGTGCGGTGCGCATAACACACAACTTTCACTTACCAACGTACTTAGAGTAGAATCATTGATAAACGTAACATTTATCAATTTTCCACATCTTTTTGTTATACTCCATAAGTTAAAGATTATCATAATTACTGAAAAACTTGAAAGTTCTCGTCAATTGTTGATTATTAATAATAATAATAAAGGCTTAATGAACCCGAAGGTTCAATGCCGACACCACAACTCGCTCCCTGCACACCTCCATCCATCGACCGTCTTCCAGACCCAACTTCGATAGATCCGCCTTAACACAATCCTCCCACCTCCATCTAGGCCTGCCCCTCGGACGTTTCCAGCCGGCACAGAACTTATTGATCTTTTCGGAATTTGTTCACTACTAAGTTTCGCAATTTTACACGCCCATTTTATTCCTCTTGCTGCTATCACGTAAATTATATTTACTGGGTAGAGTTCACTCAGCTCGGCGTTGTGCAAGCTTCTAAATTCTCCGGTTAGTTCATCCCTCTTCAGTCCAAATATTCTACACAGTACTTTAGATAACTCTAAGCCGTTGCTCATCCCTCAATGTCAGCGGCCACGTTTCGAATCCGTAGAGGACCGTTGGAAGAATAATATTTTTGTAAATCCTAATTTTTAAGTTTCGGGACAGAAGGCGCGAGCTAAGCAATTTCGGGACTGAAAAGTAGTAAGCATTACCGGATTTTAATCTAGCTTTAATTTCCTCATCGATTTCATTTTTTTATTTACCATCGCCCCTAAATATCTAAATTTCTCTACGTATTCCCTCCTACATTGATATCAGCAAAGTCCTCGCCACTTCTACGACTAACCATATATTTTGTCTTATCCGTATTCATTTCCAGTCCAAGTTCTTGACTGGCGTTTCTCAACGTTTTTGTATTTAGTTGTATAGTCTCCACGTCCTCACCAAGCAAAACCAAATCATTGGCATAACCGAGCATAGATATATTTCCTCCCAAATTCGTCGTAAGGTTCACAAACTTGCAACCTTGATCAACCTTTCCCTAATGCAACAACACTGGTTACCTTTAAAGAGCTTTAAATTAAAATATAAGTTTTAATATAATATGAAAACATTTTAAAATATAATGTAGAGACTCAAACTAAGGAATTTCAAAATATAATTCCGAATGCTTTTTTCAAACCCTTTATTGATAAAAGTTATTAGTAAAAAAAGATGAAAAAAAAAATGAGAAAAAAAATTGCAAATTAAATAAATATATCTATACAACTTCTTTATAAACATAAAATAAAATTAGCTATAAAAAGAATTTACAAAAGGAGAAAAAAAAATAAACTTCTGCCAATTATATAAAAATAAATAAAACCATTCTGGTATTATATATTAATGTTTATATAATTATATTAATGTTTATATTCAAGATCTTTTCAGTTAATGTATATTATAAGTTTTACTGAGCTCATTTAAATTTATTAATTGCGCAATTAAAATAAAACAAAAATGTCTAAATACCCAGGGTAAAGAATCAGGCGATGTTGTCGAAATCATTGATGGATTTCGTGAATATGAGTTGATCAACTTAAAATTTCGACGGTGAGTAGTCGTCCATCCCGTAGAAGATCGTAATAATATAAATTGGTGTCGTCTTGCAGGTGAACCAACCAGGAGAAAACAAAACGGCCTCCAAACTGCCGATAACCGACCTTACGATCGCAAAATATACGATTAATGATATTTGAGAAAAAAAAGGAATAATGTTCGTTATATTACAGTCACAAAGCACCTGTGTACCCACTGACGACAAGTTGCCTACTGCCACTTAATCCTATACATTTAGTACACAAAAGGTATAGTAAACACCAGTGTACGGTGTAGTATACAATATCACGGTACAATAACAAACATTTGAAATGATTTTCATTAATTTAAAATACAATTTAATTTAATTTTGTTATTTGATTCAATTATATCAAGAATTATTCAATTCAATTATTGATTCAATTATTCAAATTTTGAGTTTCGACTTAACGATAAAAAAAAAAAAAAAAATGAATTAAAACTATTAACATAAAGATAAAGTATTTTTTTTTTTTTTACAATAACTAAAACCTCTTCGTTACGAATTTTTTAATAACAAATGAGCGGCCGTAACACAAATCCTTCCCAGTACGTGTCACCTCCACAATGGCTTATTCTAGCACTAAATTAAATAAAACAGGTGAGGGAGAATCTCCTTGTTTCAAACCAGAGTGAACCTCGAACTTCTCAGAAAAATAATCACCGATTCTAACTTTATTGAACATTTCAGACATACACATTTTTACTAAGTTTACTCATTTTTTTGGAATTCCCTGCTAGACTAGAAGTTATACAGCTTTTGGCGGTTAATAGAGTCATATGCCTTTTTGAAATCGATAAAAAGCTGATGTATGATTCCGTTATATTCTATTTTTTTCTCTAATATTTGGCGGAGAGAGAATAATTGGTCTACGGTTGATCGGTTTTGCCTGAAACCACATTGATATTCTCCGATAATTTCCTCAGCGTATTCAGTGATTCAACTCTAAAGGAGTGAGATTCCGCGATAGTTATTGCACTCCATTTTTTATCCCTTTTAGTGAATCGGAATGAGAATAGATTCTTTCCACTCTTACGGGTACACACGGGTATCTTTTCTTGTTCCCAGATCTTTTAAACCAAAAGAAGTATTTTTGAAATTCCAGCTTCCCCGCATGCCTTGATTAGTTCACTAGGAATATTATCTGTTCCCGCTGCTGAGATTTTAATTTTCCAATGGCTATTTCAACCTCCTCTTTACTCGGTTCTACTATTAAAGGTTCAGCACTCTGGTATTCGAAAGGGGAAGATAGGCTAATATTTTCCATATTTAAAATACTATCGAAATAATCATTGAACGGTCTTAAGATGTCTACCAGATCGGCCAAGATATAGTCCAGTCAATAGAGGCTCAAAAAGGGGTTCACCTTAAATCAAATGCGGGATCGTTTTTTATTTTTTGATGTTGTTTGGGACCATTAGGTAGTAATTAATCCAAGTTTCCATCATCCCCCCTCCTTGCTTCGTCCGCCATCTTGAAAAAACTGTCAGAAATCGGCACTTTTTTCAGTTTTCGGCTTCTAGCTCATTCCCAGATCATTTTTTTGAAGATATGTCTAAATAAGAAAATGTAGATTACTAAACTTCCAACAAATTTGATTTGGAAGTTTTTTTTGTAGGTCCAAGCGTATCCGAGCTATGAGAAGGCGAAAAAGGTCGAAAATTGGAGATTCGGCAAATTTTTCACTTTCGCTCCACTTACCATCGCAAAAACAGGGGAAAGACTTGATCTCAGCAAAAAGTTTATAGAATGAAAGTTGTAGAGAATTTAATTTCCTTTAAAATCATGTATTGAAACAAATTTGACGAGCAATGGGTAGGAGTGGGGGTAAATTTAAGAAAACTAGAAGAAATGCGTTTTTTGTGATTCAGCCCTGGGGCGCCAAGTTGATGAAAGTTTTTCGTTTTCATTATATTACAACCATTTTTTGAGCACAGCAGTGCATCTAAATAATATTTGAACCATTTTTTGTATAAATGTAACCACATACACGCATATATAATATAATTAATATAATTTTTTTGAAACTTTATTGTAAATAAAATATATTTAATCAATAAATTGTTTAATGAATAAATATTTTTAATTTATTATGTTATATATACGTTTCATGTATATCTCAGATATTTTACAGATACACATAGGAATTCTTTAGGACAAATACAGAAGTTGCTAACAGTGATAAAATAACTCCAAATATGAGATGGAAATGGGGTGCGGTCAAATGAAAACACTATATGTGAAATAACATATATATATATATATATATATATATATATATATATATATATATATATATATATATATATATATATATATATATATATATATATATATATATATATAGTGTTTTCATATATATAGTGTTCACATTTTCATATTTTCATTTGACCGCACCCCCAACCATTTCCATCTCATATTCTTCTACGGTCAACAAATTTCCTTCATTATAACCCCAAATAATTTCAAAAGCTGTGGAATGAAAACGACAGGGTTGCCGACCCAGGTCCCATTCTTTTTCTTCCTCAATACAATGGGAGGCGAGGGTGACAGCATAACGGGATATTTAGCTGAGGGGAGGGAGGGAGGCGAAGGAGGGGATGAAAGGCTCGGTTTCTCATGCCTGGCCCCCTGGCCCCTCAGTTGATTTTCGTACCTCCAGTGTTGACATCGAATTTATTTAACGTGCTTGGAAAGAGTTTTTCTGTGAAGTGAGTTGTAGTGGTGAACGATGGCTTCTTCATCCCAAACACCGGACAGTGAGTGCTTCATATACGGGAAGAGTTTGGATGAAGGAGTTATGATTACTGTAAAGAAGAAAGTAGTTCAAACTCTATTAAGAGCAAGTGTTTGAAGGCGGCAAAACGACCACAGCCAGATTTTAAAGAATAGAGACGAAATTAAAGTTCACAATGCCTGCACAAAAAATTACACCGATCCAAGACGAATAGACGTAGCTCTACGCTCAGAATCCCCTACACCTGGACCATCTTCAAAGCTAAGGTCAGTAAGTGATTTGTTTATTTTCAAGGGCTATTGCTTTCTATGTGCGGAAAAAATTGAAGAGGATTATATTGTCACGTGGAAGATGTCCATTGAACCTAGGAACCCTGAGAGAGAGGGGGAACTCCTAGAAGAGGCTGGCCCAGGAGAGAGTGGGGCAGTCTGGGAGAATCTGAGGCAGTCAGTCTGAGAGGGGCAGAGTCAGAGACGGTCAGCAGTCTGGAGCGGAGGCTGGGTCTGAGATGAGCAGTCTAAGTCTGGGACAGGCAGAGTGAGCCTGGGGCATAGTGGGACCCGAAGTAGTCAAGTACCCCCAAGTGATCTATGAGTTATGGTACCCCCCCCCCCCTTTTTGTAGTTGGGACTTGTAAGATTATTTATTGTACAAAATACATGATGTAAATAGTACTTAGTTTGATTAATTACCACACAACCCTTGCCCAAAGATCCCTGTGTCACATTGGACTGGGTGGATTTTAAGAATAGGGGTGACAATATGAAAAAACAGAAAAAGCTCCCGTTGATTTCTCGAAATCCAGTTCGCTGGGTTGAGAAGATGGAAGTAAGGGACAACGTGTTACTAGCAGCTCGGGCACGAGGAGATGAGTGGGCTCAACAAAAAATAATCGTGTTCCCCGAGACTTAGATCTTATTGCTGCTGATGGTCAGTACCACGATGCTTGTATGAAAAAGCTGTACCAACCACCGATAGCTACGGGGAGGGGGGGGCAAGAGGATCCAGAACACACCCCAAAGTTGATAAAGCAATGGAATGTGTTTATGCTTTTCTGGAAAGAAACAAAGAAGAATGCCAATTCTCATTTGATCAATTGATGGGGGCCCTTAAGAAAGGATGTGAACTTGATCGGAGAACAGTAAAATCCCGTTTGCTGAAAAAATACGAGGATGACATCATGTTCGTTGAAACACACAATAAATCGACGGTCTGTTTCAAAAATACTGGTTATAAAATATTGAATGACACTTGGTACGCCAATATTAAAGCGAATCCTGAGGAAGAAAGAATGAGAGTGGTGAAAGCAGCTGCAGATATAATTACAGAGGACATTCGCTCCCGTGTGTACAATACCACTGACTATCCACCCCCTGATCAATTTTTGAACAGTGTTGAGTCGGACATTCCACCAACGTTATTGACAATGGTCCAAAAAATTGTGTTAAAAAACAAACAATGAAGTTTGGATAAATGGAAGAGGATCAGTACTGCCATTTCCCATGCAATCATTGCTGCTGCACATCCTCGGTCGTTCCTCTCCTCCCTTCTTAAGGGATTGAGTGTATTCCTGTACCGAAAGTTTGGATCCAAACTTCTAATTGACATGATGCCATCTCTTGGATTCGCTTCCAGTCACTAGGAGGCACAGCTGCTTGAGGCATCAACTATTCTCAAACCCTTCTCAAACCTAATGCTCTTGGTTTTTGATAACGCTGACTTTAATGTCAATACAATAGACGGCCACTGGACATTCCATGTGATGGGTAGAATCATATGTGTGACTCCATATGATGCAGCAGGGGAAAGAGACAATATTACGCGTTCTACGAGGATGAATGCCCCCCCAGTTGGTAGCATGTGCTGGTTCGATTGAACTTCAAAGATTTGTGAAGAACCCACAAGGTGGCTTGAAAACAGTTATAATCAAGGATCTTGATTGCCTGCCCTTGGCTCCTACTGAAGTCATATCTCAGTCCGCTGCAGACATCCTGTGGCTCCATGGGAAGTCAACTGGTAGACATTTGCCAGGATGGAATGGTTACATGAAGAATGCCACAGCACATGTCATTCTTGGGAGCTATTGGCACAATCATGAGCGGCAGTGGAATCTTCGAGCTATTTGCCACCATCTATGCCGAAAACAGCATTGATAAAATGATGCATGGCCATGCCTATTCTCGAGCTGTGAGGGCTCATTTATTGACACATCAGACATTGGCCAAACTGATTCTGGGTCCGATTGAATTTAGCAACGATGAAACAACTGTAGTCAACAGGCTACTAACAGATGTGGACCAGTCCAGGGTTCTGGAAGCAGATGACTTAGAAGAAATCAAATCTGTGAAGCAGTGATTTATGACAGCTGTCCACAATTTGCAAAGCAGAGGTCCAACAGCTCAGCTCTGGGTTCAGTACTATAACATGGTGACTCTTGTCAAGCAATTTATCCAAGCCGAGAGGATGGGAAACTTTCAACTCCACTTGGATACTATCAAGAAGATGGTACCATTTTTCCATGCTGCTGGACATTGGCCTTATGCAAAAATTGCGCATTTGTATCTTCAAAAAATGTACTGTTTGGAAGTAGAATGAATCCGACTGAGTTCCAAAAATTCACAAAAGAAGGCTATTTCACAATCCGAAGGTCAAACAAATTTTGGTCAGGCGTTTGGACTGACATGGTCAGGCGTTTGGACTGACATGGTAATCAAACAGAAACTCATGAAAGATATGAAAGTTGGAGGTGGCTTGACTAGCGGAAGGGGAATGACGGATAGTACATTGTTGAAGTGGACTCTTGAAATGATTTCTCTTCAGGATATAGCTCAACAAATGGCGCAGTACGCTGAAGTTACAGGATTGTCTTCAGAACAACATATGGTTTTCTTAAATTTACCCCCACTCCTACCCATTGCTCGTCAATTTTTTTTCAATACATGATTTTAAAGGAAATTAAATTATCTACAACTTTCATTGCATAAACTTTTTGCTGAGATCAAGTCTTCCCCCTGTTTTTGCGATGGTAAGTGGAGCGAAAGTGAAAAATTTGCCGAATCTCCAATTTTTGACCTTTTTCGCCTTCTCATAGCTCGAATACGCTTGGACCTACAAAAAAAAACTTCCACATCAAATTTGTTGGAAATTTAGTAATCTACATTTTCTTATTTAGACATATCTTCAAAAAAATGAACTGGGAATGAGCTAGAGGCCGAAAACTGAAAAAAGCGCCGATTTCTGACAGTTTTTTCAAGACGGCGGACGAAGCAAGGAGGGGGGGATGACGGAAACTTGGATTAATTACTATCTAATGGTCCAAAACAACATCAAAAAAAAAAAAATGATCCCGCATTTGATGTAAGGTGAAGTTTGTTTATTGACTGGGCTAATATTGTTATTTTCATCCCTAATTCCCGTTGTAACCAGGCCCGACCGTTTACGAATTCTGTTTATGCCTTCGTACATGGCTTTAACGTTATTCTCAATTTTGTTACTTTCAATTACTATTATTTTATTTTTGAGATATTCTCGCTTTTTAAATTTGGGCAGTTTAGTAGTTTCTTTTCTTAATGCTCGAAGTTTAGTAGTTTCTTTTCTTAATGCTCAAAGTTTAGTAGTTTCTTTTCTTAATGCTCGAAAGCTAGCAAGATTGATTTCGTTAGGAATGTTTAACGCTTCTAATTTAGCAGCTTTTCTTTTGTCGCACATGTTAATACATTCTTCATCGAACCTAGGTTTGTTCTTTATACTTTCCCTTTTTCCAAGACACAAGTTACCCGCCTCTTTAATACTATCCCTGATAACTTCCCACAACTTATCAATATCTTCGTTATCCTTGTCAGAGGATTCCAACGCCTCAAACCTATTTTTGACTTCCAATTCGAATTGTTTTCTAACCATCGGAATTTTTAACTTTTCCACATTAAAATTATCATAATTGAAACCAGCCTCATTTTCCCTTTTTAGTACAAGTCTCTGGCGAATTTTCGTGATTACTAGTTCATGATCCGACCCTTCGGCCTAGCTGACCCGCATTCGGCCTCTCATTGTTGGTCAGCGAGTCCTACGAATTTAGCCGGGAAGAACTTCCTAGAAATTTCCACCGACCATCCCCACATCTGCCACCCGTGGGACGCTCCCCATACGTGGTGGTGAGACCCGCGCGAGGTGTTGATTATTAAGTACTTTTTTTTAGGGGCCTAAAAAAATCCTAATTTCAATGATAGTCGGTTTTTTACTGCTGGCTTGTTTTTTTCTGCGAGTTGCTTTTTGTAAATATATCCTGACAGTGAATCGATTGAAGGGTTATTCATGGCTCGTAGTAAATTAAAACTTAATTTTCAAATGTTTTTCTCTTATGCCTTTCCAGAAATAACTTTATAGTAAAAATTTTATTTTCCTTCGCCATTTAAGCCTCCTCAGAACAATTCTAAGATGATAAAACTTATCTGATATTTAAGAATACTTGATCGTTAGATCGTTAACTAAATCGTTAGAACCATTTTCGAGAAAATCGATAAAAAAACGTAAAAATGAGACAAACTTTGTAAAATAAAATGCCCCCTCTGTTAGATCAATAATGATTCAATTTTTGCTGTCTCATCGCCGGCATATACATATATCAAAAATACTCAATTTCAGGTACTTACGTTTTATCATTTTTGAGCTAGTCAATTCACAAACACAATTATAAATATATTTCGAGAATTCTAAAAATAAAAGATTGTGGGTAACTTCAGGAAAACCCAACTTCCAAGAAAATGCATTGACGCATGCATGCAGGAACACACACACACACACACACACTCACACACACACAGACAAAGACCCAGACCCAGAAAGAGACACACACACACACACACGCACACACGCACACACACACACACACGCACGCACACACACACACACTCACACACACACAGACAAAGACCCAGACCCAGAAAGAGACAGACATACACAGGCACGCACGCACGCACGCACGCACGCACGCACGCACGCACCCACCCGCACCCACACACACACACACACACACACACACACACACACACACACACACACACACACACACACACACACACACACAGAGACACCAACGAGCGAGGCATCGACCAGTTCGACACTCTTCGAGAAGATTTCAAGACTGAAGAAACCTCCTAAGAGCCATCAAAGAAAGTAAACAATGTTGCTGGAGAGAACTGTGTGATGAAATTGATGCAGATCCATGGGGTAGGGCCTATAAAATAGCCCTTAAGAAACTTGGTTAAGTTTCATCGCACCTCCACACTAGACCGGATGTTATGGATAATATCACTAGAACACTATTCCCGGAACAGGTAGCAACTGTTAGATGTATGGACAATCTCCATACATCCGAGTTTACATTAATTACAGAAGAAGAGGTGGAAGACGTTGCTACAAATATTCAATATGGTAAAGCGCCTGGATTGGACAGCATTCCAAATGTGGCTCTCAAGGTTGCACTTAAAAAACGGCCCTTTATAAGGAATTATTCAATTCCTGCCTTCATGAAGGTACGTTTCCTAAACCTTGGAAAAGACAGCGCCTTGTACTCATCCTGAAGGGCAAAAGAAATCTGGAGGACCCATCAACATATCGCCCAATCTGTTTGCTAGATACTATAGGCAAGGCATTTGAGAAGATCCTAAGCCTCAGGATACAAGAATCCACTGAAGGTGCAAACGGCCTCTCAAGGGCCCAATATGGATTTCAGAAAAGGCGATCTATGTTACATGCTATTGAACAAGTGACTGAGACTGCCAGCAAATCAATTGCAGGAGCGAGATGGAAGAGAGGAGCGATCATCTGCAATCATCACTCTAGATGTTACGAGGCGTGTTTTTTAAGTAAGTACCGTTTTGAAATTAAAAATAATACGTGCAAAGATATCTCAATAATTTTATTTTTACATGAAAGCCTGTACCTTAATCAACTTTTCTACATAATTTCTTTCATTATTGAGGCACTTGTCATAACGTTGTACCAGTTTATGAATAACCTCCTCATAGAAGTCTGCCGCCTGAGTTGTTAACCACTGCATCACAACTGTTTTGACTTCATCATCGTCTTGAAGACGCTGGCCGCCCAGGTGGTTTTTCAAGTGCAGAAACAGATGGTAGTCACTGGGCGCCAGATCAGGGCTGTACGGAGGATGATCTAGAGTTTCCCATTTAAAAGATGTGATGACATCTTTGGTCTGATTAGCCACATGTGGACGGGCATTGTCATGCAGGATCTCACAAGGAGGAAATCGTAAAGCGTCTGTTTTCTCTCACCTTATTGTCCACTTCCTGCGCCAAACTTTCATTAACAACCGAAGGACGCCCACTCTGTTGTTCATCATGCACATTTGTGCGGCCATCTTTAAATGCTCTCACCCACTTTCTTACCATTCCATTACTCATAATGTTTTGTCCGTAAACTGCACAAATCTCACGATGAATATCGATCGGTTTTAGGCCTTTAGCAGGTCGCGGTGTGGCAAAACGGTACTTACTTAAAAAACACGCTTCGTAAAAACGCATATTGGATGCCTTAGAGGCTATGGGTGTGCCTGCTTATCTAATGAGAGTTGTAGCAGACTACTTCAAGGACAGAGTTCTGCTCTATGCTTCAGACTTTGGACCAAGGATATATAAAGTCGCTGGTGGCGTCCCCCAGGGTTCAGTTTTGGGGCCTCTTTTATGGAATATAATGTATGACGGTGTTTTTAGGCTATCATTGCCGGAAGGAGCTAGAGTTGTTGGCTTCGCAGATGACGTAGCTGTGGTAGTAAGTGGGTAACAGAAGAGGTTACCCTAATTTCCAATCAGGCAGTGGCTACAATCCGAGATTGGCTCTCAACTGTGGGCCTGCAACTAGCCGATCACAAGACTGAGGCGCTCCTTGTTACAAGTAGGAAGCAAATAGAGACCATAACAGTCACAGTAGGTAGACACGAGATTCGTTTGTATTTGAAGTACTTGGGAATAATCATAGATGCACGTCTCCGTTTTAATGCTTACATGGAGTACATCAGCAACAAAGCATCTAGAACCATGTCGCTACTGTCAGGCCTTATGCCGAATATAGGACACAGAGAGAGTCGCAGAAGGCTTCTTGCGAATGTTGTCCCCTCGATTCTTTTATATGGAGCACCAACTTGGAATGATGCAATGCTCACCAAATCGTAAAAGAGACAGATGGTCGCAGTGTATCGGCTTGTTAAGAGTGGCAACTGCTTTTCGAACAGTTTCCTATGAAGCTGCATGTGTAGTGGCTAGAATGCCGCCAATCGAGCTGCTTTCTGAAGAGAGGAAGCGCTGCTATAACAGAGTTGACTGCATTTCTCACTCACACACGCACGCACACACGCACGCACGCACGCACGCACGCACACACACACACACACACACCCACATCACATCACACACACAGGAAATATAGGCAACGAGGCATTGTAAATATTGTAATTGTAAATAGATAATTGTAATTGTAAATAGTAAATTGTAAATTGTAAATATTGCAGTTATACTTAAGTAAATATTCAATTAAGGAAATAAGATTGACTGTAGTGATGAACGGCAGCTGTCTTGAACTACAGATTATTAATTTTTATTATTTTTTTTCATTTTCTTTATTGATTTATCTGTATATAGTAAGAATTGTATGAGCAACACATGTAATCATTTAATGGAAACATGTGGTAAATAAACTCCCTCTCTTCTAGGGTTACTAGCGAGAAGAAAAAAAAAATAAACAAATAAAAACACACACACACCCCGCCGCGCCACGCCACACTACACACACATTCATGTGACTTGGTTATTTGGGCTAAGCAAATAGCTAATAAAAACTGCTGTAGTCAATCATGGGCTTAACAATATAAATATAAATAAACTCCAACATGGGTACAAATAATATGAGAATTGTCACTAATTAATGTATTGTTTATTCACAATTGTAATGTTAGTATTATTTTATGTTCTTGTTATTTGTGTGACATTATTTTAATGTTTTCATCAATAAAAATTGTTCAAATCCTTATTAGAATTACAATATTAAGTAATGTAAATATAAAAGTGAATTTTAACATAAGAACCAAATATTTACCCCCAAAATAAGTTCCTGATGATGTTATCATGCGCCACTGACTTTTGTAAACTCCAGGTACTTTCGGAGACACTAAATGAATCAAAATTTGAGTAGTTTGGTTTGGAGCTAAACAAGGTACAGGAATTTTCTGATATTCACACAAAGTATCTCCTCCACTAAATTGTAGGCAGCAACCTTGAGGCCAGTTCTCATCTCCATTATTTAATAGAACCCATACTTTGTCAATACTGAAAATTGAAATAAAAGTAAAAAATATATGTTAAAAATAAATCCTAAGTTAAAATGAAATATTGGGGTGATCTTATGTATAATAAAAATAAAATAAACATTTACCTATATCAATACTAAAAATGGTCACCATGCCCTATATATTTCTTAACAATGTGTCTTGTGAAATTTATGAAATAACATTTACCAATTGATAAGGTTATCCAAGATAAAAGATAAATTAAAATTATTCGTTATTTACAGATATGGGTAATTCTGTTATCTTTATCCAAAATGTCAAATAATAGATATTATTTGTTAACCATTATCTATTATGTAAAATGAATTTTGCCTGACTCAGTTCACAAATTAAACTGATCATTTAATTTTAAAAATAAATTTCAAGTCTTTATCCCATTGCCAGCTTTATTCTTCCCAAGATTTATTCTTCAGATAATTTTTCCTATTAATACTAATCATTGTTTTAATTGTTGAATACAAGACTCATTGTTAAGAAATATTTATTTTGTTATTTTGGATAAAATCATGAACTTTGGTTATAATTGATTCTGTTTTCTCCTTATTTTTAGTTTTATATCAGTGCTTAGTTAATTGAAGGATATTTATGATGGGCAAAATTTTAAAAAGATAATAGCGAAACAATATGGGCTAATTATTTTTAGTGCTGCTTAGGTTTTCGTTCCAACATCTCGTTAGATTGTTGCATTAGGTTCGCAACACCTTAGGATTCCGTCTAATCTTATTATGATTCCATCTCAGGGTAGGTTGGAATAATCTTACGATCCTGTCTTATGATTTGTGAAAAATAAGAATAGTAATAAATTTTAAAATTACTTTATTTTTCTCTATTACATTTATTTTGTTGTCCTTTATTCTATCCCAGGTTTCAACTTCCATTTAGTGTAGGCCCCATCTCTGCTGAAAAGGAGCCATAGGGGGTTTGTTGTCCCTTTTAAATGAGTGTAGTGAGATAAAGGTAATCCAGGCCAATTTCAACTGAAAAGGATACGATGGGAAAACTTTGCCAACCCTGATCGCATTATATTCTGTTAGAAATAGCCTTCATTAGCTATATTATAGTCCGGCTGATGAAAGTAGTGACATGGAATTGCCCCCACCCTCGGCAGAGAGTAGGCGGAGCCTTCCCCTTCCCTGCCATCTCTCTCACCCTAGTTAGCCTTAGTGAACGGCTCATAAACTGCACTTCAGTACTAGTACCGTTCATTTTTTATAAAATGAAAACAAAAAAATAAATTAACAAGATTAATAGCAACATAATATATTGTTATGTTTTATAAAACATATTATGTTTTAACTGTTGTAAATTATAAGTTGAAAATATATTATATTTCATTTGTTTTTGTTGTTCTCGCTTTTAGATTAAGAACAATAAAAATATTTTTTTTAATTTTGTAAATAAATTACCTTTCATTTTAGTTCATTTTGTATTAAATAAAAGCACAAGAAATAAATTAACAAGATCAACAACAATATAATATATTGTTATGTTTTATAAAACATATTATGTTTTAACTGTTGTAAATTGCATTTTGAAAATTATCTTTCATTTGTTTTTGTTGTTCTCGCTTTTAGAATAAAATCGATAAAAAATTTTTTTTAATTTTTTAAATAAATTAACTTTCTTTTTAGTTGTGTTTGTTCATTCTTTATAAATTAAAAATGCGAAAATGTTTAAAATTAAAAACATTCAGCGTTTTTCGACGTTACAATAAAAAAAAGTTGAGCCAGACAAAGTAGCAAACCAATTGTTGGGTTGAAGTCGACTGCTCTACCTCCCCTCCTGGAGGGGGTAGCTCGTGGAGGGGTAACCCCCACCACCCGTGTCGCTTCTTTCATCGGCCGGACTGTAGATCTCAACTTTCCACTTTTGCTTGCTTAATAGGTCCTAACAGGTAATCCTAATTTGGTAATCCCTATTAGGTCCTTTTCAGCAGAAAAGAGTTCAAATTTCCATTTTTGTTAATTAAAATTGAATAAATAAATAGAAGTATTGTTTTTTATAATTAGAATGTTCTTATTTTTTTTTCAATTTCAATATGTTGTGTCAAATTTCAAATGTAGCGAATAGCAGTTGGGGGCAATTCACTTTAAACATTTAATTTAAAATTAAAATAATACTCTGGCAGATATAATAAACAATTGAAGAAGATTAAATCAGCCAATATGGAAAATTATATTCAATATTCTCATGGGATAAATTTATCAAAACATGTTTTGTCAGAAAGCTTGCTCATTGAATCAGTTCATGAGCAGGAGTTAGAAGAGCAATCCTTTAAAAATTTTAAAACAGAACAATGGGAAAACGTTATACCAGAAGCTCTCCACTCAATACGTTCACTTTTATGTACTTATACAAATGTCACACAGCATCAAAGAATGTTCAAACATCCTAGGCGATCTTTCTATGCGATTTTGAAACTTGATTGGCTTATGAACCCAGGCTCTGTTTACGTTAGAAAACAGAATAAGGTTAGCAAATATGGGCCATTGGTGGAAGAGACTCATTTTCCAGAAACATCTCCCCAGATGGCAAAGAAGCTCTGGTATTAACCCGTCGTATTGCAACTCCTCCTTAAACTGTTAAACATCATACTGAAATGGTCAATGAAAGAGTTGACCAATTGGATTCAAGAGGGCCTGATAAACAGGTTAATGTAATCAGAGGACAAGAGGGAGAAAAAGAAGGAAAAGCAAAGACTTCAGTCCCCGAACTGACAACTGATTCAGAATTTATTCATGAACTTGAAGAACGAACAGACACCGGAACCAACTAACACCCCAGCTACAAGAGGAGCAGACAAATTCTGGCTTATCTTTTGGATTATGTACTAAAATAAAAGATGTGGTGTATGTCATGTAACTAACACATGATGTAATAATTAACAGTTAGTCTCACATTGTGTGTAAAATAGTAATCTAATTTTTTGTCAAATAAAACCTGTTTATACAAGGTATAACTTTCATAACAATTATTATTTTTTTAATCATTATTAGTACTTATTCTGCTCTCTTCTAAAATGATCTTGCTATTTCATCAGATCTGTTTTATTCATCTCACTGTTCCAGCATGACTTAGATCAATCCAATAATATCTCCACCCATTCATTAGCTTATTTCAATTCTCCATCCATATGACTAAAGTACTTTTAACCAGTCATGTTAGCGCTCTGTCCCTTTTAGCCTATGTAGAGGAATTTCACGACTTTTTCCTCCTGACTTTTACCATATTATTGCTATCTCTAAAACCTGGTTGAAACCCTCCATCCTATCCACCCTAACTATACCCTGCTCCATCATGATAGAATAGATAAAACCGGCGGTGGAGTGGAGCTGTTTTCCCCCCGAACTATATCCTTTCGAAACCTTGATTCCCTATCACCTACATTTCTAGCACCTGATCTTGAGAAGATCAACAGGACCCCATATATGCCTAAAACTCTGTTAACTCCATGGTGGAAACCCCAAACAATCAACTTTATACTATCCTGGGCCATCACACTCCTCTCAATGTCGAGACATTCAAGCATGTTACAGCCCCCTGGCTAATGCCTATGCTGAGGGATTGGATGATACGAAGAGATGTGGCTAGACGGAGATTCACCCGTACCACACTTACTGAAGATTACACCACCCTCAAGCTCCTTTGAAACAGCATTCAATCCTTCATAAAGCCATGCTAAATACCAGCTTAAATACAAATTTAATTCCCAAACTAACATTCCAGTTAAAATGATTAAAGCTTCACTTTCATTCATTCTCCATATTCTTTATCATATCTACAGATTTTCGCAGTTAAGTGCCACTTTCCCCAGTACCCGGAAAACTGCTCTGGTACACCCATTGAAAAAACCTCCAATCCAGAAATCCTCAATGATTTCTGTCCTATCTTCCTGTTTTCCAACTTATCCAAACCATTGGAAAGTTAGGTCAGTCACAATTATCCCAACACCTCGAGCAAAATAACCTCACCATCTCCAGTCTGGTAGTCTGGTTTTAGGCTTGATTACTCCACTCTCATTTAATTTTCCCAAGACCTCCACATAGCTATATATCAAAAGAAAAGCACCATCCTTATTCTCCTAGATTTTACCTAAGCCTTTGACTCAGTAGACCACAATATCCTCCTATGCAAAATTAAAAACATCCCCATGTCTCTTCTTAGAGCCTTAGAGCATGATTTAAATAAAACAAATTAAAAAGATGAAACAAACACCAATTTAAAGGAAAACTTCTAGGGTTAAAATTAAACAAATGAAAATAAAAAAATTTCCAATAACATGAAGTGAACATAACTGGTAGTGCACTACTTAGATATAGACATAGACACATATACATAGATTTATATATAAATTTTATATATAAGATTTATATATAAAACAGAGCTTACATTAAAAAATAATAAAAACTTCTACCAGTTTTAAATTTTTTTTTAAATTTTAGATTCCAAATTGAGTCTGTTTTTACAATTTTTTGGGAAACTGGATGGATAGGAAGTGATTAAACAGGGAGGATTTGAAGGTAGGAAGGGTGTTGAAGTGGATAAAAGAGGAAATTGAATTCCATAGCGATGAGGACCGTATAATCAAAGATCTTTTGGAAGTTGAAGTTCCGTGGGCCAGTGTGTATATATATATATATATATATCTGAAGACCTAATGAGCGAAATGTGGGAATGAACTGAGGATTCCAACTGAAGAAGTTCGGAAACATATGATGGAAGGCGAGATCGGATAACTTGGAAAAGGAAGGATGCCAGGATAACTATCTCAATGGAACACCACTTTTTTTCATCCCTACAATCTTTTGTTTGTAAATATTATCTTAATAATTTACATAAATAATAAATTAATTTATCTTAATATATGGCCACTCTGGCATGTTATCTTTTTTATGTATCAAAAATTTATTCTAAAGGGACATCACTCTAAGGATAATGAAATTATTTTTCATTCATCCATTCAAAGAATTACCACTTATATAAACTATATGTTGAAAGATCAGGTCTAGAACATGCTAAAGTGACAAATAGGAATCTTCTGCTTTAAATGTATGAACAAAAAAAAAAAAAAGAAGCTGCATTGTTATCTTTTATGTGAATCGATGATTAGCCTAACTGTACACTTTTGAATATTGCCTAAACGTGTATTGGTAAATGTTCAATTTCTTTTATAGTCTGAGGTTCCAAATATCTGCTCTTCCTCTTGGCGGCGGGCCAACACTTGAATTGATCTGGTTGAAACTGCAGTAATCTGAGTAACTTTCTTAAACACATTTTGAGGAAGTCCATTTGTTTCTTTGAAACTTATAATTTTGTATACATTGTAAACTCCTGGCATTGACTTTTCAAAGATTTTTCTCAACCTAGTTTAGACACACTATGTGGCATAATTTAGTAATTTACAGTACATATGAACATAATAAATAAATGAAGACAGTAATAAAAACAGAATGAAATTTTTTTTGATTACCTGATTATAAATTAAACATCTTTAAAGTAATAACTAAGTTAAAGAAAATATAAACACAACACGAAAAATATTTAAACTTAATAAAAAAAAAACAAAAAAATTATATAGCTGAAATGTTTTTAATGTGGATAATATTATGAGAATGGCTTGTATCTCCATTCACTCTTGTACCAATCCCATTTCTGTGCAACTACATTTTAAGAGTTTGAGTAATTTACAATAGTCTCTCAAATAAGCAATGCAATGAAATTGTGTGGGGCAAGGAATAAAAAAAAAAAAAAGTGTTGTATATATACAGTTTTCAAGACATGGCTTAAGGAATGGGTACACAAACCATCCTATCATTTTACAAACCCATGAGTACCTAAAAACGTTAGAAGGTATAGGAATGTCCATCCACTTCATCTTGCGCCTCGGCATGTGGGCCTCACCAGGAATGAGTTGGGTGACAAAGCTGCCGGCAAAACGTTATCTCCCCCAGGAAGAGAAACTACTACACTGACAGCATTAGAACTTGTCTGTCCATTGAAAGAGAGCATTAAAAAGAGATGGCAATCAATGTGGGATAAAAGTCCACTGAGCAAGTTCAAAAATATTAAACAAACAGCAAAGCCGTGTAGCACCTCTAACCTTAACAAATGCCAAGAAGAAGTCATTGCCCGTCTTAGAATAGGTCACAGCCGACGGACACACATCCACCTCATAACCATGGCTATAACATCACTCTCAAACATATATTCAAGGAATGCTGTTGGTACCAGTCAGTGTTGCAACAGCTTAGGATACTCCCAGATAAATCAACAGGGCTAAGTCACAAAGATGACTTGATAAATTCTACTCTATAATCCTTTCCTATTTTCCTGCCACTCATTCCAGATTTTAGTTGAAAGATGAAATCTAATAAATTATATTAACATTAAAGAGGACTCCATCCGTGCGTCTTGCTAGGGGCTGGGGAGTAGGTGGCCTGGGCTCCCAAGGCATCGGGGATGTATCCAATCCCACAGAGCAAGTTAGCTACAAGGACTTTGGGGGATTTGGACTTTTCCATGCACAATAAATTGTAAACATTAGTGTATTGTACCAATGTAACTAAAGTAAAGTTGCCATATCCTCCTCTAAAGCCTCATGTCAAAAAATATAAGCCACCAAACAACATGTGTGAGCGGGGATGGCCCTCTTTGCTCCAGCAGGCCCCCGTTAGCCTGAGTGCCGCTCTCATCGTTGCCCTGTGAGATTCGGGTCAATACTTTCCTCAAGACAGTAACCAGAGGAACCAATGTGTGTTGATGACCACAGATGTTTAACGCCCTTAAGCAACAACAAACATTCTTTAAAATGTTCAAAATACTAACTTATTTCATTATAATATAATAAATTCTATATACCTATTTAAATAAATGTATTTCATCAATTAAAAAAAAAATACTCTTATTACTTACGCTGTGCATGGAGTAATTTTGAAAATATTATTATTAGGTTCATCCCTAACAAGTGACATGGCTGGTAGTTTAACTGGTATTTCAAAATCAAAATATGAACCAACTGCTGCTTGAAGATTCCTTCAATCAAACATAGATACAGAAATGTTAGTAAGTAGGAAAAAAAAAAAAAAAATTGTGAAATTATTTGAGAAGTTTATGACCATAATTTTAATTTTCAGTATTAGACCATCCTATTCCAAACCATCCAGGTGCCAACAATCACTTGTCAAAGTTTCTTTCACTTTCCGCGACCCCACCAGGGACCTCCACCGTCGCCCTCGCGGTCAAGTTAGCTCTCGCACACGAAAATTTTCATTAACTAATTACTATGGGTTTTTCTTTCCTAGCTAATTACCTCTCGCAAAGGTAAATATTCAAAAAGTCCTTATTATGTGGTGTAGCGGTGGGGGAGGGCGGGTGGGTATTTACCCATTTGATCATGAATATTCTAAAATATTCGGGATAAAGAAAAATGGAGAGAAATGTGGAAGAGAATTGCCAGCTCCACTTCCCAGTAGGTTTCCAGGAAAGTCAGACCATCACCCCCATTAACCCTTTAACAGCTAAGCACTCGGAACGAAAGTTGCACTGAGTAGCTAAGCGGGTCTGCCGGCTTTTACACTCCCCAAGCTAAGGCTTGCAGGCCACTCTCTGCCGCTGACTGCCTCAACTTCTTCAACTCCTCATAACCTTCTCCGAATATTTCTTAATATTTTATTTATTTTTTATGATTCTATAATACCTTTATCATAATTTCAATAAATTAAAATGCTAGGTTATCAATTGCAATAACAGATTACATGAGTGCGAAATAAAGCAGTAAATATCACCAAAAAACACAGAGGACTATCGCTCAGAGCGTCTAGAAATCGAAATGAATAATATTAAATATGTTCAAGACCCTTCAAGACCCCTGACGGTAGCCGGGGGAGGGATAACAGACAGAAAAAAAAATTTAGCAGGTAAAAAAGGGGTGAGACGGGCTTCCCCGAACGGAGGACCCAGATGATAGGCAGCTACCGGGCCGAAACAAATATTTCCACAATAGAGACACCCCTGCAGCCTAGCAGCCGCTAGATGTACTTATTAAGTCTCTGTGGATCCGCTAGGATGTGCCTCAGTCAAGACCAGTTATCTCGAGTAAATCTGAGGACAGTAAATAAGTGAAAAACCGATTGCGAGATATATCGTCTTTAGCTACTGGGGACCGACTTTTTTTATCAAGATATATCGTCCAGAGCCATGAAAGGGTTAAGGGGAGGCCTGCACGAGGCAACATTTCTTGTAGATATATTTTGAATGTTTTTTTTTTAACATTAACATTTGTTGTAGAATATTGTAAATGAGCCTTTTCGATATAGCTCACTTCAATGCCCAAATAGAAAAAAAGAAACATGCCTACGATAGGGAAGCACAGCCTTCACAATGATATTATTGACAACTGTAAGTGGATGATAAATTTTGCCGCATATCCGAACTTATTAGAAATGAGCACAATATTCCCTCATAAGGAGAAACACAAACACACGTGGTGTTAGCCCAATTTAGAAGCTTCTCAGATTGATCATGCGTTGGTATCTAGCAACCATTTTAATAGAGTAAATGATGTGAGGTCCTTCCGAGGAGCAGAAATGGTTGAAATGGTTGAATAGAGACATGAGGCAGACTCAGAAAGATTATTGCGATGCAAGGAAACATGTGCACCAAGCTGAACATTGGGGGGATGATATTCAACAAGAGCTTCTAATTGATGGTATACACTGACGACGTGGTTATCGTTAGAAGATCTCTGTAGAGCATTAAGGAAGCTTTTGAAAGGTTTCAGCAAAAGGCACACACGTTTGGTGTCCAAGTGAATGGAAGAAAAACAAAGATAATGGCGATGAGAAGGAAAAACTTTACACATTTACAGAATCCTTACATTGTAGGCACTTGTGGTTTCCAGAATATCATGAGCTTTAAATACCTAGGGAACCAGATTAATGTGCCCTTAGATGAGATGAGGAAATCAAACTCGAATTGCTGCTGGGTATAAAACTTCTCTCTTCATTTCCCATTCATCCCCCAAGGTCAGTTGCAACCTATGCATGTGAAACATGGATATTAAATGGAGCAGCAGCTAATAAAATGGATGGGTTAGAGCGGAAACTATTAAGACGCATTCTGGGCCCAATAACAGAGAATGGAGAATGGCGCACTAGAAAAAATAAAGAAAATTTGTATGACCTATGAAGACCTGAAGATATCTGATTTTGTAAGGATGCAGCGATTGAGAGGTTGGGTTAACTAGTCAAGATGGATGACAAAAGGATTGCCAACAAGCTGTATTCTGGCCAGCTGGAAGGAGTGAGAGCTCGAGGAAGACTTCAAGGAAGATGGAGAGGCAGCATGGCTGCAGACCTGAAAACAAATGGACTATCTCTGAGGCTTACTGCAGACCGGGTGAGAGAATTGGAAGATGCCAAGGACAGCCTTGTGGATCTTTTGTGCCTATGAAGAAGAAGTAGACAGTCAGACTGGATAATCTACCGAGCCCAATAACTGCCATTTGTAGAGGGGGAGTACCCAATCCAATCGGCACTCAAAAGATAAATTCTCAGTTGGTTATATCACACATTACCAATTCAGATTCAGCTGCCATTTATACCAGGATGGTACAATTGCTGGGGTACACAGACGATCTAGAAATAGTAGGCTACATTTATTAGGCAAATGCTATAAAAGAAGCTTATCTTAGATTGGTAGAAGAAGCAATGGATATTGGGCATATCATAAATCAGGAAAAAGTATTTGTGTGCTGGCCAGAAAAGATAATTATATCAAGAAACCACTAACCATCACTTTCGAAAAGGAACGTAGACCAATTCATGTATTTGGGCTAAATATTTGGCTGCACTAATAAAACATCTTGATATCGGCAAACAGATTCGGAAGAGTTATGGCTTCTATATTGGACAGTGAAAACACCACAGCAGTAAGGCAGTGTCTCATAAGAACAAGTACCATCCTCATAAAACACTCATGCGACCAATGCTAAAGTAAGCTTCTGAGACCTGAACCCTGCCTATACAGAAGAGAAGGAGCACCTCATATTGTATAGAATGATTATACGCCATATACCATAAACATATATAGAGAACCAGTGGAGGAGGTGCTATAATAGAGGGATATCTTGGATGGAGAGCTCTTCAACATTTTATGAAGATTAGTCGACTAAGATAGAGCTAGCCATATATATCAATAAATAATAACACAAGTATAATATAAAAAATTCATATTAATCAATGAATAAAATTCTAGTTCATTACAAAGTGAACTTAATTAAAATCAATAATTACAAAAAAATAAGGTCGCAACACAATTTTTTATCTGCCACATATATTTATGAAAATAAGTTTCCTTTATTAAAACTAAGTATTAACCAAAAATAATCCTAGTTGCAGAAATTTATCATGACCTACTAGTCCCAATAATACCTTGGGTTAAATAATTTTTTATTTGATTTGGAGTACATATAATACTCAGATTAAAAAATTCAAGCCTAAATCACATGGCTGTATAATCTTTATAATGTATAAATATTTGGTTAAGCTGTCGCTATGCTAATACTGAGCGTGGCCTATTTAAGGAGGTTATGTGACAGTAATTTAAGCTTACTTCCATGGCGTCTAGGCATGGGTTGATACTTGAAATTCTTGTATTTGATACAACTGATACCGATACTTTTTTGGATCTGATATTTGTATTTGATACACAAAATTGAATGACTGTTGCATTATAATTGAATAAATGAACTACAGTTCAACGAAACTTTATACGGCAACGAATTTTTTACTAAGTAAACATATTTTTATTTTTTAAATTAAATATATTCCTCTATATGTATTGTAAAATGTACACCATATTTTGTTTAAATAAAAATGAAACATCAAAAAATATAAACTTGTTCTTGTTATAACTGTGGAATTATATTTATTAAATATATGTTCATTAATAGTTATAACTGTTCAATTATTAAAATTATTAGGTTTGAAAATCGTATATGAGTATCAATCAATAATTTATTTTGATAAAAAATAATTCAAGTTTATTAATTTATTTAGATTATTACTTTTTATTCTCATTATTGTTACCGTCTAAAATAAATTAATAAAATTACCAAAGAGCCTGTTGCTGAATCAAGGGATCAGGTATTAAGTAGTTAGCAAAGAATAATTCAAGCACTAAATGATTCAACTGTATCAGTAGTAGCCAGTATCTGGATCATAGTCCGGGGTCAGCTATTCCAATTATTCATTGTATTAATACCTCACACTCAACTGATACGATCATCGAGTATCAATGGATCAGAGAGTATCAGTACCCGGTTCATTTTGGCTGGATCAACTCCTTGTATCAAATACTGAAAAGTATCTGATACAAAGTATTTGATTCATACAACCTTTCCCATCCCTAATCTAACTTAAAAAGGAGTTGGATCAACTTTATTGGATCCCAGCTTATAGCTCCCACTCGTTAGACACTCTTTAAAGATGAATCAACCTCCAAAAGGGTCCTTTTCAGTTGAGATCGGGGTTTAAATATATCTTGGTCACCCCTAGAAGTAGCACAGTGATACTAGTACCAAATATTTCATAATGCACTTACAAGAACATAAGATCTGTTTTCATTTAATGTTTGATAGGTACTAAAGATACCGGTTAAGGTTAATGATGCAGTCACAAAAGATAAAGTAAACAAAGAATATTATTTACTAAGTGTACCTTTTCTGATCGCAACCAAACTATCCTTAGAAGAAATATTCATGAGGTCAACTATAGATTCTTTCAATAGGAACAAGACATAGCAAATCAGTAAAGGAACAAGAGTTAAACAAATTTTCTTATAATTAAAAAAAATACCAAATTACAGTGTATGTAATTACTTAATTACTATACAAAAATTGGTACTACTTCTGAACAGCAGCTCCAAGGCCGATCAGAAAGACACCTTTCATATTAAGACACTTTCAATATAAAACATCATAAAAGGCTATATCATAGTTTCTAAACACTTTCGGGGGTTTATTTATTTCTTAGGAGAGATAATAATGATATAGCGAATGAGAGATAAAAGGTAGGATAAATAAAGCTAATCCAGGCCCTTTATGACTGAATGACATGATGGGAGTTCAATAATATCATGGTCACATAACCTCTGAAAATAGGCCACATCTACCACTGTTCAGTAATACCCAAAAACTATTAAAAACATTTATCTTTAAAACACATAAGTACAATAAATTGAATAATAGGAAATGTCTCACAGTTCCCTCAACCCTAAGCCTCAGGCTGTTCCCCAATGTGGTACAAGATAAGAAGTTCAAAGGATAGTCATTCAAGCAAATATTACAATGAAAGTATAGAAGATGTCAGTATCAGTATCAGTCCACACTAGCTATTAACAGCTCAACTAAAGACAGGTTAAATATGATAAGAAGCTTAAACACTAATCTACTAACCAGTTATTCATGTCAAGAAGAAAAATGGCTGAAGCTGTACCAATATGATTTCCAACCAACATTTTTAACTGTTTAACTAATTCATCTTTGTCAGTAGTCCCTAAACATCGAAATTGTTGAAGTAACTGTTGATCAACAAAATCCCCGTCTGTTTCCATCGTTACCATAATAAAAACACATAAAATAGCAAATGTTATGTTAATACTAGCAAAATGTATTTAATGAAAAATTGAATATTTATTGACAGGTATAACTTTCTGTAACAAAATATAACCCATTGGATTAATGATTCCTGAAGCAAGCTGTAGTTAATCGATGTTTGTGAAACGACACTACAAAGACGTACGTAAGCTATTGTAAAAAAGTACTGGAATATCTAGAAAAGTTTTAATTTGTTATTAAAAATAATTATTATTGTTATGGCAAAAGTACAGGATTTTTTGATAAAATAAAAACTGATACTTATAAACACATGGTCTATATTTAAATCTATAGTCCCATAAAAAATCCAATCAAATATTACAATGATAGAAATAAATTATTCAAGATAATAATTAAATTAAAAATCAATGAGCAAAATGTATTGGAACAATCACAGAAATCATTATTTTTTTAAAAAAGGAATCAATATTATTTTTTCCCAAAATTATTTTCTACGATTTAAGAAAGTATAGGCCACAGATTCCTCTCTTTTATTACTTCTTTTATTATTTTCCTTATAGGCGGGCGCAATCGAATATAGGGTGCGCTAGTAGTTTTGCAAAATGTCGGAAAGAACGGTGTTAGACCTAGTTGATGTGATAGAGATAATTGGTAATTTTAAAAGACCATTAATTGATGGGCAGGCTATTATAGGAATAATATCTAAAAATAAAAAAACAGTTATTTTACAAGCCTCGTGCCTTTAAACTAGCAATCTTAAAGGACTGCCCCATCAAATAAAAATGGAAATCAAATTTATTAATAATAATAAGCAATTTTCTTGTCATTGTACATGTAAAGCTGGTAGTTCTGGTAAATGCAAACACATCATTGTAACTTTACTCGACGTTTTTCGGTTAGTAATAACATTAATTACCTATTCACACAATCATTGTTATGACAGCTTAGATTCTTTGTCATATTATTTATTTATTTCTCAAAACTTTCAGGCTTCACATTGAAAACATGGAACAATTAAGCACAACGGATGTAATAGAAAAATGGGGAAAAGAAAAACAAATCTATGACACTATGGTCTCAATGTTATTTGCATAAAACTAGCATTTTGGAATAATAAAATGTCAAATACTAATATTTACCTGGATAAATATAGTCTCTTTCTTTAAAATAAAGACTACATATCGTCATATGTTTCGAAACAGGCTTATCTATTCTTAATTTTACAATCCACTCTTTAAGAAGCTTTTTATTTTTTGGAAATGAAAGGGAATGACACGTCTTTTGATTTTCTAATTGAACACTGAGGGACCGAGCAATACCTATTAGATATTTTTCAAATGATTTTTTGCTCAATCGGGTTTTAATTATGGAAAAATAAATTAAAAACGCCAAAAAACCCTATGAATCCCAGGTAATGGCCCCGCTTTTATCCCCGTTTCTCTAGTTCCTGCAGCACCGTCGCTTGCGCCCGCCTATAACTCGAATATGATGCAACAAAAAGAAAACTGCACTGCTGTAAAATAAAGGGTAAAGCAATGTCCCTTAGAATGGCTTATTTGAAATTTAAATCGGTTAAGCCGTTTAACCCAAATCAACCATCATCTCGAAAACGGTTACTCCAAATGAAAAATGACACAAATGAAATTTTTAGAGCATCACTTTCTGCGTAAAACTAGCTCATTAATTTTATAATTAGTTAACTCCTCTGTAAAGATATAAATAAAAACATTCAGTAGGCTGCATATACAGGGTGGAATGCTACTCGTGCGACAAACTTCACCAGTAGATTCTCCACCATAAAATGAATAAAAAAGTTCATATTGACCATGGTCCGATTCTCAACCATTTCGGAATAATTTCGCTTTTTATCGATTTTGAAAGATATCACGACCTGGCTTTGGAAAACCGTGATATCTTTAAATCTGAAAATTTCTCCGAAAAGCTGATAGCACCGTTGAAATCTACATTAATTTTTCAATAGTAAAATGGCCATTTCAAAAAATTTGGGACAATTTTTCGTGTTTTATTTCAGCCAGAACAACAAAATAAGTGAAAATTTTTATAAATCGCAAAGTGTTTAACATAATCCAGAGTTTCTAATTTTAGTTTCAGAAGGCAGCAAATTTGAGGGAAAATACTTCATTTAATAACGCTTCTAACGCACTCTTCATTTTTTAATTTGGTGTTTCGAAGACCAAGATATGGATGAGAAAAAGAGAAAAATTATGGTTTAAGGATTGTTAATGTTTGAGAATTTACATTTTAAATTTGAAAAAAACAAATGCAACTCACCAATATCTTTAAAATAAATTTATTTTTAAACATTTTATTTATGTTCAAATCGGAAGCCGCTCTCCGCAATACACAAACGTGCCTGTTTTATCATACTCCAAACTGTCACACCAAAAGTGAGAACACGTCGAAGTTTTTTAAGCAGCGGGGAAGATCCTTGCTCTCAAATTGTCTATGTTTGTCACTTCAGTGCGATAGAGCAGTTCCTTGAGATATCCACAGACGAAATATTCCATGGGGTTGAGATCACGAGATCTTGGTGGCCACAGAACTGTCCCATCACGGCTGATCTACGTTTCGAATGTTCTGTCAAATACGCTTGAACTATTCTAGAGGAGTGAGGAGACGCACCACGTTGAACCACGTTCCTCATACCTTTTTATGACGTATCTCACTGTAGAAAAATTCAACCCTAAGAAATCTGCAATTTGGCGATATGTTTTTTGCTAATTCTTCAGTAAAACAATTGTTTCGCGATTCGTGGCTCACAGTTCACTTGTCTTTGGCATGATAATTGTCTATTGACTGAAGGAAACTGAGTGAAAGACTAGAGAATACTGGTAATAAACGATTAGAGATAAATTAGTAAACAAACCTATAGACACAGGAGGATTAATGCAAAAGTAAACGGAGCTTCTGAGTAATAGTAGACCAAGTGTGCAAATACTTTTGTCCAAGCACTTTTATTGTTTTAATTTTTTTGTTTCATTATGAAGTGTTGTCATTTTTATACAAAAGGTTTTTCTCAGTTTTTAATAAATGTACTTTTCATTTTTGCAAAGGAAAGCGAAGTTTTTTGTTTCCTTGAACTCATTTATTCATAAAAACATGATGTGCAAATACTTTTTTCCATCACTGTATGTTAATCCCATTGTATGGCTCCCAAAACAAAAACCTAGTTCTCGTCCAGTGCTACTCAGTTCAAAGTCCTCTTTAACTCCATTTTCCCATGTTTTTAGTCAACCCCGAGGTCTTTTACCATCCACGTTGGTCTCGTTTTTAGCATTGACCACCCAATATTTATCATCCGGGAGACATCTCATCCAATCTTCCTCAACGATGTCAGCAGGAGATCGTATGCCCAAATTAGATCGAATCTTAATATTTCTATTCCGTTCCCTTCTGGTTTTTCTCTCAAATCTTATGAGATATCTCATTTCCATAACCTGGTTAGGGTCCAAGTTTCGCTTTAGTAAGTTAGGATTTGGAGAAAGGTGATTTTAAAAGCCTCTCTCTTGCTAATAAGACGTTGTTTTAGCGAGTGAATCCTGTCTTCATTATTTTAGTTTTATCTACACGTTAATTTGCCTTTATTCCTCCTGGAGGATTCTGAGGTTAAACATTTATACATCCTACATTTATTTTAGAATATGACCAAATCATCGGCAAAAGCAAGCAGAGTGAAGAGTGTGGACCTGAGGTATCTGTAACCCAGGTGATAAGGCCTTATTCGGGCTGTGCTCTTCTCAGTGCATAATTTAGTACTATAATGAAAAGTAATGGGCTAATATTGCAACCCTGTCAGATAACTTTAGTGATCAAACATTCTTTCGATGAGTAGTTGTGTTCCGTATTTTTATTTTATTTCATAATACATCATCTTTTTTTTATTTTTCAAATTGAATTTGCCACCTTAACTGTCACAGAGATAGCAATCGCTGGGCCAACGATTGGTTATCAGTGGCATCACGATGGCATTTGTAAGGGATTAGAGTTCCGGGCTTAGCCATTTTCTTTTTGGTCACTTGCCTTTTGAATGTGGAATGGTATGCAGCATCATCGTTGTGTGTGTGTTTCTCATTTAGAGTCCGCCGCCGATGGTTTTTTTGGGTACCTCTTGGGTGTCAATTTATTTCGATTTTCTGCCTCCTGGGTATGAAATTCATAATTGTTTTGAAGTTTCCTCTTCAATCATCATTGGTTGCCGCTGGCCGCAAAATTCAAGAAGGACGAGCAATAGGTGAAAATTTCCTTTATCCTAGAATCTCCTTTCAAAGCCTTTTACCCGATTATTCTCCTTTCTTCACCCTTGCCCGAAATTCAAATTCAGCGTACAGCGCAAGCTTGGTAAGTCTTATTAAAGATTTATTTCATTTTTCTTATTTTACAGTTCATATCATTGTATTAACTGCTTTTCCGAGCTCACCAGAGCGAAATAATTTTTTTATCCATTTTTTTCGTTAGTGATATTGATCAGATTAAGTGTATTTTTTTCCCTTTTTTCATTTTTACTTAAATTATCGTACAAGTTGCATGTGCTGATTACATTCCTCTGTTCCCTGTATATACTCAGAATTTATTTGCTGAGAATCCCTTCCAATTCCCCATTCTTCAATAGGATTGTATAGATCATGCTTTTTAATCCTATCCAATGCTGGATTAGTTTGTGATCTTTAAGTTATTTTATCTCCAAGAGTAAAGAGACAAAAGAAAGGGCACCAGTATTGCTATATTACATGGGAGTGTGGCCAGCATAGCGCCTTTTACTGTGGCTTCAATCTCAACTGAAAAGGAACCGTAGGGGGTTCGCTATCCTTTGAAGAGCGAGCGGAAGTCGAAAGCTGAGATCTAATAAAGTTCATAAAGGCCCTTTTTTAACTGAAAAGTATAACCTCCGGAATAGGCCACGCCTACAAGTAACATAGGGATAGCTTACGTATTTTTCCTAGGGTGTTTTCTGATTAGATAATCTGTTTGGTCAAAGAAAGCAGTTAATAACGTTTATTCACGGTCGTAATGCACTTTAGAGAGCGCAAGTAAATTTAAAAATGCGAAGGGAATTGAAATATACTATTGATGTGATTGGCATAGTTGGACATTTAAAAAAACGTTTAATTGATTGACTAGCTATTCCTGATGCTAACCACATAATCACACGAGGGATATTGTCTATACGTGAAAAAAATGATTAATATGCAAGCTTTGTAGCTTCAATCTAGCCATCTTAAAAGAATGTTGATTAAATAAAAAAGCAAATTAAAGTACCAAATTAAAAAAAAAAAGCTTAGTTTATTTTTTAAGCCTTCGTAACAGTAACGTTACATTAGTTAATGATTAGAGTCATACAGTGAATGGAACTAGAGGCGCTATCTGTAGTCGCCATTCACTTAGTACAGGTGTTGTTACGTGAGGGAGGTTATGAAAAAAACCAGAATATTCGGGAATTAATTGAGTGACTGGTTTGCAAACGGGTATAATAGTAAATTATAAATTTCATTTTTTTTTTTTAATTATTGTCAGCTATGTCTGACGCTGACGATTCTGGTGTCAACTTACGGCTTCCTCAACCATTGAAAGTAATGGAAAAATCTACAGAATAGGATTATGTCAAAAACATAAGCTTTGACAATGGCTGCGATCTTTTGAATGGTATGCAGAAGCAACTAATTTTTCATGAAGAAGTTGGAGGAACAGGTAGCTTCTTTTATGACAATTATTGGTCTCTCACTATCTATGATATTCTAAATTAAGCGATAAAGAAAAGGAAGATTAGAAGATTATACCAAGGAACATTTTAATACATAGTTTACCACTAAAGTAAATAAAACATATAAAAGACACCTGTTTTATAGGTTAACTCGAAAAAAACTTTCAATTAACCAAGCTAATAAATGGGCTTATGGTCAACTGAGTGATAAATAATTACCTCACAAAATAGTTTTGGGTATAGTAGATAATGAAGTGCGAAAAAAAATGAATTCAGAAGAGGATCTTTTGTATGATAAAGCAGTCACAATATGCAAAGCTTGAGAGTTGGCTAAAAAAAAAAGTGTTGGAGCAGAAAGTTCACTTAATATTAATTCCTGAATCAATATAATGTACTAAAGCCAAGTTAAGACTTCAATTTTTGTTATCTACATAAACGAAGCATTTTTAGGTATAAAATGTCAAACACTAATTTGATAAAAAAAAAAAAAAAACAACACTTTTTTTTAGAATTAAGACTGCATACATTATATTTTTTGAAGGTTTATCTATTCTTAATTTCACAAGCCATTCAATTGCTTCTCATTTTGTGGAAAGTAATGAAATGACACGTCTATTGAAGATGGCGCAGAACACAGCAATACCTGTCCTTTTAGACATATTTATATCAGTTTTTTGCCTTCTTGGGCTTTAATTTTGAATAAAAAAAAATCAAAACCGCCTAAAATTCCGTTGAATTCTTTGTACTCTTCCCGTTTCTATCCCAATTCCGTAAGTTCCATTCAAGCAGTAGCACCGTTAATTGTAACTGCGAATATTAGACACCCTGTATCAGTGATCTGCATTAACGCGTCAATTACTTAATATTTACATTTTTCGGTAAAGAGTGTAAATAACGTGAGAAATCGAAATAAATGGTTCTAGTGCTAGTAAATTTATAGAAATTAAAAGTGATGAATATTGAAATTCACAAATAAAATGTCTAATTTTAGCTGAATCAGTCTTTAGAAAAAATAGACAAATCTAAAAAAGCCGACTTTTGGTTTAATTTATTTCGGAGCACTAGCAGGCCACGACATATAATCAAAGAAAATCTTTTATTTTTAATTCTAAGTTATATTAAGGAATACATTTTGAAGATCATTTATTAGAAGTTCAGTTTCTAATATCAAAGAAATAAATAAAAGTAGAAAAGAATTCTTGTCGTCCAAAGTAAACAATGCTGGTCTTTAAACTCAACGTGGATAATTCGGCATGTAAAGAATGAATTATTCATACATAAAGAATTGATATTATTTACTTGGCACATCCCTGCCTTTTATAAATTATCCATGTAACCAAATACGTCACGGGACCGTCTGCCATGTTTTATCTTATGATGTGAATCCGCCTTTCTTTGTATGCACTATGATGAACCATTTAATTATCTCTTTGTAGAACAAAATACTGTAAATCCATAATATAAACAATGTTAAGAAGACTTAAGTTGACGTTTATTAGTTGATTATTGTTGTACTGACGGATGGAATAATGAAAGAGCTACATGGATTGGTAAGCAGTTAAAAACAAGAACAATTACTATGTTTGGATGTTTACCTGTCTTATTTATTATAATTTTTTTGAATTATTAAAATAATATTTACTCACTAGTATGAATTATTTTCTTTATGGTACATTTTTACTAAATCTTCATGTTAATTTGTCTTATTATAGTTATAGTAGGGCTATACACTAGTGCTTTGTTACTGCAGTAAATTGACTGGAAGAATATCAGGTTTTTAATATTCACCCTATTGTTTTTCTTTGAGGTTAAAATTAAATAATTTTTTTTTACAAATATATGGGGAATTCTCTAAAGAAATGTGCATTTGGTGTCCTGTGGTTAATCACTACATTATTCTTAAGCGGACAGAGGAAATAATTGATGGACATAACTACCTTAGGTTTATCTTGGATGCCTGTTTACAATAAGTGAAGAAAATTCAAAGTAATTACTTTAGATTTTAAGATTCCCCCCCCTTTTTTTTTTTTTTTAAAGTTACGTTTATTAAATAAAAGGTTATATGTTTAATAAAAGACCTTTTGGATTATTTTAACAGTTCATATCAACAATATCTCTTAGCTTATGATGTACAGTTGGTGAACAATCTTGTTCACAGTCATTTTAATCTAGCATTTTAAATGAGATATTGATTAGATTTTTCATAAGTCATTCAGGAGTTATTTATTTGGTAAAGCTTTCCTATGTTGCTTTTGGGCCTTCCCTATTTCAGGAGGACATGTGAGCATAACATAAGCTTGTTCCCATCATGTCCTTTTATTAGACTTCAGCTCGCTATGCTCGCTCTTTAGGAAAAGCTAAACCCCCAAACGAATCCTTTTCAGTTGAGTTTTGGGCCACTCTAAATGGTGCCATATTGGCTACGGCCAGAAGAGATAGATAGATAAAAACATTTATTTTTATTTAAACACGCTCCATGAAATGATATCAAATATCAGCAAATAAATCCTGGTCGATAAGCTCTAGTTGGTCTAATGAGGTATTCGCTTTATTTATTCATTATCGATTAGATTGTTATCAACAATTTTTATAAATAAAAAATCATAAGTTGCCTTCTACAAACAGATAATATTACTTGATTTACACCTAATTATCATGAATCTTTAATGAAGCTTTTTTTTTTTTTTTTTTTTTTTTTGCCTCCCTCTATTCATTAAAAAAAGTTGATGAAATTTTGATCAAAAATTAACCAATGAATTAGAATTTAGAAAAAGACCTTGTTAAAGTACAAAAAATGGGTACATTTGCTTAAAAAATAATGATTAAAAATTGTTTTATCCAAGATTACATGTTTACTGACACTATATTCTATGTACACTTATCTGACAGAATATGTTCTTTTTGTAAATTCCTCTTAGTGGCATAAGAAAAAAACTTTTTACAGAGGCAGAAGAAGGCAACAGAGTATTGTACTAATAAAAAAAACATTTTTTAGGGCTGGGTATTTTCCAAACTTGCTGTAACTCTCGACAGTTCATTTAAGTACTGTTGTATTTTTGATGCAGTTGTTAAATCAGGGAATGGAATAGATGTAAATGAGGATTCTTCAAAATAAAAAAATATTTCATCTTCTTCAGTGGTTTCATTAGCCGAGTTAGGAATTATTTTTTTTTTAAATAGATTTTCTAAAGTGACTACATCTTTAAATATATTTTGTGAATAATCACGATACCATGTGATTACACTCTGCAACCGCCTTCTCATGAATTGAGGGTAGGAAAATGCTCCCTTAGCTGCCTTCTGAGAAAGTATGGCGTCAAATGAGAAAAATTCTCCATATTGTTGCTGAACTTAATTGATAAGGCTATGTTGAGACAACAGAAATTAAATTATAAAAAATATCTACAAAAATGGAATTTTACTTCTTACCTTTTTTTAACTGTAATTAAACATAAAAATCTTCTTCAGTACCAGGTATTCCATCCTTTGGCCCTGATGACGGCTTCAATCCTCAATGAGGTATAGCTATCAATTTCTTTGGTATGGCCTTCCACTTATCCACTATCCCAATCCTGAATTTCTGCAGGGTTTGGCTGTTGTCGGAAACACCTCCCTTATTGTTCCATCGGGTTCATATCTGGGCTTGATGCCGATATGGACTCTTTCATTACATTCGGTTAATGTGGCCATGCATTATTGCGATTAGGCAAAAATGATTGCCAATGAAAGGCTTGAAGGCATCAAATATTCCTCTAGAGTGTTCGTGATGTACAAAATTTCATCCAGGGATGGTTTGTTGAACTCGAGGAAGTCTTTACTCCTTTGTCATTTGATGTCTCCCCAATCCGTAAACCACCTTCGAAACTGTCATTCCAGCGATGTTGCTCTGGCTGCAACTCTTTCTCCTTCTTTTCTACACTCTCTCCCAGTCATCTTGAGTTTACAGGTTAAACCTGTTCTTATCGCCCAACGTAACAGAGGCCCAATCAGGTTCCATTTAGAGTGAGCTTTCTCAGTAAAATTTAAGGTGAGCAGTTTGATGTGCTACCGTTTTATTAAAAGAAAAATATAAAAATACAACCTCAAAAAAACAAGACGAAAGAAAATTTAAAATCAAGGACTTTTAGAAGGAATAATAAAGATGTACATGGCCTAACTGAATGAATCTTTTAAAGACGATATGGAGGTTAATCGTGAAGAGCAGTGGGCTTACGCTTCAACCTTGCCTGTTGCCGATACTCGATGAGAATTTTTTAGAGGTGTGATGGAAAGTTTCTATGACCTCAGAGATCTGTTATTGTCAAAATCAGGTCTTGGCAACTTCTGATTTATCTGAATCCATATTCTGCATATGTGTCCAGAATTGGTTCTGTAGTTTTCCTAAGGTTTATCTCTAGGATTTTGAGTAAGCTGTAGTCAAGACACTAAGGAGAGAAATGCCTATATGGTTTTTGCCCTCCCTTTTATCCTCTCTCTTGAAGATAGGATCTATGACCGATATTTCCCAGTCCTTGTGTATCTTTTTGTCCTTCCATATCGGGTTCAAGAGGTGCTGAAATATTTCTGTGCGCTTTAATTGCCACAGAATCATCTCTGGGTTTATGTCATCTAATAAGGGACTCAACCTTCCACTGCAATGTAGACCTCTTCCTCCCAGAATGTTCATTGAGATTTTGTTCCTCATTTCCCTCAACGTCTTCTTACAGTTTCTCGAAATGTATAACTTCTTCCTGAGATTTAGTTATATTTTCCTGTTTGTCTTTTACATTTTTCATGGCTGGTTCCTTCTCTATTTGCTTTGCTTTCAGTGTTTGTAGTGGAGCTTCTGCTTATCTTTTAAGTTCTCTTCGAGCTTTTTTCTAAAGTTTTCCCATGCTTAATATATTTTTTTTTTTTTACTGCAGAACTACTTCACTCTTTTCACTTTTCACTCTCTTTAGTCACTTTTTGAATTGTTGGTTGTGGCTCCACTATATAGTACAGTATATTAATTTTTATCTATTTTCTATTTTCCACTCCACCTAATCTCCTTTAGTGCTAAGACATAAAATTTAAAATTAACCACCTCTGCCTGGTTGGAGCATCATACTTAAATTTGATGCAGCAATAACCATATCTGTGGTATTTTTCCACTAATTACATCCAGCTTTCTTTGGATTTCTGAATAATAGAATTTTTGCATTGCCGGAATATGTGCCTGGTAGCTCAAGTGGTAGAGAGCCTTACTAGTGTTACGGAAATCCGGTTTCAAATCCCAGCTGGGGGCAAATCTTTTCTCTTCTTATAAAAAATATTTAAAAATTGAAATGAGAATTTTAATGTCATCAGAACCAGAAAAAGGATTAAATTTTATATATATCATGTGCTCGACTCTGGCAGGAAGAAAAGGGGAAATACAGTGGGGTTTAAATAGAAGATTAGAAGACCTCGATTTTGCCTAAGACGTCTGTCTCCTTGCAAACCGCTACAAAAACATGAAGGCCAAGTTGAAGATCCTGGAAGCATTAGGAAAGCAAACAGGGCTCAAAATAAACACCGAGAAGACCAAAGAAATGAGGCTTAATGCGTAACCCAAGAGGTCCTTTAAGTGGGTGGTTGCTTTGTGGTGCAGGTTAGATCACACACGTCTCGTGCCTTGTGAGCATTGTTGAAACAGAACGTGGCGTGGAAGAAGAAGTGAAGACTTGATTAAGAAAGGCAAATGCGGCCTTCGTTCAACAGTACACTGTTTGGAAAAACAAAAATATTACCAGGTCCACAAAAATCAAAATCATCCAATCTAATGTAAAGGCTGTCTTACTCTATGGCTGTGAAACCTGGAAAAGCACGGTTAGAATCATGAAGAAGCTCCAAGTTTTCATCATCTGTGCCTAAGACATATCCTTGGTGTGAGATAGCAGGATAGGGTTGAAAACAAGGAACTATGGAGCACAGCCAGACAGCAGCCTATAGGGGAAGAGATACAAAAAAGAAGATAGGGGTGGGTCGGTCATACGCTCCGAAAAGAAGATGGGGCCATAGAGAAGATGGCGCTGGATTGGAATCCCCAAGGCTCAAGAAAATGAGGGTGACCGAGGCACACCTGGCGGAGCAATGAGGAAGAGGAATGCAGAGCAGCTGGCAAGTCTTGGCAGGAGGTTAAGGCTCTCAGCCAGGATCGGGATAGATGACGAAAATTTGCTATAGCCCTATGCCCCCGCAGTGGTGGCAACAAGAAATAAGAAGAAGGTCTACATATATATGGGAGTTTCTTCGGTCTGGATCAACCTGTAGATTGTAGTTTAGAGATTCCTGATCTGGAGATTAGTTGGCTCAAGTTATTTTACCTGTTGCAGTGATTAAGTACTGATTGCATGTTCTATTATTAAATAATAATATTTTAAATGTCTTTTTTTTATTAATTTTTATTGTTTATTATTTTTTTTTCAGCACCTGTTTCTTCCTAAAATGGCTTTGGTTGAAATATTGTATTTTATTAGATTAATATTGAGTCTAGACTAAGAAATCAAAAAATCTAAGTAATGGTAAGGAATATTTTATTTTAGTTAGTTATATGTTTTAATTTTTAACTATTTCATAATATGAACTAGTTAAAAATTAAAAACAAAAATTTAATAATATAACTACCTACATATTATGTAGATAGTTCTATTATTAGATTTTTTTTTTTTATTATTGCATTAATATCTCTAAAAGTCCCCCCTATAAATATAGTTATTTCATAGTTGTATGTGACATCTATTCAGTGAAATATTCAACTGTCTTTAGTATGTTAGAGTATTAAAACATATTTACAATTAAGCATTATAGCTGTGGAAAAATTGACCAAAGTTGGCAATGTACAGTAACAAAAAATTGTACCTTAATGAAACTTTAGTCTTAACTTCATTTTAGGAGTAAGGTTCAAGATATGCGGAGTCCACCCAAATTAAAGGGGGCTAATCATCCTTTGGGAAGGGGGTGTGCAAATTGATTTTTGTGCAAGTATGTCGAGTAATGCATTGTTTTAAATATATTATATGCTTCTGAATCTAACGAGACCATCCCCACTACAGTAGAGCCAAAAATTTAAATGTTACAGATAATAGTGTCACCCCTCTTCTTAAATTTACCAGTCCATCATGACACAGGGATCTTTGGGCAATGATTGTGTGGTAATCGATTAAACTAGAAACTATTTACATAATTTATTTTGTACAATACATAATTTATTTTGAACTACTGACTGCATCATCGCGGAAAAAGTCTCATTCAATTCAGAGACAGCATACATTTATTATTTTACAGTACCACTGATTTTAGGTTAAAAAATCATATCTCGTGGGCAAAGATTACTTAAAAACCATCATAGATATTTATTTCACATTGATTAGTTTTTCTATTTCGTATTTATTAAAAAAAATAATATATATATATATATATATATATATATATATATATATATATTCAATTAGTTTTCTTATTTTGATAATTTGAAAATTCCTTCTTTCAATTTTAAATATTTTTATAAGAAGAGAAAAGATTGGCCTTGTCGGGATATGTGCCTGGTAGCTCAAGTGCCAAGGGCGCCTGACTAGTGATAAGGAAATCCGGGTTCAAAGCCCGGCCAGGGCCAATCTTTCCTCTTCTTATAAAAAATATTCAATATATATATTTGAAGTTAAATGACAAATGTCCGCACACCTTGTTAAGTTATAACATTTTTTAATTATCTTGCAGATTTTATGATTATTTTATTAATTTTATTTCTCATATTTAGCGATAGATGTTCAGAAAAAATTCTCAGATACATATCACCGTACATATCTGATCCTTGTTTATAATGAAAATCCTCAAATCATTAGTGTTCCTATTAAGGAATTTAGTGAAAAATTATATCCTCCTTTATATTTCATTTATTGTTGTCAGTCAGTTCATGACAAAAAAACTATTAAGACGTTTCGGGGTCCCAACACCCCATCAGGTAAACTACAATAACACATCTACAATTTAATCTTACAACATAACTTAAAGAACTCCATTACAATTAAAACCACCACAATTAATATTATTTTATCTGTTTACTTCTGTACACATTATTTTCCTTACTTTTTCACTGTTATTATACCATCAATAACCCAAAAAATAGGAGAACCACAGAATCCATATATATACAGGGTGTCCCCAAACCAAACGGCCAAACTTCAGGATCGAAAAACTAAGGAGAAAGTCCTCTGGCATATGCCTCGTTTTCGAGAAAATCACAAAAAACTAAAAATATTTGTGCAAAAACTAGTTAAGGCCATGGAAGAGCGGATTTCATTCCTTGAATGAGTTTTAACAATAATTGATATTCCAATTATTGTATTTCAATCTTATTCTAATAGAAAGGTAATGGAAAAAAACAATTATTTTTTATTAAGAAAAAAAATACTTTTTTATTCAAATATTCATAGTTTAAAGAAAATTACCTATTTAAAGTACATAACATTATGAACAAAACCTGACGATTAAAAATTTAAATAATAAAAATAATTTAAAAAAAAAAATTAAAAATTTAGAAAATAATAAAATAATTAAATATTCTTACTAGGAAAATAAAATGTTTCAGTTTTTATATGGGACTACCTTAGTGAGAGAAACAAAAAAAACAAAAAAAAAAATGAAAATTTGGAAGGTTTTACCTTCTCTAAAATTACATAGTTAATTTCTCGGCAGCGTCAACGTAAATGTTGTTTGAAGTGCTGGTCTCTCGCTGCAATATACGCATCACATCGCGTGCTCAGAGATTGCACTGCATCTAAACATTGTTCTGCGGTGAGCTAGTTACAAACCATTCTGATGCGCTCAATTAGATCATCCCTTGTGCGGACGGGCTCTTTATAGACATTTTCTTTTATGCATCCCCAAACAAAGAAATCTAGTGGCATGAGGTCCGGAGACCGTGGAGGCCAAGGCACCGGCCCACCACGTCTTATCCAGCGACCTGGGTAGTTGATATCCAACCAGTCTCGCACGGCCTCTCCGTAATGTGCAGGACAACCATCAAGTTGAAACCAGTTCTTAAGCCTTCTTTCCAAAGGGATATCTTCCAAAAGTGCCCGTAAGACATTCTTGAGGAATAGATAATAACTTTCAGCATTAAGTCGAGCAGGTAAAAATATGGGACCTATTATGCCATTATTACAAAGACCGACCCACATGTTTACAGAAAACTCATGCTGGTAGTGAAATTCTCTAACAGCGTGGGGACTATATATATATATATATATATATAGTGTTTGGTATATACGCGGTGTGGCTATTAAATAACGAGACTGACGCTGCTACAGAAAAAGTGCGCATGTGCCAAACGCCAGCAACCAACAGCTGTTATCGTGAAGCCTTCTCTTTCGAATGTAGTGCCTCTCGCTTCTGTAAACAAATCAGTACAGCCGTAGCCTTCGTTCGCATTAGAGTTGTTTTTTTGTTTCGCCAGAAAAATGTTAAGTGTAACAGTCGAGCAACGAATTGTGAAATTTCATGTGAAACTTGGAAAAACCGCTACTGAAACTTATAATGGAAGATTCGCATGGAGCGTTGTAGGGATAGAGGAGGGGTATATATTGAAGGTGATAATAAGTAAAAATGTATGAAATAAAAATAAAATGTTTTACAGCGTCAGTCTCGTTATTTAATAACCACACCTCGTATATACCAAAGGGCCAAACTTCAGGGATCGAAAAACTAAGAAAAAAGTCTTCTTAGTTTTTCGATCCTCTATCGATCCCTGAAGTTTGGCCGTTTGGTTTAGGGACACCCCATATATATATTTGTGTATATATATATATATATATTGTGTATATATATATTGTGTGTATATATATATATATATATATACACAGGGTGACATGCTACTCGTGCGACAAACTTCACCAGGAGATTCTCCACCATAAAATTAATAAAAAAGTTCATATTGACCATGGTGTTTCAATGTTTCAGTTTTTATATGGGACTACCTTAGTGAGAGAAACAAAAAAAAACAAAAAAAAAAAATGAAAATTTGGAAGGTTTTACCTTCTCTAAAATTACATAGTTAATTTCTCGGCAGCGTCAACGTAAATGTTGTTTGAAGTGCTGGTCTCTCGCTGCAATACACGCATCACATCGCGTGCTCAGAGATTGCACTGCATCTAAACATTGTTTTGCGGTGAGCTGGTTACAAACCATTCTGATGCGCTCAATGAGATCATCCCTTGTGCGGACGGGCTCTCGGTAGACATTTTCTTTCACATATCACCACACAAAGAAATCTAGTGGCCAGCACTTCGAACAACATATACGTTGACGCTGTCGAGATATTACCTATGTAATTTTAGAGAAAGTAAAACCTTCAAAATTTTCAGTTTTTTTTTTTTTTTTTTAATCTAGGATCTTCGCCGCAGCTGAAAATCTTTGACGTTTTCCCACTTTTGGTGTGACAGTTGGGAGTATGAGAAAACGGACACGTTTGTGTATTGCAGAGAACGGCTTCCAATTTGAACATAAATAAAATGATTAAAAATAAATTTATTTTAAAGATATTGGTGAATTTTATTAGTTTTTTTTTCAAATTTAAAATGTAAATTCTCAAGCATTAACAATCCTTGAACCATAATCTTGGTCTTAGAAACACCAAATTAAAAAATGAACAGTGCGTTAGAAGCGTTATTAAATGAGGTATTTTCCCTCAAATTTGGTGCCTTCTGAAACTAAAATTAGAAACTCTGGATTATGTTAAACACTTTCTATTTGTAAAATTTTTCATTTATTTTGTTGTTCTGGCTAAAATAAAACACGAAAAATTGGCCCAAAAATTTTGAAATGACCATTTTATTATTGAACTATTAATGTAGGTTTCAACGGTGCTATCAGCTTTTCGGAGAAATTTTCAGATTTAAAGATATCACGGTTTTCCGATGCCAAGTCGTGATATCTTTCAAAATTGATAAAAAGCAAAATTATTCCGAAATGGTTGAGAATCGGACCATGGTCAATATGAACTTTTTTATTAATTTTATGGTGGAGAATCTCCTGGTGAAGTTTGTCGCACGAGTAGCATGTCACCCTGTGTATATATATATATATATATATATATATATATATATATATATATACACACAATATATATATACACAATATATATATATATGTATACACAAATATATATATGGGGTGTCCCTAAACCAAACGGCCAAACTTCAGGGATCGATAGAGGATCGAAAAACTAAGAAGACTTTTTTCTTAGTTTTTCGATCCCTGAAGTTTGGCCCTTTGGTATATACGAGGTGTGGTTATTAAATAACGAGACTGACGCTGTAAAACATTTTATTTTTATTTCATACATTTTTACTTATTATCACCTTCAATATATACCCCTCCTCTATCCCTACAACGCTCCATGCGAATCTTCCATTATAAGTTTCAGTAGCGGTTTTTCCAAGTTTCACATGAAATTTCACAATTCGTTGCTCGACTGTTACACTTAACATTTTTCTGGCGAAACAAAAAAACAACTCTAATGCGAACGAAGGCTACGGCTGTACTGATTTGTTTACAGAAGCGAGAGGCACTACATTCGAAAGAGAAGGCTTCACGATAACAGCTGTTGGTTGCTGGCGTTTGGCACATGCGCACTTTTTCTGTAGCAGCGTCAGTCTCGTTATTTAATAGCCACACCGCGTATATACCAAACACTATATATATATATATATATATATATAGTCCCCACGCTGTTAGAGAATTTCACTACCAGCATGAGTTTTCTGTAAACATGTGGGTCGGTCTTTGTAATAATGGCATAATAGGTCCCATATTTTTACCTGCTCGACTTAATGCTGAAAGTTATTATCTATTCCTCAAGAATGTCTTAAGGGCACTTTTGGAAGATATCCCTTTGGAAAGAAGGCTTAAGAACTGGTTTCAACTTGATGGTTGTCCTGCACATTACGGAGAGGCCGTGCGAGACTGGTTGGATATCAACTACCCAGGTCGCTGGATAAGACGTGGTGGGCCGGTGCCTTGGCCTCCACGGTCTCCGGACCTCATGCCACTAGATTTCTTTGTTTGGGGATGCATAAAAGAAAATGTCTATAAAGAGCCCGTCCGCACAAGGGATGATCTAATTGAGCGCATCAGAATGGTTTGTAACTAGCTCACCGCAGAACAATGTTTAGATGCAGTGCAATCTCTGAGCACGCGATGTGATGCGTGTATTGCAGCGAGAGACCAGCACTTCAAACAACATTTACGTTGACGCTGCCGAGAAATTAACTATGTAATTTTAGAGAAGGTAAAACCTTCCAAATTTTCAGTTTTTTTTTTTTTTTTTTTTTTTTCTCACTAAGGTAGTCCCATATAAAAACTGAAACATTTATGTTTTCCTAGTAAGAATATTTAATTATTTTATTATTTTCTAAATTTTTAATTTTTTTTTTAAATTATTTTTATTATTTAAATTTTTAATCTTCAGGTTTTGTTCATAATGTTATGTACTTTAAACAGGATATTTTCTTTATACTATGAATATTTGAATAAAAAAGTATTTTTTTTCTCAATAAAAAATAATTGTTTTTTCAATTACCTTTCTATTAGAATAAGATTGAAATACAATAATTGGAATATCAATTATTGTTAAAATTCATTCAAGGAATGAAATTCGCTCTTCCATGGCCTTAACTAGTTTTTGCACAAATATTTTTAGTTTTTTGTGATTTTCTCGAAAACGAGGCATGTGCCAGAGGACTTTCTCCTTAGTTTTTCGATCCTCTATCGATCCCTGAAGTTTGGCTGTTGGGGTCACCCTGTATATATATAAATTCATGCCTCTCATATAAATTTTTTTTTTCCTCTTGCAAATTTTCTTGTATATAGGGTAAACCAGACAGTTATTGACACCCAGTACAGTTATTGACACCCCAAACTTTAACTTATAGAAATAAGTAAACAAGTCCTAATTTTATTTTAAGATATACATGAATCTAATGTTTGAAGGGTCCTCTAAGTCATCAATGGGGTAAGTGTTTAGCAAACTAATCGCAGGGAAGATTTTACAATTAATACCTTCATGAATTCAGTTGGTAGCCTGTCAATGGCTACAAGCTTCTTATTTTCATAAGGATTCTCATCCAATAGTTTTGTCCCTTTTTCCTAAATTTTTTTCAATAAAGGTAAGTAGTTTATTTTATTGAAGTGTCTGGAGTGATTTTAAATTAAAATAATCAATTTAAATATTATTATTCAGGGGTGACAATAACTGGTCATTTTTTCCCAATGTATTCTATTATTGACACCCCATGTCAATAACTAAATTTTGATTTTTTTTTTAAATATTAATGTCTCTGATTTAATTTTGATAGTTTAATCTTCCTGATAAATCTGTTATGTTTTTTTTAAATTTAATTCTAGCGTAACTAGTTATTGACACTGTTCTTATTGTCGCTAGTTATTGTCTGTTCTTACTTAGTTCTTACTAGTAAATTTTTTTTTTTTTATGTGTGTATGTACAACTAGTATGCCTATGAACTTTTATTGCCAGAAGAATTTAGAGGATGCCTCGAAGGCCATAAAGGATGGCTTTTCTATTAAATCAGGATACAAAAGATTTAGGGTTCCTCGGGCAATTTCAGATTAAGTGATAAATTAGTAAAATCATCGTTTGGACCACGGCCGATGCTTTCAGATAAAGACGAGCTTACTCTAGCTGCATGGATAGAAAAATGTGCGAAAAATCCCTCTTTTGCACATTTTACAATTAGTAAAAGAAGTTATTGAATTAAAAAATATGAGCACACCCTTTAAAGATAATTGTCCTGGTGATGTCTGGTATAAGGCTTTTTTACGAAGGCACCCCTCTACAGCAGAGAGGACTTCCTATGGTGTACCAGTCTGGTACCAACGCTTGTGTTTCTGAATCCATTGTTAGGAAGTGGTTCAAGAACGTCCAACACATATTAGAAGATGAGGATTAATTTATAAATGCTTCATCCTGAAAGCATTTTCATCCTACAATAAGGATTATGCAATAAGGTCTACCACAAAAAGTGTTTAAAAGGATATGACCATTTCCCTGAAAGTGGCGAGTCTGATGAATTTGTTTGTCCTGCGTGTTACATCGTGGAGTTTGATCCATATTTAATTGAAGATATGAATGAGGATGTAAATTAATTAATCCATGTAAATGAATTATTTTATTTTACGTTATATATATTTGTTTGTGCTAAAGTAGTTTCATTTATAATGTTAAATAAAAAGGTTGAATATTTTAATTGCTTTTTATATTACATCCAAGTTTAATATGTGTAAGTGGTGTTATTTCTTTATAATTTTATTTAATAAAACTTAAAAAAAAAAAAATATATGGGGACGGGGGTGTCAATAACTGTGGTGCCAATAACCCATCCACAGGGTGTCAATAACTAGTTTTTGAACTTTTTTCCAAAAATATTGCCATATGGTAAAACTATTGAACTTTTGACCCAAAAAAACATCTTGAGTCTTTTTAAGGATAAATAAAGAGGAGCTATAGGAATTTTCAATTTGATCCCTACACAAAAAGTATTTTTTTTTTTTATTTCACCACAGAAATTTAGTCTTAAGGGTGTCAATAACTGTCCTGTTTACCCTACTATTAGTAAATATTTGATCATTTTAACTAATACTTTAAAATAATAATTGTATTGCACATGAACTTCTTTGTTGCAGGCAGATGAACCTCCATACTTAGCTGTAGGCACAGAAGTTAGTGCTAAATATAAAGGTGCATTTTGTGAAGCTAAAATTAGAAAAGTTGTTCGGAGTGTTAAATGCAAGGTAGTATACTTTAAGAATCATATTTAAAAAATAGAATACAAGGTATGTTAAAAAAATGACGAGAATTTCCATGTTTTGAAAAGAATATTTTTTATTCGTCTACATTGATGTTATTACCTTCAAAATAGTCCCCATTAGAGATAATGCACTTCTGCCAGCGCTTCTTCCAATCCCCGAAACACTTCTCAAACTCGATCTTTGAGATAGCCTTTAGTTCTTTCAGCGATGCGCTTTTAATGTTTGGAACCTTGTGTGGAAAAGTCACACGGAGCCATGTCTGGTGAATATGGAGGCTGTGGCATCATTGCAGTATTGTTTTTGGTCAAAAATTTATGAACAAGCAATGAAGTGTGGGCAGGTTGTCATGATGCAAAAGCCATGAATTTTTTTACATATTTTTTCATTCCACACGTTTTTTTTCGGATTGCTTCACGCAAACGGCGTTGAACTTTTAGGTAGTACTCCTTATTGACCATTTGAACTGGTGGCAGGAATTCATGATGCACTATGCCATTAAAATCGAAGTACACTGTGAGCATAACCTTCATGTTCGATCGCACTTGTCGAGCCTTTTTCGGTCTTGGCGAGCCAGAATGACTCCACTGGGATGATTGAGCCTTAGTTTTGACGTCATATCCTTAAACCCATGTTTTGTCACCTGTTATAATATGTTTCTGTAATTCTGTCCTTGACTTCATTTAGTGACTCCTGAGCAAATTCCATTCGCCATTTTTTTGTTCAAAATTTGCTACCAATCATTTCGTACCCAAAACATTGGAAAACCACCAACGACTTCTCTAATTGTGATTCGGCGATCATTTATAACCATTTCTTTCACTTTTTCCACGTTTTCATTGGTTGTTGATGTACTGGGGCATCCAGGCGTTCTTCATCTTTAACGTCTTCATGGCCTTCTTGGAAACGCTAATACCACTCGTAAACTCTAGCTTTACTCATAGCAGACTCACCATAGGCCTTTGTTAACATTTCACACATTTTTTTACACTTTATTCCATTTTTTACGCAAAATTGATTCAAATTCTTAAATCCATCGCCGAGCTCATACAAACACGTCTAACCTTAGTGGCTGTAACAGACAAAGTCAACAATGAAAACAGCTGAAAGATTTATCATACTTCAGGGGCATGCATACCAACATAATAAAAAACTTTTTTTGACAATCACACTCTCCAAGCCCGCAAAATTTAAAAATTCTCGTCAATGTTTTAACATACCTCGTATAGTGTCTTATATTCTCAAACGAGTTTTCAGTCAAAATTTAAAATGAATATTATTTCTTCTATTATATCAACTATAGTATATTGTTAAGAATGGTGGTTCTTTAAATGGTTGAATCCAGTCTTTTCAGGTCTCAACCTTGGGTTTTATTTCCTAATGTCTCTGAATAAAGCTGTAAGCTCCAAAACAGCAAGTAATGCATTACAATAATTGAAACTCTGGGTCTCCCATGTTCGTTACTTCTTCCTAATCTTATCTAATTTAATTTCCCATTTCCATTATCAGAAAGGTTTTTAAGGCAATTCATAAAATGAAGAGCAATAAACTGGGTGGTAAAACATATAAACTGTATACTTTTGGAAGAACGCAAGAATTCACTTACCTAAGATCGCTCATAATATCTTCCAGAAATATATCCAATTGAATTAGAAAAAGGACTATGCCAAAAAAGTGTTACTATTTTGAATTTATGAGGCAGATAAGAAACCATTTACTCACAAGACAATAAAATGTTAGATTGTATTAGGACTTGATTAGATCTTAACCTGTACATACTGCAGAATATTAGATAGATATTTACATCTGTGCCCCACAAATATAGACAGTCACAACTGCTTATAAAAAATTATTTGTTGCTAATTGAGAGGAGAGTCTTGTGGTTTATCTAAGGCCTAGTGAAGTAGGAAGAAGTTTGGAGGAAACGCAGGAATTAGGAGCTTTATATTCTTTATATTGAACTGACTGGTGTGAATTTTTAAAGTTTGGTAGGTTAGGTTGTGCTGCTAGGAATGAGGCCTTAAAAGGGAGAGGTTGATGAATCCCTTCGAAGCTACTTGCAGATAAAATGAAAAGAATCAGGATGGTCAGACCCAGAATGAAAATGAAATGGGTGGGCTGTATGGCACGGATAGATCTATGCTGCGGAAGCTCCTATATGAGGCTCCTCCTCCGGTAATAATGCTAAAGAGATAGAGGAATAAGTTATATATCATTTAACTAAACCCATTGATTGAAATAACTGGAACGGAATCGGGTGTCAATTTATTGGGATGAGTAAAACAAACAAAGTAAAATTTAAACACGACAATTTCAAGGGTTAAAATTAATTTTATCATATGCTTACATCAAATTTCATCTATTGGGGATAGTGTATTCACTTCCTGGTATTAATGAAATACTCTAATTCCATTTATATTCAGGATGTCCTCCACCTCATCCAGTCACTTTATTAAGGTCTTTCTTTTTACATTTCCACCATTTGGTCGAATTTGGGAATCGATGTTCTCGGCATATTTGGCACATGACCCAACCATCGATTTTGCTTTTCACTTCATGTAGACAAATTTTTCTTTCTGAATATCTGCTGTGAGTTCTAATTAGTGTGATTTTTTTTCACTGCCTATGTACATACATCAGGTTAAAGATCCTTGGAATAACTTTTCCCTCCCTAGTGGGTAGCTTCTTTTCTGATGCCTTACCTGTCACCCAGGTCTCAAAAACATACAATAGTCCTTATGTGTATTCCTATCTTATATTCCTATGCACTATAATATTGATTTTTTTAGGCAACTCTTAATTTAACATTGTTAACACAAAAAAACAGAATAGCTTTCATTTTTACTTTCAGCTCTTTTATCATTTTATAATTTAATGAAAATCGATGGTTATATTTCCAAACTTGTGTCACCACCTTCAAATTTGGTGAAATACCTTGTCACAGTCTGCTTATTAAGGTTAAAATTACTCTTTAACTTCATGAACAGAACTTTTGGTTTTGGCAGCTAGAAATTTTATTTTCTAGTAATGTTGCAATATTAATTGAATTTCATACATCAACATCATTTTGTAGTGAGAATGACTACAAGAAGTAGTGTCTCATAGAGAACCATTATATTTACAAAATGATTTAGTATAGTATTATTAGTCCTGGGTAAATGTGCATTTTACCTTGAAAAAGACTGGGTAAAAAGTTTTTTATATTACTTGTATATCAGCCACATGGAAAAACCAAGTTTTCAAACTTAATTTCTGTGGCCTAAAGTCTGTGAAATGTTTTGGACTAAAATGTCTCAATTAAAAGTTGTAGAGTATCAATTTCTGCTTCAAAGGAGCTCTTTAATTATAAGATGTGTGATTTTGATTTATATGTTTATTTATTTTGATTTGATATTGATTATAATTTTGGAGTTACAAGGACAAAAAAAAAATTCAAAATATTTAGTGGTTTTTAGGCCACAGAAACTTTTTCTGAAGGAAATTTTGTTTGATAACTTGATTTTCCCAGATTTGGGTGTAATTGAATAATTATTTGAATAATGAATAAAAGATAATTGTTTATTCATTAACTTTTACTTTATAAATGAAGGATGATCAATTATTCGTTATCTGATATATCTGATAATTTAACTTTTATTCGTCATTTGATTATTCTTATTTTGTATTCGTTATCCTCATTGAGATATTAATAAACGAACAATTTTTTTTATTTTTTCGTATTTCAGATAAAACAAAAATTTTTTGTCTTAGTATTCAACAGATTAACCTAGTTGAGCCGGGAGACGGATAAACGAGTTTCTACCTTAGTTATTAGACAATTTTTTTTTTTTTTTTTTGGTCAATAATTTTCTAATCCACATTGATTTAAATAAAAAAAAATATTTAAATTAACGAGCATTAAGTAAATAAATAATGTTTATTCTTAGGAAGCTTACAGAGACTAGCGAGTCTCCTGATGACAGGTGCTATGAGAACTACACCAACAGCTGCGGTGGAAGTAATGCTTAATTTAGCACTGCTGTAAATAAAGGTGGAGGCCCATCCATAAAATCTCTTATAGGCTTGTGAAGCAAAACAATTCCTCCAGAGTGGACAATCCGTGGGAACACTGATACATTCAGTAAAATCGAAAAGGATTGGGTGCTCTCTATTTAATCTAATATGCAAGTTTTAGAATTTTAAGGAATTAAATATCAATAAAACGTAGACACATAAACCATATAATGGGATCAATTGCTACACAGATGCCTTGCTTACTAAAACAGGGTCTGGTGCGGGATTCTGGAGGAAAAACAAATCCAAAGAGGGTACTTCAATCTCACTGGGAAAATATACTACTGTCTTCCAATCAGAGGTCCTTGCAATTTGTCAGTGTGCTTCAAAGCTGTCAGCTGAAAGGATAATAGACTATTTGATAACTATTTAAAATATTATAATAAATATTTAATTGAAGGATAAAAGGATAACTATTTTCACCAACAGTCAAGCAGCGATTGGAGCAATTAAGAACCACACAACCAAATCTAAGATTGTTAAGACCTGCTACACAACGCTCAACAAATTAGCAAAATATAATAATGTAACCGTGGGATGGGTGCCAGGACTTTCTGACATACCAGGAAATAAAAAGCATATATAATGATAAACTTGCTAGAAAAGGTACCCATACCCATAACTCCTGAACCATTAATTGGAATTAGCATTAACTATGCCAATAGGAGAATGGGGGAAATTTATGGAGAAAGGAAAAAACAAAGCTGGAGTAATAAGAACACTATCACTCCAAGCTTTTTTTAGATGGCTACTCCATCAGAAGAAACAGCTTAATGCTAAATCCTGACAGGAATGCACTTCAAAACGTGACGACCTATTCCTACAGAAAACTTGTTAGTTAAATTTACTATTGAAATCCAGGAAACTTAAACTGGTTACTATTGATACAGAAAGTATCAATAGTAACAACATCAGAGTTTTTTTTTTTTTAAACCGGCATTGTGCACCGCGACCGCTTGGGTCTATTGTGCGCCTAATTTTGCCTGAGTCTTGAATTGTCATTTTTAGAGCATCAGTAAATTCGAGCAGACTTGTCATATTGACTAGATCATTTGAGCCTGGGTCAGGTAGGTTCACCTGGCCAAAGATTCTAAATCTTGGTCTTGCAAGTCGTTCACACCAGCTTATAATGTGATAAGCTGTTTAATTCTCATTGCTGCAGAATCTACAAGTGGGTGACTCCACAAGCTTGAGTTTGTACATGTGTTTATTAAGTTTACAGTGTCCCGTGTAGATGGCTGTAACTTTTTTAAGTGCTTTCCTGTCTAGATTTAGTAGAGTATTGCTTCTTTTGACAGAGTAGCCTTTTAGGAAGAATTTGCAGTGATATTGTGCTTTATCATTCCAATATTGTTTTTTTAATTGCACCTTAATTTCCTCGATCCTTCTTTTAGCATAGCTTATGCTTGTCCCAATTACTGGTTCTGGGGTTATGGGTTTTTTGGCTGAGCCTTTCCTAGTCTATTATCCTTTCAGCTGGCAGCTCTGAAGCAAACTGGTAAATTGCTAACAATTCTGATTGGAAGACTAGCATATTTTCCCAGTGAGATAGATATGCCTTCTTTGGGTTTATCGTTTCTCCAGATTCCAGCTCCGGATCCTGTTTTGGTGAGCGAGCCATCCGTATAGCAGTTGATTCCTTTATATTGTTCGTGTGGTTTCAACTTGTTTATTATTGTTTGGTAGTTGATGTCCAGGAATTCTTGAACTTGTAGGTCAGAGTGCATGGATAACACTTAATCTTTTTCGATTTTCCCGAATATATCCCAATGTCTTTCCCTAGTGTTTATTTTGGGTGAATTGTTTTGCTTTGCAATCCTATATGAGGATTTCATGGCCTGAACCACCACTTCTATCTGCAGTGGTGCTAGGTTTAGCATCACTTCTATTGCAGCTGTTTGAGTACTTTTCATTGCTCCTGTTATCATGAGGCATGCTAGCCTCTGTAGTTTGCTTAACAGAGTTTTATTCTTTCCAATTCTTGCTTTGTGCCATCCAAGCAGGGCTGTGTATAAAATCATTGGTCTTACAGCCAATAGACCATTTTTGGTTTTAGTCCCCATTTTCTACCTACTGAAAATGAAATGAAATGAAAAAATAATTTTATTATCCTGGGACTGATGTCCCTTTAGAATAAATTTTACATACATAATACAGAAATCTAGCCAGTGTGGCCATATATGAATAATATTAAATATTTACAATTAGAGTTTGCAAATAATATTTACAAAAAACCGAAACAAAAAGTGCATTCCTGCATGAAAATAATCTTCAAGTATAATAGGCAAAATAAAAACAAGAGGAAGAAAGAAGACCGATACATGGAGACAACAACGAAATAAAATGAAACGACCTGAATAAATAGATAAGATATTTTCTAATAGAGATAATGCTAAACAAAGTTGCTTCTAAAGCTCCATTGTGTCCCTTCAGTGTTCAGTTGAATTGGGAGTTGAATAGGAACTTGAAGAGGAGGGATTTGAAAGTGGATGTCGATGGGGCGTGTCGGATATTGGAGGGGATAGAGTTCCAGAGGGATATGGCTTGCATTATGAAGGATTTTTCATAAGTATCAGTTCGATGAGGAGGATAGAGATCGGACTTCAGATCTGGTTGGGCGGGATTGGATGAAGGATTTGAATTGCAGGTTCTATAGGATATAGGAGGGTCGTTGTGTTCTGATGGCCTGGTATAAGAAGGAAGCCAGTATATACCGACGACGGTAGGAGGGTTAGAGCACATTAACTCGGCGTAGTACTGGGTTATATGCGTATCTCTTGGTATCCCAAGGACAAAACGTATTAGTTGGCTGTGTAATCTGTGAACGCCTCTGTGTTAAAGCCTGCGTTGTTTAATTTCACTAGCAGAGAATCCACTACTAGGCACCACAGTAGGGGCGAGATCACACTGCCCTGTGGGCATCCTCCTTTTGGTTTTATCCACAGTTTGGTGTGTCACAGTTCTGTTACCAAAACCCTTTCCTTTAGCATCCCTTCTATCCGTCTGGAGGAGATTTTGTCTATACTTATATTCCTTATAGCATCCTTATTGATGTTATATGGTGTTTTATCAAAGGCCCATTCGATGTCTACTAAGGTACCAATTGTTATTTCTTTTTGGTTTAATCATTTTTCAATCCTTGAAACCAAATTGAGCAGTGCTACTTAGCAGGAATTTCCTGCTTGGTATGCAAATGAATCGGATCTGTTTCCGATTTCTGTTTTCTCACGTGTCTGTCGACTATCTTCTCCAATGTCTTCATTAGAAACGATGACAGACATATGGGTCTGAAGGCTTTAGGATCATCGTATGATCCTTTGCCTGGTTTTGGTATACATCTGACCTTGGATATTCTCCATTCAGTAGGGATATATCCTAATACTAGGCTACCTTTTAGAGTATAAAAGTAGTTTTAAGAGGTGAGGTCTTATAATATTCATTCTGTTTTTAATTGATGCTGGAAATATTCCATCCGCGCCAGCAGATTTGAACGGCTTCATGGTGTTGACAGCCCATTCCAAGGCACTACTGGTGACTATTTGCTTTGCATTTCTCCACATAATTTCATCATTGGTCAATGTAGAACATGTGGAGTAGTTAATTATGGTGTTTTTTATTTTGCAGTTTGGAAACTGGGTCCTTGCCATGGCTTCAAGGGTTTCCAGTTCATTTGCCATGGATACCCCTTTCCACCTATAGCGTGCCCAATGTTTCTTGTTCTGTTTTATTTAGTATATTCCTCTCGGCTTACTTCTGGAATGTCGCTCACTTCAGAGCAGAAATTCCTCCAAGCCTCTCTTTTAGCTCTTCTGACAGATTTATGATATTTAGTGAGGGCTTCTTTGCCATCTGCCAGAGTTCTTTGCAGCATTGAACAGTTTTCTCGTTTCTGTTCATTTTTTTTTTTTCCACTTTCCTCGTCTATCTCATCTACCTTTTCGGTGATCATCTCCTGTAGCTCCTCACAGTCCTCTCGGGTCAGTTGTATGTGTGGATAGTCCTCAGGGACCACCACAACCAACTGCCCTCTTGCAGAAAGGGCGTAATTTACTTTTTAGCCTCAGATTTCTCTGGGTTTCTTAGCAGCTGGTGCTGAGGTTCCCAGAGATGATCTAGGCCTTTTGCCAGTTGTATGGGCTACTTTTGAGGCCTCGCTGTGTGAGCTGATGGTGTGGTTGGCTGCCCTCCTGCTCCCTGTCTGGGGGGGTGTATCTGTGATAGTAACGTGGGGGTCCCACCTTGGGTGCCGGGCCCTCATGGGCCTTGCATCCTTGGCCTGGCGCTTTAGGGGAGGTTCCCTCTTGTCAATGTGTTGGCCCAGGTTTGGAGAACTTACCTTAGTCAGGGCAGCTTTGTCTGCCGGGCCTAGTAGGGCCCTTGTATCCTTAGCAGCCCCTTTTTGGGATGGCTCAGTAGTAGCTGGTAAGTTGGACAGGAGTAGGGCTTTCGCTTTCCTCCTGTTGCGCCTTTTTACATTCTTTGTGGACCCTGTCGTAAGCGAGGCCTCCAACTGGTCCACATTCTGACGTGTGAGGCTAGATACTGTTATCGTCCTTATAGTCATTGGGGCCTGTGAAGCAGCAGCTACAAGAGCTGCATGCTCCTCCTGCACTCCCGGTCTGTAGTCTGGACCTGTAGTCCTTGTACTTTGTAAGTGCTTGTAGTAAATGTCCAACAGACGATTCTTCAAGGGTGTCAGAGTTGATATCTGATGTGTATAGAAGCTCCGACTGGAGTAGGTCCTCGTCGGATAATGGATGTTCATTCAGGTAAAAGAGTTTATTATTTTCTGTCATTGGTTTTTTCCCATTCCTATCCGCCGGGGTATACCTTCATCTCAGCGCTATTAACGCTGAGTCCCAGAGTTCCATCCAGTATGCTACCTTCACGTGGAAATTCTCAACCCGCTTTCCGGCTTTCCAGGGTCCTACTACTTACACCTTAGACCTCCTGTGCTCCGACACATGGGCACAAATACATGTGCTTGCCAAGCAGGGTGCTCCACGGTACATGTAGGATGGAATCCACAGCCTTGCCATCTCCATCCATGCCGCTTCACAGGCTCATTGCATCAAGCTTTTTATCGTTTGTGTATTTGCTGTGGTATAGAGTGCAATTTAAGTTCAAACATGCCAGGTTGTGGTCTGAAGCGGGTTACGCTTCACATTATATTTTAACTTTCCTGAGAGGCTCATCTAGTGACTCTTGTCCAGCCACCTAGATGAACCCCACCTCTGTCGTTCGCGAGTTATGGAGAACTCCCCAGGGGGCACCACGAGAAGATGGGCGTTGATTAGGAGGTCAGCGTTGATTAGGATTGATTAGGCGTTGATGGGGATATGGTCAGCGGAGACCACTAAACAGTGAGTAGGACACTATGGTTTAGTGTTCCCTCATGAAGTGAGTAAGACTCCTGCAATCGTCTAACGCTTCAGCTTCCCCTTTACCCCACCCATTTACCCCCTAACATCAGAGTAAGAAAGAAACATCGATGAACACTGAATAATTAATAATTGTTTATTCTCCTCAATAAAAATGAACTAATTTGTCCAGTGGCTTTGATAAATTATTATAGGATAGAGATAGCTTAAATTAAAGACTAGAAAATCACAAACTTGATTTACCAGACAAGCTAAATAACTTTTTATTTCTGCTAAATAACTTCTTTTTGAAAGGGAAATTGCCTGATAGATTGAATTAAATTATTTTCATCAGTACCTAGTATGTGTCATAGTCAAATGTTCTTCTTGATTCGGGTACTGCTTTGAATTAGTCTTTTTAGTTGCTTGGAAGACTTTGTAACTATATATTGAAGACTATATAAGCATTGTAGTTGTATTCAATTTTTTGTTAGATGAATTAAATATAAGTTAAATTAACTTCATCTCAGTTATCTTTTTATTTTGATATTGCATCTTTTTTCCTGTTTTTAGTCATTACTTATTCATACAAATAGGTCCACTACAAATATCTAAATGCCAAATTTTGATGAAATCTGGTTTTATGTGTTATTTGTAATTAATTATTTGATCCTTATTTTTCAAATGTTAATTATAAATAATTAAAATGAATAATGTTTAATTTTTTTGTATTATTTATTGTAGGTTATTTTTAAACAAGGCCTTGGGACATTTACAGTTACTGATGACCAAATCAGAGGACAAATAAGGGTAAGTTTGCTGACTTCAGATGAAATATGTTAGTGTCTTAGTTCTTATTTTAAAGTTTGGACTTAGCTGTTATAACCCCAGGTATGCTAGATAGTTATAATGTTGTTAAGCGCCTGGCTCAAGCCATATTTTTAAATTCATAGTAAAGGTAAAAGAAAATCTCATACCCAGGTGAATATAAACTTAAGTGAAACAAGTTCCATGCAATGCTCAGGGAGATAGGGCTGGTTCTTCTTAATAAGCATACATTACTATTTACATGCAATGTATTTACAAAAATATTTACAGTTAAAATTAGTATGAAAGTATAAAATAAAGAAATGAAATGAATACCCTAAACATACATACCCAACTTAGAACTAAGGAATACAATAATATACAAACTATAGACAACCATTTTACGCGCAAAGTGAAGATAGAAATAGTGTGTTAGTCCATAAGGTCAGTGTAAAGATATTAAATTAAGGTATAACATCGAGCAGAACATGCTAGCATGCCTCTTAACTAATTAATTGAAAATTAAAAGATGTTTTAATCAGTCAATGTTATGCCTGTGTTTTCACGGTAACTAGCAGTGTTGGTCACACTATATCACTTTAATAGTTGACTGTTTAGTTTTAATTAAATTTTCATCATTTTACTTACACTTAGATTTAATTAATTGTAATTTTAAAATGGGCTCTCTTTAATTCTGTTTTAATTAGTGCAGTAGCAACCAGGAGTATTATCTTCTAATTTCGTTATTTAGTGTTACATTTTGTTTAAAAAAATAATTTCTATCTTCATTTAGTTTTTATAAAATAGCATTAAGTTATTGAGTAGTACATACAAATGGAGTAATATAACTAGATATCAGATTGATACTTCACCAGCCCTTCTTAAAACAGATTTTTTTTTTTTGATAGTTTGATTGGTAGTCAGGATTTTCAGTTATATTTTTTTAATTTTGGAAAGCCAACGTTTCGATCCCTTCATGTGGATCTTCATCAGGGCTTTCTAGTCCACAGTAATACAGAGACTCAGTCTCTGTATTACTCTGGACTCAGACACTAAACAGCAGAAAATGTCAACATCTTCATGCAATCACAAAAAAAGAAAGAACTCCTAAAAAGAAAGTGCCAAGAAAATCAACTAAAGTGATCAGAAGTCAAGTAGAGAAATTGTTTTGTGTATTCACGATTATGTAAATCAAAACAAATAGACTTTCAATATATTACAATGTTTTAGATGTTGTTTGTGAAAATCCCAATATTTCCATTCATTTTATTTCCATAAAAAAAAATCATGTCATTAAAAAATGTATTGTACTTTTGTATTCTATTTTGTCAATAATTCTATTCTTTTTAAGTTTTGGATTATTGGAATAAGACTTTATTTGTTAATAAATCATTTAAATTTGTTTTAGATCTTAATTTTTTATGAGTTAATGAAAATTAAATATTTATTATTCGAAAATATTATTAATTTATATATTGATAGTAAATTTACATCTGAACCAAAGTTTTTTCTTGGTTTAACCATTAAATATTTATATAATAATGATGCTTTTATCTAGAAAATAATCTATATAGTACTTTTATTCTTTTATACAAAACATTTAAAATTCTATTTTGTTATTACTTTTTAGAACGGCATTGTAGTAGAAGCTCGACATCCTGAAAAAAAAGAGTTTTTCGAAGCAACTATAGCTAAAGTTCAGGATTGCAGTCAATATACTGTTGGTAAGCAAACATATGTTTTTATTATTAGCTTGTTACTAAGTAGATTATCTTACCTCAGAATAAGGAAAAGAAGTTCCGTATACCCTTCTAATTCCCTTAATGACAAGGCTATCAGGTTTTTACTAATCCTCCGAAAGGTCATAAAACAACTTTGTTTAATAGACATTATTTGCTCAAAGGCAGCCTTTAAAGTTGGGCTGGTGTGTGAATCACTGTTAAGGGAATTTTATTGACACACATGGTCGTACAATAGCATCAATTTCTGCTGTTAATAGAATTATAATTTAAATTTTTTACATTTCCAGTTTTTGATGACGATGTTTTTGACTAAAGCTATACTTCACAAACTTTGGTTTCTCAGGAAAATGATATTTACATCATTTTTATCTTAAAAAGTTCAAAATTATTTTAACGTTTGTAATTTCTAATTAAGTTCTTTCCTAATTTAGTTTTCAGTTCTATTGTTTTTATTGTATTTATTTACTTTCAAGTGATAATTTTATTTATATGTAACTTACAGCATAAATGTATCTGGTCAGTTCATTTGAACTTTTATTTATTTGATGTGAAATTTTCATAGAATAAATAAGGGCCATTCCACGTCAAATCATCCAGCCAAAGTTCAAATTTTTACCTCCCCCCCTCAGATTTTGATAAAAATTTATAGGTATTGAGTACATACAGAAATAAGAAAAAATGCCAAATTTTACCCAATTCCAACAAGTAGTTTCAGAATTATGGTCATTTGAACTTTTGAGATATTTGAAGTTCCGATGACGACTTGAGCTCAAAACCAACTTGTAGGTGTTAATACTTTCCTCTGTAGAATGGGCATTAATTGAACTGAAGCTTTCAAAATTTATTCATTAATTCTGCATTTCATACAGAATCGGGTGATACCATAAATATTAGAGAGATCATTTTCCATCATGGAAAAAAAAATTGTTAAACATAAAAATTTAGATTTTTCCCAAGTTGTAAAACAGTCATCAAAAAATGCCATGGGCAAAAATCTCTCTCCAACCAGCCTAACAAACTATATATCATTAGAAAGAGGATAAAATTCTCTATCTAATGATGAAATAATATGAGTGGCTCTTTGACTTATAAGGATTTTATGTCGATTTGAATCAAATATAGTAAAATTTAATTTAAACGTGGCGCATACAAATTAATACAGTTGAAATATCTCTAAAATATCCTCATACAAAGATATATTATTGAAAAGGGCATCTAATTTCCTTTTAAATGATATAATGATATAGGTGGGCTTTTGAGTTGGAAGTGTTTTATGACCATTTAAATCTAATAAAATAAATTCAACTCAGTGTGATGTACATTTCTGTACGGCTGAAATCTCTCTCCAAGACTAATAAACTATTACATATCGCTGAAATTGGATGAAATTTTCTATAAAATGATGAAATAATATTAGTGGGTTATTGAGTCATAAGAGTTACATTTCGATTTGAATGTAATATGGTGAAATTAACTTTAAAAGTGGCGCATACAAATTTAAGAATTTTTAGTTTAAAGAGTTGTTTTATAAGTAAAATTTAATAATATGAAATCAACTCTAATAATATGAAATGATAGGAACAAACAGATTGGCTTCGTCGCACCAACTATTGTTTCTACGCAAACTCAAATGTTCTACGTTTTCATGAGATAATTCAATAAAATTTTTATAAATTATAACGTTTTTGTAAATATTGAATTTTCACTAGAAGAGTTAAAATATTTGCCTACTCTACAAATAAGTTTAATTTTATGCTCACCGCTACACGCCATAATTTCAATGGTTATAAGACTAAACGGTTTAAGCTATCTAACACGTCCATAACATTACACAATATTAACGAATATAACTAAATTAAACGCAGTAAAAAATTTAGCACTTAACAAAAATCTTATTCTTGGATAAGATAAAAAGAGTTTGGAAATACTCTTCTTATGAAAATTCAATATTTACAAAGAAAAGTTATAATTTATAAAATTCTTAGTGAATTATCTGAAGAAAACGTTGAACATTTGAGTTTGCGTAGAAACAATAGTTGGTGCGACGAAGAAAATGTTCCAATCATTGTTGTGATTTGATTTCATATTATTAAATTTTACTTATAAAAAAACTCTTTGAAATTCTTAAATTATATACTTACTTATTCTTTTCAGTAAAATATACTTATTCTTTTCAGAGAGTACTTATTCTTTTCAGCAAAATATGGTTCTACGAGGATGTTTGGAAATAGATTTTAGCTGTATTAATTTGTATGCGCCACTTTTAAATTAAATTTTACTATATTTCATTCAAATCGACATAAAATCCTTATAAGTCAAAGAGCCACTCATATTATTTCATCATTAGATAGAGAATTTTACCCTCTTTCTATTGATATATAGTTTGTTAGGCTGGTTGGAGAGAGATTTTAGCCATACAGAAATGTACATCACACTGAGTTGAATTAATTTTATTAGATTTAAATGGTCATAAAACACTTCCAACTCAAAAGCCCACCGATATCATTATATCATTTAAAAGGAAATTAGATGCCCTTTTCAGTAATATATCTTTGTATGAGGATATTTTAGAGATATTTCAACTGTATTAATTTGTATGCGCCACGTTTAAATTAAATTTTACTATATTTGATTCAAATCGACATAAAATCCTTATAAGTCAAAGAGCCACTCATATTATTTCATCATTAGATAGAGAATTTTATCCTCTTTCTATTGATATATAGTTTGTTAGGCTGGTTGGAGAGAGATTATAGCCCATGGCATTTTTTGATGACTGTTTTACAACTTGGGAAAAATCTAAATTTTTATGTTTAACAATTTTTTTTCCCATGATGGAAAATGATCTCTCTAATATTTATGGTATCACCCGATTCTGTATGAAATGCAGAATTAATGAATAAATTTTGAAAGCTTCAGTTCAATTAATGCCCATTCTACAGAGGAATGTATTAACACCTACAAGTTGGTTTTGAGCTGAAGTCGTCATCGGAACTTCAAATATCTCAAAAGTTCAAATGACCATAATTCTGAAACTACTTGTTGGAATTGGGTAAAATTTGGCATTTTTTCTTATTTCTGTATGTACTTAATACCTATAAATTTTTATCAAAATCTGAGGGGGGGAGGTAAAATTTTGAACTTTGGCTGGATGATTTGACGTGGAATGGCCCATAAGCATTTTTTGTTAGAAAATAAATACAATTACATTAAGATGTAAAAGATCATCAAGATGAACAAAACCTTCTAATGTAATAGGAGTTTCTTCATTTTGAAAAATTTGATTCCATTTTTTGTGTTTTTTAGCAGTATTCCTAATTCATCTTTCCACTTACAAAAAACTTCACTGTTCCGCTTGCTCTTTTTCCACTATTTTCTTAAATACTTTATTTTATCTTTTTTTCTAACTGATCAAACTAACCATCATTTGCTCAAAAATCTGTATTTCTCATTTGTTTCTGCAAAAACAACAGCTATTTCCTTTATATTGTCACCTCCTATCGATAAGTTCGAATCACGTGCTTGCGTCACCTATAGTTTAAGATGATCTAGCTCTAGGTATTCACCCGTCTTGGAGTGCTTTAATTTACTGCTCATACCAGAGAGGAGATTTCATCTTTGTTTTTAAAAATATATGTTATTGTTGACGGAAGACACAACTAAATGATTTGACACTACAATTTGTATGTTTATTTCCCCACTGCTCTTATGATAATTTATTTTCCTTGAAGGAAAGAAATTGTTTAAACGACCTTCCCAAAGATTTTTTCAAAACCAAACTACAAAATAAATTCATGTTAAAAAAAAAAATAGGGCAGAAAATTTAAAAAAAGTGAACAAACATAAATTCTCAGAAATGTCAATCTCTCCTTTCCTTTTCTTGAAATATTTAAGACCGATACAGTTTTTTAAATTTTTTTAAAAATTCAAAATAATGGATTATTAAAATACTATTAAGACCAAAATAAATACCAATTATGTAATTAGCGGGACCTAATTTCATTGTTTTTATACAAATTATAGGGGAAATATCAAGAGACTAGCGAATTATCGGCATATTCGAATTACCAGGATATGAATTATTAGGATTGTACTGTATATCATTATTAAATCTGGAACAAATTTCATGTTTACCTCTAAAATAATGTATATGATTAACATTATCTTTTTTAGTTTTTGATGATGGAGATATCACTACCCTTAGAAGAACTGCTTTGTGTTTAAAAAGTGGTAGACATTTTGCTGAAAGTGAGACACTTGATCAACTTCCTCTTACTCATCCAGAACATTTCAGTAATCCGGTAATTGGAGGAAGGCGGGGCAGAAGAAATCGAACTGGACTGTTAGTATATTTATATTTATGTCATAATTTGAAGTCTTAATATTTTTTTTTCCCCTAATACAATCTTGTTTTAGGGAAGAAAGTAGTGAAGATGAGGAAGCATTTCTACTATTAAAAGATTTTAGTGATGAAAAGGAAGAAGATATTGGTCGAGTAGTTTGTGTAGAAGGAGCTGAGAAAAAAAAACAAAAAGATAACTGGTTTCCTGGCTTAGTTGTTGCTCCAACTGCTCAAGATACAGTTCCTATTGATATCAGATTAGAATATCTTGTAAGATCTTTTAAAGATGGTCGATAGTAAGTATAGAGTTCAATAAATTATTTTACCTATTTATAGCAATATCTCTTGTTTAAATAGATCATCCTTGTTTGTGTTGTTCATGGATTCAACATATGCTATTTTTTTAATTTTTCAATCTATGTGTAAATTAGTTTTTTTGTAAAGTAGAGGGGATAAATATTTTAAAAAATGGTTCCCTTTTCTTTCGTGTATCCACCCTTTTGTTTAAATAAGACCATATATTTATTTCCAATTCTTTTATTTACATTGATGAGCAATTCTTGGGTCATCCCAACAAAGTTGAGCAGCCATGGCGGCTGTCAGACGTTCAAATAAGAGACCTAAGTGTCTTATAGTTTAAAGGGACTGAAACATTGAAAATTAAGAAATAATCTTCTCTTGAATAATATTGTCCACCCATATACACATTCAGAGTGAAAAAATTGGTTTCAATTTTTATATTTTTGTATTAATTTAACCATTATTGTGGAGTAACCACCTATTTTTAAATTATTTTATATTTTTGGTTTATTGATTTCTATTCCCTTTTTTTCTTCTTAGGATAAGGATCCATTAGCCTTACGTATGCAATCTATTTTGGGAACTTTATATCTAACCTCTAATTATCCCCTTTAAGAAAATTGTTTCAAAGAACTTATGGTGCATATTGTTTAGATTAGTTCAATTGGTATTGTGAAAGTTGATTTATAAAAATTATTTGACCAAGGAAATTAATTTTTCAGAGTAAATTAGTAACAGGTGAACAGAGTAACAGAAGTTGTTGAATTCAGAAATATTTGTTTATTTTATATTCATGAAAAGTGGTTATATCTGAACAATCAAATAGACTTAAATTTTGGTTTTTTGAATATTTGATCATTGAACACTAGAAGGGCTTCAAGCCCTTACAGAACTTCACAAGTATAAATTGTACATTTAAGATCTTCCTGAGTCATTTAAAATTTCACCATTGAGAGTTGCTGAGTGATGGAGGAATAGCAAGAAACGAAAGCTGTGCCAAATCATCAAAGAGGCTGACTTGTTGAGATGTGGTAAATCAAAGAGATGATAGATGCGAACTTGCTAGTAATTTATAAGCTTTTGGTTCTCTTATAAGCTTTGGATGAAAATTTAGTCAGCACATCATTGCATGGTCAACAAGAATAATTAAACATCTGAAGAACTCCATCATCTAAATCAGTTGCATACAATGAGTACCGGAAAGGATGTTTTCAAAGAGCTAAAAATCACCTTTGAAAGAAAAAACTTGGACTGGCAAAAATTATATAGTATTTGATCTTAAGGAATTCCTAAAACCAAGGGCTGCATTGCTCTCTCAGAAAACTATTTAAAAAAACCTCTGCATCAACAGGGATTACTTTGTCTACTAGTGGTCCACGGTATGAAAAAACTATGGACTTTTGCCCTTATTCACAACTATTTCAGGAATTTTAAGAAAAGACATTGAGGTTGAACATCAAGAACTTTATCGCGATGTCCATTGGCCCTAAAGAGGAAGGTTCTGAAAACTGCTGTGATGTCTTACAATTCAATCCAAAAACTAGTGGTCCACGGTATGAAAAAACAATGGACTTTTGCCATTATTCGCAAGTATTTCAGGAATTTTTGGAAAAGACATTGAGGAACATCAAGAACTTCATCGCGATGTCCATTGGCCCTAAAGAAGAAGGTTCTGAAAACTGCTGTGACGTCTTAATTCACTTAAAAACTTTCCAAACTCCCTGAAGACATTGAATAGCTCTTGGATCTCTCTTTTGTAACTGTGCATTTAAACCTGTGCACAGTGGGACGAGTCCACACTCCTGTTGGACATCGGCTATAACTCTCAAAGAAATTTTGCTGGACTTCTCAAATTTTGTCAGTTTATGTTTTTGAGGATGCAGAATCTTAATTATTGTCATTTCATTCATAATCATTACATATATATATATATATATATATATATATGTGTGTGTGTGTGTGTGTGTGTGTACATTATAATTATAAAATATATTAGTATAAATTCAAAGTTCATTAACTATTTTATATTAAAATTTATAGCAATTACGTTTACAGTAGTATGTTGTAACAATAATAAACAGATAACTACTATGATTGAAAATGTAATTAAATAATAACAAATTTAATGTAATATACCTTTTTTAAAATTATGAAATTATTCATTAGCTTCACATTCTACCTTATGAGCAAGCTTCTTGCTTCCTGGGACATTTTACTTTTCACAACACTATTACATTGAGGTTGAAATGGGATCGGAGTTTATAGCAAATTATCGATTCTTGACGTTTTTCTGGAATGCTGCTCTCTATAATCCCAAAAAGGTTTCTGATTTGTTTCTTGAACCTTATTCCGAAGCCAGGTCGTATCAGTCAAATCTATCTTATTCTTTTGAAAAAAAGAAGAAGGTCATTGTTTTTTTTTATATTCATATTTATGATGTTAGCAGCACAAAAGTCATATAATACCTACGTTTGATTTTGTTTAACAGGACTTAAAAAAAAGGCTAACAAAATTATAACTTTAGTCAATTCCAAACTACCTACTTTAACCAAGGAACTACTGTCTATTTACAATTTAATGTAAATTAAAGACAGTGAAATATTTTTGTTAACAATATTTCGTGTACAGTGTACTCTTTTAACTTACTAATTATTATAGTGCAGTACAAATATAAAATATTAAGAACATTAACAATTTTTTTAAATGTTCAAAGCTATTCTATTGGAAATCGTAATTTGGTGAATAAATTGTTGCAGTTGGTTCGAAATATATTAATTTAAGGATTATGGGTTGATGAAAACTCAAATATGCTAAGAAGATGTTCTAAATAACCAAATTCACTCTTGAGTTCAGTGTTCACGCGTGGTAAAATCTCATTTAAATAAGAATAGGCAGATTGTGGCAAGATCGGAAAACTGTTTATAAAACTTCAAACCTTTGCTAACAATAGGGTATATGTAGTTTTCCGGGCAATTTCCGGCATTTTACTACATTGTACCAAATAGTTTACATTTGTTTGAACCGTCGTAACTGTTGCATATGTTTTTCCAAAACTATATTTCTGGTGTATTACAATTCGTTAGCAATGCTTGATCATACTGTAAACATTTCATTAGGTTTAGCCAAAAAATATAGGCACACTTACTTTAAATATAAAAAAGATGAATGTCTTACTGCCATGTTTCAACTCATATTGTATCATTATTAACGCAAAGATTGAGTTAAAAATTAGTGCACATAACGGGGAAAGGATTCTAGTTTATTAATATTACTATGAAACCTCTAAATTTTAACTTTCATGTTTTGGCCCAATGTCCGGCCGGACAGTGGACTCGCCCCACTGTGCTGTGGATCAAAATCATTTTTTCAATTTTGATGCATACATGCTAGTTGCATCTTTTGAGGCAAAGCTTGATTGACCATTTTTTTTCTACTTTACTTTAAACCTTATATTTCACTCTGGCATGCAAGAACACGCTGGTCTGTCTGAAGTAGTTAAAAAACTTTGAAATTAAAATTATACCTCCTCTTCAATGCATTCAAAACTAGATTATCTGATTTAGGCAGAAAAGTTTTTTTGTGATATCTTTGCAGTCCTTTTGCAATAAAATCTGTGAAACTACAGCATTACTCCCCTGGAAATAAAAATCAAGCATTGAGCTGTTGGTAAAGAAAAAAAACCTCCATAGCTCCGAATTTTTCGAATTCGGTTTCAAAAACTTAGGTTCATTTTCATTCTTTCTAGCCCCGTTTCCAGATGTGATATATATCTATATCTCTTAAATATTAAGTTCTAATCAAGTTTTCATATTGATTGAAAGTAAATATTTACATTCCACCTACTTATAACTCTATTCACCTATAACTATTGTATTAAACATGATTAGAACTTGTATGTTGTTACATGCTGCTTAAATTGCCATTTTGAAGTTGCCTGTGAGTGTATGGGGGGGGGTGGAGGTTTTAACTTACCCTAGTTGATGAAACCATGATTGTGGCCCATGGCTGAAAAGGTTTGCTGCTCCAGAGGTAGACAAAGCTGCTTACAATCATCAAGATTTATTTAGAATAGCCTGATTAGAATTCATCATATAATAACTGTAGCCTTTGTCCTCTAAATATTAAATAAGTTTTATCTAGTTTTCTTTTTTTGCCCTAAAGGTTCATAAAGTTAAAGAAATTTCTAATTTTTATAAACTATTTATTTTTTGTTTGTTTATTAATTTTTTAATTGTTTGAAGTTACAATCTAAAATTTAATTAGTAACTTTGACTATTATCACTGCTTTTGTACATTTTCTTTTCTAAGGCTTTAAACAGATTGACAAAGTTATTTTCTTGATTTAATTTTTGGTGAAAGTATATATTTGGAATCAACATTGAGGGTTCGTTTTGCTTAATCAATTTTTTTTTAAAAGGTATCATAGACTGAAATCTGCATTACTTCAAAACCAATCCCATAATATTACATTGGAGGTTGAATCTCTATTAGGCAGCACATTTTTTATTAATATAAACTCCCCGCCAAAAGTATTGCAACACTTTTTTGTTATTTTACCAGAAGTAAGTACCATCGTCCTGTTTTCCATAAATAAGGATAGGCTATGTTGTTATCTGTAATTTAATAGCAAAAGGATTAGATTTTATCTTATAATCCTGAGGAAACAGAAAGAATTAGGAATGGTATTAAGATAAGTTTCACTCCACATTATCCAAATCCCGTTCAGTGACCATTTGACTAGGTGAGATACACATCTCAAGTGATAATGAATGCTAGACGACAAGTTAGTGAAGTTACGGCTGCTCGTATCGTAGCCCTTTCCGAGGAAGGGTTATCTACACGTCAAATTGCTTTAAGGGTCGGCGTTCATTTCAGCTCCGTCTCAAGGTGTATGAAACGGTTTAGGGAGACAGGTAGCTACTCCAGAAGGCCAACAAGTGGACGTCCAAGGATCACAAACCCTGCCGATGACCGTTTCATTAGGCTACATGCACTCCGCCAGCGGAATTTAATTGCTCCAGACATTCAAAACCTCGTACGTGATGTCCGGAACCTCAGAATATCCACCAATACAGTCAGGAGGAGGTTGGTAGGTGCAGGCCTTCGGGCAAGAAAACCGGCAAAAGGCCCTCAGCTGACCGCACAACACCGTATGCAAAGGCTTAGGTTTGCTAGGGATCATCAACACTGGACTGTAGAAGAATGGAAAGCTGTATTGTTCACAGATGAGACAAGAGTGGCCTTGCACAATCCAGATGGTCGAGATAGAGTATGGAGAAGGCGAGGAGAGCGGTACAGTCGGTGCTGTACAGTTGGAGTCACTCCTTCAGAGGGGGGTCCATCATGTTCTGGGGTGGGATATCTTTTGAGGCTCGTACAGAACTTGTTCCTGTAAGAAGAGGCGCCATGACAGCTCAGCGGTATGTAGAGGAGATTTTAGAAGAACATGTAATGCCTTACATGCCCTTTATTGGCCCTCAGGCACTGTTAGTGCATAATAATGCCAGACCCCACATCGCCAGGTGTGTCAACGACTATCTGAATTACACTGGAATCCGAAGAATTGCATGGCCTGCGAGAAGCCCAGACCTCAACTGTATCGAACATCTGTGGGACACACTGAAAAGAAGAGTTCGACGTCGTCAACAAGCACCGTCAAGCTTAGAAGAGCTGGAGACTGCCGTTTTACAAGAATGGGATCAGATCTCCCAGGAGACCATTCAGCAGCTCTTCAATAGCATGCCAAGACGTATGGAGGCTGTGATTAGAGCTAGAGGGGGTTTGACAAGGTATTGAACCCAAAATCATTAAAAGAAAGTTACCTTTTATTTTTGTCATTAAAAGAAAAATTTTACTTTTTTTTTTTTAAAGTTTTATTGATTTTTAAAAGGAATAAATTTTAATTTTCGTTGTATACCTTTTTTACTGTAATCACACAACCAATTAACTTTATTACAATATAAATAAAAAAAGAAAAACAAGTTTATACAGGTGTTGTAATACTTTTGGCGGGGAGTTTATTATTGAGCAAGTAACTCGAGATGTTTTATATTTGAAATTTATCCTAATGTTTAAATTACTACTAGCTGTATTTTGATTACTTTAGTATAAGTATTTCTCTTTAACAAATTGTTTGACCAGATAAATTATATAATTTCTTGGGTCTCTTTTAGATTAGGCTCGCCAGTTACTTTTAGTGGTAACTGTTACTATTTGCTGTTCCTAGGTACTTAGATAATCTAATCGAACATACATATGTTATAATAATAAACATTAATCATTCAAGTGAGATTATTTGAAAAAAATATACATGTTCACAAATATGCAAAATATTTTTTAACTCTACGAAAAAACCAAAGATGAAGCTAGTGCGCGCGCGTCTATTTCAAGACGCAAGAACCACGTAGGATGCATTTATCCACAGCAATGGGTATTCGGAGGTGTTTGTAGGGAAACACGACAATGCTTCCTATATGCTGTAGAGAATAGAACTACAGAAACTCTGAATGACTGCATTAAGTCTTCCATCTTACCAGGAACAGTAATAATAAAAAAAACATATTGAGGTCTTATAATGGGATTGACAAAATTATTGGAATGAATTACAAACATCTAACAGTTAATCATTCCAAGAATTTTGTAGATCCCATCATAGGAGCATACACCCAAACAATAGAATCCTTGTGGGCGAAGGCGAAAAGAAGGAATAAAAAAGAATGTGGAACACGCAGAACAATGATAGACTCTTATTTGTGTGAGTTCCTGTGGAGGCAGCGCTACCAAGGAGAGGATTTGTTCGCTAGAATAATTTTAGACATAAAGGAATACTGGCCTGCAGAAAGTTAAAAGAAGAAGAAGTATTACCAATTATTTGTTCTAAATATTATTAAAAATGCATATTTCAATAAATTTAATAACACATGTTTCCAATATAATAACTTTTTTTTATTTAGCAAGTAGTAACAGTTACTACTAAAAGTAATTGGCGGGCCTAATCTAAAAAAGACCCTATTTCTTACTGGTTTATATATAAATTAATCTTTGATTTCTGTATATTTTTTTAAGTTATACTGTTCCTAAAAAAGAAGCATTAGAATTTACACGAGAAATTGGCTTAAAAGTAGAAAATAGTGCTTTGAAAGCAGGTACGTACATCCCAGTAGATCCCTATGCATGCTAAGATTTATATTACATAGAATAGAATAGAATAGAATATATACTTTATTTGCTTTCGGGGAATACCCCATACAAATAGAGATGGCTTACCTAGATAATACGTATTATGTCTACCAACAATAATATTTGAGTTATATTAAACTACAATATGATGATATGGCAACATCTTCTCCACATAGCTATTTAAAAAGCGTATATAACATATATTATTAAAACATATATTACAAAAAATAATCATTAAATACATATAAACCTGGTATAAGGAATTGGTAACCATATAAATATTATATATATCCCTAAAAATCCATAAGCTAAATATTAATCTATCTATAATTCAATTAATTACCCATCTAGAATCTAAATATAATTCATGAGTATATAAATTTAAATGTGACAATAATGATGACTATTATGATAATATACAATATAAGAAAATACATATACAATGCAATATAACATAAATAAATAATAACATATAAAGTTTAAAAATAAATGGTTACTGCTGTCATTTAGCGGTTTCTACAACCTACCCTTTTACTAGTTATTCATTAACAATGAAGGATTTTAGCTTACAACATTGCCTTATATAATAAAATAGATTTTTGAGGCAGTGAGTGCTATCGATTTTGAGCAATTCGACATAATTCGACCTGTTCATATCGAGTGAGTGGGGCAGATAGTGAAGGCGGTAAGCAGAATACATCGGGCACCGGACCAAAATATGAAAGACATCTTCAAGTTCATTTAAGTTACAGATAGTGCAGTTTTCCTTGGGCTTAAAATAATAATATATATTATTGAAAGTTAATTTAATAATATAATTTCCAGAGAGCCTAAGTTGTGCAAGTGTTTTGATCATAGGAAAGGTGGCATTTAGAGCAAGGTATGGCTGGGCCTGATTGCTGACTATGTACATTATGGGGTAGAGCGGGCTGTACCTTGTAGGGCTAGTCAATCTTTGTTTATCGCGCTCTTCCGTGTAGCTTTTAAATAGACTTAGCGATTCAGTCATCTCCAACAGGAATTGGCCTGCGTCCTCTAACTCCAGAATACTTTGTTTATTTACTAAGGATAACAAAGAACTCACCTGACTCACCCAATTAAACTTAAGTTCAGATTTTCCCTTAATATGTATTTTTCTCAATTCGTTAAAACAAATTTTAGGCAGTCTATGGCTACTCATTTTTAAAATTTTTAGAACCCAATTAAGCGCTAATTTTAATATTGCAACTGAGCAGTGAGGAATGTTGAATTCCAATCTCATTAACCAGAAGGGCGTATTCTTGTTTAGGGAAAATAGGCATTTGAAAAAATTTAAATTTACCCTTTCTAGATAGTCAGTATATCTTAGCCCCCATAATTGTACATTGTAATAAAGTACGCTCATTGCTATTGCATTGTTTATTTTTATTTTGCTGTCCCACGATCTTAATTTGGATTTAGCGCAAATTGTTATAACCGAGCCGAAAGCAGCCCTAGTTTTTGAATCAAAATATTTAGAGGCTCTATGAAATAAACCTGAGTTTGAAAAAGGTACACCTAGGTAGATATATTCAGGTACTATTTCTATTTCTGTATCCCCATAGAATAATTTCCCTATTTTTTTGCAACCTCCCTTATGAAAATATACTACTTTAGTTTTTTGCGTATTGACCTCTAATTTTTTTTCCTTACAATACTCATTTAAGATTTTTAATTTCATTTTAGCATCGGTGTAACTATCAGCTAGGATTATTAGATCGTCAGCATAGAGCAATAACAGTATATCGCAGGTACTATTGACCGTTATGCCTCCAACATTCTTGTTTCGGAAAAATCTCTCTATATCACTTATGTAGAGGCTGAATAAGTATGGCGATAATACATCTCCCTGCAACAGACCAAGTGTTATGTCGATCTCCGATGAAAAACCATCCCCGCCTTTCACTCTACCCGACGTGTTTTGATAAATATTTTTTATAATTCTAATTATTTTGGTACTTATTCCTAGGTTATTTAGGGAATCCCAGAGTAAATTGTGATTTACGGAGTCGAATGCTCGCTTAAAATCGATAAAGAGAGCAAAAAGACGATTCCCACGGAGTCCTAACTGAGACTGAATAATAGAGTTTAAAGAAAATAAATTATCGAGGCAGCTCCTGCCTTTACGGAACCCAGATTGCGCTTCAGGGACTGCATTCGTCTCGTCACACCAGATTGTTAACCTGCTGAGGATTATTTGTGTAAATATCTTCATTATACAGTTGACCAGGGCAATCGAGCGATAGTTCTCTAGATGATTAGGGTCACCCTTTTTTAACAACATTGAGTATTCTATTTTTCCCCAGGAATTAGGTATATTTTCAGTCTCGAGTACCTTGTTATAGAAATGTAGTAGGTACAATTGCCAATTAATCGGTAGGTTTTTAAAAAATTCATGACTGAAGCCATCTCTACCAGGGCTTTTACCGTTTTTACATTTCATTAATGAACTTTGAAGCTCCTCAAGGCTTATTGCAGAATCGAGAAGAGGGTGAAGAACTCCGTAATACTCTACGTCACATAGAACGCGCGGGGGGTACATGTGTGATAAGTAGTTGAACCACTGGTCGCAATTAATTGCCTCTGGTCGCCATTTCCGGATTCTAAACTTGTTTACCGTTCCCCAAAAGGTTTTAGAGTCATGAATGTTACCAAGGTTATCGATGATATTGCGCTCGAATTCATGCCGCTTCCATTTGACTATGGAAATGCGTTTCGATTTATATTACATTGGCATCAGTATTCTATCAATAATTTGTGTATGCATTTACTTTCTGATGTAATTCAGAGTCTTTTGAAGTGCAATAATTAATTTCAATTCGGTAGGTTTGGTAGTGAAGTTTAGATTGTTATTATGTTCATTTGGCTACACATCTGTCTAAAATTGTCTTTATTTCTTCAATATAGCATTTTCCTTTAAGTTTCAAGTTATCCACTCCCCATCATCAGATCTGTTGCTTTCTATATCTTATTTGTTCACCTATTTTTATTCACTTTTTTATAATGATTTAATGAATAACTTTCACATATGTTAGTTTTTGTTATCCACTCCGTACTAGAACTATTAATATTATATATAATATATTACTACCGTTTTTAACATTGCCATTGGTTATACATAACCTTATGAATTTTATTTTTTATTAAGAATTAACAATGAACTGTAGTAATTCTGTATTTTATTTAATTTTTTTTTCTATCTTTTAATTTAAAAAAATATTTTATAGTTTCTATGCCACTTTATTACTGCTTTATATAATTATTTCTTTTCAAATGGCATTGTTTGACTAATTTATTATTTTTCATCTGCAATTTATATTGTGTTTACCTATAACATTCCCAAGTTTGGTTATCCTCATCTCTACTTTTTTTTCCCCTTTTACACTATTATTTACGTATAGTTAAATATTTTTAAATAACAGGTATAATTACTACTATCGGTTATTATTATTACTATTTGGTATAAAATGATCCTTCATTTTTTCTCTGTGATTTATTTTATTATCAAATATACTATTCAACATTTATGTTTTATATGATTTGTAGACATTTTTACATACTTTCATTCATATACATGTTTATATTTCATATTTTTCATACATTTATTAACTTATATTGATGGTGAGGGGGAAGGTTGTGTGACCATGATGATGTAATAGGTGACAGTTGCCCATGGCCCTTTATTACTTCTACTACTAATAATAAATTCTTTATTTATTTGTTATGGGACAAGTCCGTTAAAAAAAATTATATAATACATATGGTGGGTTTTAGAGCCTTACAGAAATATTAAAAAACAAAACAAATTAAAATGAAGAAATAAATAAAACTTTTAGTCTTAGAAGAAATAGAAAATGAAATATTCCAATAAACATTAAGTGAAAATAACTAGTAGTTATTAAGTAACTCTATGATCTTCTTTTTCCTCTACTGGCACATCAGGTGCATGAAGCTGCCCTTGGCCTGCTCAACAGCTGCCAACCATCCATCTCTATCTCTCGCAAGCGTGACCAGAATCTTGAGTTGGCGAAGATTCGGCCCTACAGCATCCGCATCCTTCCATCGGCCCTTCGGCCTTCCTCGTCGGTGCATACCATCCGGAACATTTCTGTACAGCCTGCTGACCACACGCCCATCACTCACCCTTAATACATGGGCAAGCCCTTTAAGCCTTTGTATCCTGATAAATGATGAGATATTTAGGTCCTTATACAGCTGGAACAGTTTGCAGGCTTTCCTTTGTCACCGCTGACTATTCTCATATACTGCCCCTAGAACTCTCCTCAGAATTCCTCTCTCAAACCTATCTAGCAGGTTCTTGCTCTTCTTGTTGAGGGTCCAGGTTTCAGCGCCATACGTGACCACTGATCTTATAAGCCAAGATTATATACAAGACATGTAAACTTGGAGGTTTGGCTAACAAGCTTGCTTGTTATTAGCTTTGAGATGGCGAAATATGCTCTATTTCCTGCTATTATTCTCTTTCTAATTTCTTCTTTCTCTACTAGATTGTTGTTAATACTAGAACCGACATATGTAAAGCCTCCGACCACTTCAAACTTGTAGGCTCCTACTTCATAACTGCTCTGCATCTGAACTTGATTTCCCACAACCACGATCTTTGTCTTTTACTCATTAATATTCAGGCTGTTCTTTCTAGCCTCTACATCCATATTCACGTCGTTGTTTTGCTCTGACGGGATCTACCAATGATGTCTACGTCGTCTGCGCCAGGACTTGGGTCATTCTTGTAAATATGGTTCCTTCCTGATTCAATCCTGCTCTATTTATAATTGCTTGTAGAGCGATATTAAACAGGAGAGGAGCTATTGGGTCTCCCTGTCTCAGATCACTTCCCACTTCGAAAGGCCCGACACGCTTGTCAGATAGTGTTCTCTATTGTGCATTTTACTAAACGAGTCAGTTTATTTGGTAATCCCAGTTCATGCATGGCTGCTACGAGTTTACTTTTTATAATTTTGTCATAGGCTGCTCTAAAATTGATGAACAGCACCCATGTGGTCTGCTGATACTCCCTCATTTTTTTGAAGATCTGTCTTAGGGCGAAGATTTGATCAATAGTTGACCTAGATAGTCTCCCAGTTTCTGTTTCACATATGGGAGGAGCCTGTTGTAAAGGGATATTGAAAATATTTTATATGCGGTGTTAAGCAAATCCCTGAGTAGTTGCTGCACACCGTCGGCCCCCCTTTCTTCTCATACACGGGTACGAGAAGACGACGGGTACGATACCCCTAACGTGTTAAATAGTTCCGCGGAGAGTCTATCATTACCTGGCAATTTGTTATTCTTTAGCTTACCCGAGATGTTTTCAATGTCCTCTATATCAGGTGGAATTGTTTCCAACTCATGACCTTGCACATCCACTAGTACTCGTAATTGTGCTTTGTCTTCCTGACAGTTCTCTTTTTCCCTGAGGTTCAGTAAATTCTTGAAGTACTGTCACCACCTCTCTTGTATCTCTTCCTCCAGCAATAGCATTTTGCCATGTTCATCCTTGATAAGGTTTCCCCTCCCCTGGCCAGCCCACGCTTCACATTGTTTACCATTTTATAGAATTTTCGGGAGTCGTTCCTAATTCTTGAGTTTTCAATATCCTCAATTTCTTTTCTTATCTCTTCCGTCTTCTTTTTCTATGATCTTAGTATCCTAAACTTGATACTCTCGAAGGAAACACTACTCATTTGTTTTTAACACTTGTAATTTTTTATGAAATTCACACTATTATATAACAACATAGTTCTCAATTTGTCTCCATATATTGAATATCAATTATATTTGCCCTTGCAATTATATATATCATATCATGTGGCTAATAACTTCCATGAATATTATATATTTTAATCATATATTTATATTCATTTAAGAAGATAGCTACATCATTCAGTATTGAAGTTAATAATTCCAAACAATGTGTTTTATTCCCATTTATTTTTAATGATAATTAACTAAAACATTAAGTATTAACAAAAACAATTTAATTATATTTTTTCAGCTGTTGAAAAAGCTTACCAATTTCTAGATAAGGATGAATTACCACCTCATTGGGATAGAGATTCTTTATTTGGTCTTACTGAAAATATGGCCACTGACAGTGATGCCGGATTTGATTATGAAGTAAGTATTACAAGGGTTTTATTAAAATCATGTTGAAATTTCAAAACTCCCAATACGAAGAATTTGAAAAGAAAAGTTAGAAGTTGACTTTTGCAGAATTTTTTGCAACAAATGCGTAAAAAAAGAAAAAGCTGGAACTTTGTCTCTACAAAATGATTTAAAGCAATTAATATCAGTCCCTTTAAAACCTTTTTCATTAATAAATAAATCATTTTATTTGAAATATATGTAGTATACCATTAATCCAAGTTCAAGTGGTTCCGCCCTTCCTTTAGGCATCAATATTTTCTTGCCTCCTTCCTATATCAGATCATAGGAGCTTGCTGCCTTTCCTGTATCCTACAGATTTTTCAATTATAATATTTTTTTTCAATTATTTAACTGCCGGGATTGCCCCACGGTTAGTTAGATGGTTCGATTCCAAAAATTTGGTAGAACTTTTGAACAGTGGCTCACACGCCGTTCAGTAAGGCACCTTTCTCAGTAAGGCCCCATCTCCACTGAAAAGGACTTTAGAACTTTAGAATTTTTCCTAAGCCTCAGAGGGTGCACTAAACCTCTATGTACATTAAAAATCAATCACTTTTGTATGTCAAGAGTATGACGCCTGGATTTACCAAGTTAATGTTACTTCAAAATTAAGGAGAGATATTTGGGATCACCTCCTTGTTGGTATGTTTACAGATTAATAAACAGACTTCTGTACAAAATAATGTCCGCAACCTCATCACTCGAGTCCCACAAACACACATAAACTCAATAAAACTAGCCTAACAATGGTTTTAAGCTTTATTCTCTTGGAAATACCCTAGTCACTGATAAAATGACCTCAAGTGTTTGGAGTTAGTTTTTATGTACATAAAGCATTGATGAATTTAAATTAATGAAAAGAAACCAAAATTGAGACAGATTGATCTTAAATTGAAAAGTTCGAAAGTAAAAATAGTTTTTTTTTTTTTTTACTATTTTTATATTATTTATATAATGCAGTGAATTCACTAAAAAGCACCTTGCATTGGTTTAAAAGTAATTGTTTTATTTTTTTAATCAATCATGGACTAATCTTTGTACGAAACCCCTTCAGACAGATACTTGCCTTCAAATTATGCATTAGTGCTTTTTGTAAATGATAAAATATTCTGTATAATTATTTTAAGTTGTAATTTATTGTTGTATATGCTTCATGGTTTCTTTAAAAACTATTTTCTTATGTAACTGATTCCATAATTTTATATTTCATGAAAATATTTTAAATGTGGGTGTAGATTCCTTTAATTTATATTCCCTGGGGTTCTCAATGTTAATAATTTATTTTTCAGAGTTCTGATGACGAACCAAGAGAAGAAAAAGATCACTTTGTTGCTCAATTATACAAATTTATGGATGATAGTGGCACTCCCATCAACAAGGGTCCCATTATTGGCTCCCAGGATGTTGACTTATACCGTTTATTCAAGGTGATATTAATAAATAATTTAGGCAATGAAAATTAGTTAAGCTCAACATTAAAACAATATAACCTTAACAAAATAAAAATTTAATTATAATTGTACACTAGTTTCTTTTCCGTTGTGAAAAAGCATTGCTGCTAAACTGCTTAGCTCGAATTGCAAGAAGCCCAGCCCACGATATTATGAAGTTGGCGGTCAACATATGTTATATTTTTTCAATATCTTTTCTTCTTGATGATTATTAGAACAGTAGTTTTTGATAGATTTAAATGTCTAAAGATTTCAATCTTAGGAAAAAAAACATTCTTCACATAACTTAATAACTTTCAATTCATTATTATTGCCAAACGTTTACAACCACCAGTGCTAAAATCTTAGATGCTAATACTATGATTGGTGTAGTAAAACTAAAACATCTTATTAACTTTATAGAAACTACACTTTATTGAAAATAACTAACAATAAAAATTTAGCTATTACTATATATGTGTAAAATATATAGGTAGAACAATCAAACATTACAATTTAACTTTTGAAATTTTTTTTTTTTATGTAGTTCTTGAGGGACGTCCTGTCTATAGCTTTGTCTAGTGTGTTTAGAGCCTGGAACACCTCTAAATCAACACGATTTTTCTAAAAAGTGATGCATGAAGCTAACTTTGCAATTTTAGGAGTAATTGGCGGCTAATTTATCATTGGAAAAGATTTAATGTTTTAAAAAATCTATGTTTGCAGACCCATCTATCATTAACGGTCTTAATTTTTCAGTCCCATAAATGTCGGTGGCTAGCAAAATGGTACCTTGTTCATTATGTTTCCACCATGGCACTGTTCTTCCATAAAAGACATAACACAATCGGAAAGTCATTTGAAACATAAACACTATCTTGTTCCTGAGTAAATAAGGAGCGATCATATCTCCCAACGCATCTTTCAAGTCACATCAAACTTCACTGAACAAACTCGCACTTTCTCCCATAATTTAGTTAAAGTTTTATATTGTTACCTATTTTGAAAAGAAAAAACCTTGACTTTCCTTTTGAAAATCTTTATTTCCCATTTTTTTTCTGCAAAAAGCATTAGCTTCATCCTTTAAAACCCAACTTCCGATCGGCCAGTTAGAATTGCTTCTTTCAAGTAGTTTCAAAGGATCTAGTTCTAAGTATTTACCTATCTTGAAATGCTTTAATTTACAGCCAGATATATTTGGTTTTTATGTAGGTAGAGTGTTCTCTGGACTATAGCCTTTCAAAAACCCTAGAATTGCTTCACTGAATAAGAATTTCTTCTTATTTCCTGTTGTCACCACTGCGGGGGCTTACGGCCGAAGCAAATTTTCAGCATCTATCCCGATCACAGCTGAGAGCCTTGACCTCCTGCCAAGACTTGCCAGCCGCTCTGCATTCCTCTTCCACGTTCCTCCACCAGGTCTGCCTCCGTCGCCCTTGTTTCCATGGCCCCATCTTATTTTCGGAGCGTGTCACCGATCCACCTCCATTTTCTTTTTTGTATCTCTTCCTCTATAGCTGTCTGTCTATGCTCCATAGTTCCTTGTTTTCAACCCTATCCTGCCATCTCACGCCAAGGATATCTTAGGCATCGGTTGATGAAAACTTGGAGCTGCTTCATGATTCTACTGCGCTTTTCCAGGTTTTACAGCCGTAGAGTAAGACAGCATTTTTTTTTTTTTTTTTGCGACTTGATGCACCGCGACCTCCTTGGGTCTATTGTGCGCCTGTCTATGCCCGTGTTTTTAAATTCGAATCTTTATTTTAGTATGCTTGTTGGGTTTAATAAGTCATTGGAAGTTGGATTGGTTATATTTTCCTGTCCAAATATTCCAAATCTTAACCGTACAAATCGGTCACACCAAAAGATTATATGATAGGCTGTTTCGTTTTCTTTGCTACAGTATCTGCATATTGGTGTTTCTGCCAACTTTAGTTCATACATGTGTTTGTTTAGTTTACAGTGTCCTGTGTAGATCGCTGTAATTTTTTTAAGTGCCTTCCTGTCAAGATTTAGCAGCATATTGCTTCTTTTGACTGAATAGCCGTCTAAGAAGAGTTTGGAGTGATATTGATTTTAATACTTCCAATATTGTTTTTTAATAGCTCCATATATTTCCCCGATCCTTCTTTTGGCGTAGCTTATGCTTATTCCCAGTACTGGTTCAGGGGTTATGGGTTTATTAGCTGATCCTTGCCTTGCTAGGCAATCTTCCTTTTCGTTTCCATGTATACCAGTATGTCCTGGTACCCATTCCACTCTTACATTATTGTTTTCTGATAATTTATTGAGCGTATTGTTGCAGGTTTTTACAACCTTTGATTTAGCTATATGGTTACTGATTGCACCAATAGCTGCTTGACTGTCAGTGAATATAGTTACTTTTTTGTTTGATATCTTTTCAGTCAGCAGTTCTGAGGCACATTGGCAAATTGCTACTACTTCTGATTGGAAGACAGTAGCATATTTTCCCAGTGGAATTGATATCCCTTCATTGGGTTTGTCCATTCTCCAGATTCCTGCCCCAGACCCTGTTTTGGTCAGTGAGCCATCCGTATAGCAGTTGATCCCCGTGTAGGGTTTATGTGGCTCTATTTTCCTGATTATGGTTTGATATTTAATGTCCAGGAATTCTTGTACCTGAAGGTCAGAGTGCATGGATAGCACCCGATCTTCTTCAATTTTCCTGGTTATTGCCCAATGTCCTCTCTCTACGTTTATTTGGGAGAAGTTATTTTGTTTTAATAATCTGTATGCTGATTTTAGCGCTTGGGCCTCCACCTCTATCTGCAGGGGGGTTAGATTAAGCATCACCTCCATTGCAGCTGTTGGAGTTGTTCTCATTGCATCTGTTGTCATCAGACAAACTAGCCTTTGTAGTTTGTTTAACAGCGTTTTGTTCTTTCCAACTCCTGCTTTGTGCCACCAAAGTAGGGCTGAGTAGAATATGATTGGTCTAATTGCTGTTAGGTACAGCCAGTAAACCATTTTTGGTTTGAGTCCCCAATTCTTGCCTATTGCCCTCTTGCAGGACCATAGGCTTTTCAGGGCTTTATTGGTCGTATTTTCTACGTGTTTGGACCAGTTTAATTTATGGTCAAGTGTGACTCCCAGATGTTTTACTTCTTCTGTTGGTGTCAACTGAAAACCATTTATTTTTGGTAATTTGATGTCCACTTTTTTCCTCATAGTGAAGAGGCAAATGTGTATTTTTTGTGGATTGATGTTTAATCCATTCTCTTTGTACCAATTTGTAAGGATTTTGGTGGCGTTTTGTAATAGGTCAGACAATACACTTTGATATTTTCCTTGAATCAGAATTGCTATATCATATGCGTATCCCTGTGCATAAAAGCCTGCTTTATTTAATCTTACTAGCAGTGAGTCCACTACTAGACACCACTAGAGGTGAGATCACTCCTCCCTGTGGACATCCTCCTTTCGGTTTAATCCACAGTTTGGTGTTTCCCATTTCTGATAGTAGGATTCTTTCCTCCAGCATCTTTTCGATCCATCTGGAGGAAATACTGTCTATGTTTCTGCTCCTTAATGCGTTCTTAATGACGTTATAAGGTGTTTTGTCAAAAGCTCCTTCAATGTCTACGAAGGTGCCTATTGTTATTTCTTTTTGGTCTATAGATTTTTCTATCCTTGAGTCCATATTGTGCAATGCTACCTCGCAGGATTTGCCTGCTTGGTATGCATATCCTTTTATGTATCGGGTTTGCTTCCGATATCTGTTTTCTCACATGTCTATCAATTATTTTCTCCCTTATTTTCATAAGGAACGATGATAGACATATGGGCCTAAAAGCTTTCGGATCTTCATATGTACCTTTGCCTGGCTTTGGTAAGTATCGTATTTTGGATATTTTCCATTCCATTGGGATGTATCCCAGTGCCAGGCTACCTCTTAATAATTTTAAGAGGTTAGGTCTTATGATGTCCAGCCCTTTTTGTATTAGTGCTGGAAAAATACCATCTGCACCAGCTGACTTGGTGTCTTTACAATGGTTTTGTTGTCTTTACAGCCCACTCTAAAGCACTACTGGTAACGATGTTCTTTGCCTCTCACCATATTTTTTCATCATCCGTTGATGTTGAAAATGTGGAGCTGCTAATGAGTGTATTGTTTGAATAGCAGTTAGGACATTGGGCTTTGGCCATGGCTTCTAGGGTTTCCAGCTCGTTTGTGGTAAATTCCCCATTCACCTTTAGCGTTCCCAGCATTTCCTGATCTGTTTTATTTAGTATTTTTTTAACCCTGCTTACCTCCGGAATATCGCTCACATCTGAGCAGAAGTTCCTCCAGGCATCTCTTTTTGCTTTCCTGACAGATTTGTGATACTTTGTTAAGGCGGTTTTGTACAAATCCCATCTGCCAGTGTTTTTTGCAGCATTGAACAGTTTTCTGGTTTCTGTTCTTTGCTTTTTTAGTTTATTGTTCCACCATAGGACTTTTCTGTTTGATTTTTTGATTTTTGGTTTGTTGCTATGTTGGTATGATTCCATCATAGCATTAGTAATGGAAGCGTTGAGACAGTCCAGTTGCCATTCATTGTGAGCATCCTCTGGACATTGTCTCATCACATCTATGAGCCTTGTGCAGTACATCTCCCAATCCGTATTTTTGGGATTCCTATACTCCACATTATATGTTTGTCTCTCTAGTAGATCAAATCTTATATATTTGTGGTCAGAGCATGTCTCCTCGTTGGAGACATGCCAATTCGTGATTTGTCTACTAAGTGTTTGTGTAGCTATTGTTATATCTATTATTTCTGATCTTAATTTGTTTTGAAATGTGGGTTTATTACCACTATTCAATATATCAAGATCATTATTAATTGTAAATTCTAGAATTAACTCACCTCTGTGATTTATGTTGCTGCTTCCCCAGATTTTATGATGTGCATTGCTATCCAGGGCAGCAATTATGTCAAGTCCATTCGTTTTTCCCATCATCTGTTCTAGCATAATTGTTGGGTCCTTTTCCTCAAAAGGAAGGTATCCCGACAATATGATGATTGGGTTGCCCCCTTTTGGGGTATATTTTACCGCTGCTAGATCTCTAGAACAGAGTTGCCAAAGTGGCAGCAGTTTTAATTCATTTTTATACATAATGCAAGCTCTGGGGCTGTCTTTCGTGGACACTGTGCTGTATCCAGGTAGTTTCAGTCCCTTGAGCTCGCCTTTAAGTATATATGGCTCTTGTATTAAGATTATATCAATGTTTTTACCTGTTATATGCTGTTGCAGAACACCACTTGCCGCTATGCAGTGGTGGAGATTGATCTGCAGCAGTCTCATCCAGTTATTATTGTGTTCCACTAGGTGGTTCCCTGGGTGGTAACGGTGGCATGGTTCCACCTTCCAACCCGACTTTCGTCGGGTCTTTGGGTTTCACAATGCCTCCCTTCGCCTCCCTATGGGTTTTACCTGTGAGAACTACGCCTCCTGCTATTTGTTTAGGTGATTGATGTCTGCTCAAGGGTTCATCCTTGGCTTCCTCCCTGGGTCCAACATCAGCCACCTCTGTTGTTTCTTGGCCTGCTTCCGAGGTCCCTTCCATTTGTCTGACTGGTTCCTCGGAGGTCTCCATCAATACGCATTCCTGCATCATTGATGGTGGTTTTTCGTAAGCTCCTCTTAACTGTCTTACCAGGATCAATTTCATGCCACAACCCACCTTCATACCTCTGGTTTTGAGGGACTCCAGGCTGGGTTCTGAAATTTTAAAAATGGCGAAAAATCCTTTCTCCATTTCCTTCATGTAGTGCAGTCTCCAGGATTTCATGTCTGTCACTGCCTTGTTCTGTACTCATAGTCTTTTTAAGAGTATTTCTTCGGTAGGAGCTTTCCCAGGAAAGAACGCTCCTATCTTTACCATTTTTGTAAGCTCCCCTGTCTCACAGACTCTGAGCGCCACCTCCTCTCTCAGCCTGATCCTGGGGATCGTTTTTTTTAGCCATTGTTTGGTGTGGTCGTCAAGGCATGAGACGATACAGCCTCCTCTGCTGAGACTTGCTCCATTAAAGAGTGGCTGATCGTCACTTTCTTCGTCGATATCGTCCACCTTGTCCGTTATTAGTTCTTGTATCTCTCCACACTGCTCTCGGGTCAGGTGTGTGTGAGGGTAGTCCTCTGGAACCACTGCCACCAGTTGCCCTCTTGCAGCAAGAGCATAATTTGGTTTGTGTCCCGTCGTCTCTCTAGGTTTCTTTGCAAAAGGTGCAGAGGTTCCCGGAGAGGATCTGGGTCTTTTTGTAGTCAGTTGGGGTTGTGTGGGCCGCTTTGAAGGCCTCGCAGTGTTTGCTCCTGGCCTAGTTGGCTGCCCCACTGTGCCCCGTCTGTCTTTCTGGTAGTATCGTGGGGGCCCTCCCCTGGGCGCCGCGGCTTTGCCTGCCGGGCCCGTTTGGGCCCCTGCAGTCTTGGCCTGGCACTTTGGAAGAGGAGTCCTCACGTCTGTATGTTGGCCCAGTATTGTGACACTAACCTTGGTCGGTGCCGCTTTGTCTGCCGGGCCTGTTTGGGCCCTTGCATCCTCAGCCGCACCTTCCTGGGATGGCCTCGCAACTGGTTGATTATATAGGGATTGGGCTTTCGCCTTCCTCCTATTGCGCCTCTTCACGTTCTTTGAGGACCCCGTCGTGGCCAAGGCCTCCGACTGGTCCACATTGAGACGTGTTTGGCTAGTTTCCGTCTCCATAAGTGTAGTCTGTCTTATAGTCATTGGAGCCTGTGAAGCAGTGGCTGCAAGAGCCACATGCTCCTCCAGCACTCCATGTGTGTGACTGTCCACATGTAGTGCTTTGATTTCGTCCTCTAGTGCCTGTGAAAGGTGTCTCATGTAAGAGTCGTCTAGAGGTTCTGTGGCGTCTGAGACGTAGGATGGCTCCGATGAGGGAGATTCCTCATCGTGTTGTGGACTTTCGTCCAGGTAGAATAGTTTTTTAATACCTTTGTTACTCATTGTGCTTTCCCTATTCCACGTATGGCTATTCGCCGGGGTGTACCCCCATCTCAGCGCTATCAACGTTGAGAGTTCTGGAGTTCCGTCCAGGAGCCGGAATATATGCTTCCTTCACGGGGAAATTTTCAACCCGCTTTTCAGCATTCCAGGATCCTACTACTTGCGCCTCGGACCTCCTATGCTCCGATGCATAGGCACCAATACGTGTGCTTGCCAGGTAGGCTGCTCCACGACACATGTGGGATGGAAGCCACAGCCTTACCATCTCCATCCATGCCGCTTCACAGGCTCTGTTCATCTAGTTGTTTAGTCTGTGTAAGTGCTGTGGTACACAGTGCATTGTGAGTCCAGGACAATCCAGGTTGTTTCCTTTAAGACTTTCTATTAGGTGTTTCAGGTGGCTCTTAGAGCCTGCCTGATGTACCCCGCCTCTGTCGTTCGCGAGTTGTGTAACTCCCCAGGGGGCACCACGAGAAGGTGACAGTAGGCGTTGATGGGGATTGGGACAGCGTAGTTCACCAAACAGTGAGTAGGGCACTTTGGTTTGGTATTCTCTCATGAAGTGAGAAAGACTCCCGCACTCGTCTATCGCTTCAGCTCTCCCTATACCCCACCCATTTGCCCCCCAGACAGCCTTTACATTAGATTTTGAATTTGATCTTTGTGGACCTGGTAATATTTTTGTTTTCCCAACGGCTTACAGTTGAACGAAGGCTGCATTTACTTTTTCTTATTCGAGTCTTCACTTCTTCTTTCATGCCATCTTCTGTTTCAACAATGCTCCGAAGATGCGATGCCACCCATTTGGAGGACCTCTTGGGACAACGCATTAAGCCTAATTTTTTTGGTCTTCTCAGCATTTATTTTGAGCCCTGCTTGCTTTCCTACTGCTTCCAGGTTCTTCAACTTGGCCTTCATGTCTGTGTAGCAGTCTGCAAGGAGGCAGACGTCATTGGCAAAATCGAGGTCTTCTAATATTCTATGTAAACCCCACTGTATTCCCCTTTTTCTTCCTCCAAGTGTCGAGCGCATGATACGAATCAATACTAGGATAAAAAGGGTGGACGAAAGTCCGTATCCATGCCTTACACCTATGTCTACTGAACTCTCTTTCAACACCCGACCATCATGTAGAACACTGCAGCTGTATCCATTATACAGGCTCTTGATTATGTTTATTATTTTATTTGGCACTCCATACATACTTGAAGTTTTCCAAATAAATACTTCGTTAACCGAATCAAACGCCTTTTCGAAGTCGACAAATGTTATGTAGAGAGGACTCTTCCACTCCATGCTTTGCTCGATTATATTACGGAGGGTATTTATGAGGTTGACACAACTTCTATTCCATCTGAACCTGGCTTGTTCTTTACTGAGCTTCATCTCCACACTCCTTGCAATTTTGTCTGATATAACCCTTCAAAATACCTTGCAAGGTACTGACAGGAGTGTAATTTCTCTCCAGTTATTGCACAGAGTTCTATCTCCTTTCTTGGGCAACTTAACGATTAGACCTCGCTTCCAATCTTGGGGGACATCTTCTGTTTCCCACACCTTAGCAAACTGTCCGGACAGAAGTTCTGCCGAATTCTGCCTTCAGAAGTTCTGGTGCAATACTTTCAAGTCCTGGGGATTTCCCATTCTTGATTTGAGAGATAGCTTCGGAGATCTCACTTATGGTTGGTTTGCCGGTCAGCGGAACAAAATCTGGGTCATCCCTGTAGGCTGAGCAGGTTGATTAATTACTGATCAGGATCCTGTTTGGACTTTCTACAACTGCAGCTTGGTTTTCATTTTGGAATAGTTCTGAGAAGTATTCCTGCCATCTAGCCAGTTGTTCTTTTTGCATTGTCAGCATTCTTCCTTAATTCTCACTGGTTTGCTGGATACTGGGTTTTACCCTGATAGGATTTTAGTTAAATGGTATAACTCCTTCAGGTCACCTCTCTCTGCCGCCTCTTGGGCCTGATTTGCAAGATCTTCGGCCCATTCCCTTTTATCTCTGTGAGCACTCCGTTTGACAAGTTTATTAAGCCGAGAATGTTCTGCATGGGGCCATGTCCATTTGAGGAATCCATCATTCTTGTTAGCCCCATTTCTCATTTCTACCAGGTGCCATGTTTCATCGGACATTCACTCCTTCTTGTCCTTTTTTTTGAAATCCAAGGACCTTCTCACTTTCTTTGGTAAAGACGTCCATTACTTTCTTCCATTTGTCTTCAGCAGTCTCTTCATCCTGTAGAGGGAGAGATTCAAAACGATTTCTTAGAGCAAATTGAAATTTCTTTTTGTTTCAATTAGCTTTTCAATGACCCTCTATCGAAGCGCTTGCCCTGTCGATTAAACTTCATTGTAGCTGCACAAAGCTTCATTCTGTTGTATAACAGAAATAATGTAACATTTTGTACCTTCGTGCAGAATCTAGCCATTATTAACCTTTCCGATATAGGCTTCCTCTCCATCAGACTCCTTCTAACTGCCTGAGATAACTGCAATCCAATACCATCTCTTCTTTCAGGGGCATTTTCATCAACACCTGAGTACAGCATTGTAACACTGTCGCAGCATGTTTCTCCGAAGCAATTCCATCTTGTTTCGCTAATTCCTAAAAAGTCCAATCTGTAGTTCTTCATTTAGCTTTCCACTTTCGCATAGAGTCCTCACATTCCAAAAACCATTATGAGTTGTTCGTTTCGTGCCAAATGTCTTCACCGATAAATCAGTCCAGCTATCATTTCCTTCGGTTTCTTAAATAATTGGGGATTCGGGCAGACAAGTTGGACCCAGGTTTTTTAGCTAGGTGTTACTCCTTGATCCCTCCTCCTTAATCCTGGCTTGGGACAGGCCGTGGGTTGCTATAGGTACCACTGTCTCACAGGCTGCGTTGAATAAGGATTACAAGAGATAATAGACTTTAAAGTCACCTATTTGGATCAAACAAAATTATTTTTTCCTCAACCCAAGTTATAATTTCTACATAGTCTATTATTTTACTTTTTATACATTAAGACTTATTTTTCAAAATGATTTGTTATTTTAATTAAAGAAAGTTATTATATATCTTTTAGGTAGTTCAAAATCTTGGAGGCTTTAATAGAGTTACAAACCATAACAACTGGAAAATAGTATCCCATAAAATGGGCTTCGGACAAAACCCAGTTACGGCAAATATGGTAAAACAAACTTATAAGAAGTAAGTATGAAACTTTTTTATTTTTACAAATAGGGTTAAACAAACTTATAATAAGTAAGTATTAACCGTTTTTATTGCTTCTATTATGTTTTATTATTAATATTTATTGATTGAAAACTCATTCCCTTTAAATAAAGATATTATTATGCCTCAAATAATTAAGATGATGTAGATATAATTGTCTGAAATCAAGAAAACTACAAAGAATGATTTAAGATTTTTCCATTGGCACAACAGTCTCTTCTATTTTATTTTTAATGCCAAGGATCCTCCCGGCATGGTCATATTTACCTCCGGCATCAGCATCCTCACGCTTGTTCTACTCTTCTAGTACTGTTTATGTCTTCACTCATTATTCTTCATCTCATCCTCTGATGTACAAGCTATGTGGCCGGCCTCACTCTGTGCGGTTCAAAATTATATATTTTATACACATATAAATTTTTTACAAACAAAAATTCTTTCAAATTACTTGTTGTATACACCCTCTTTTTGCAATTTTTTTTTTTTTTTGAAATATATTCTTTTTATTATTTTTTTTTAATATTTATTGTATCTACAATCCATATTTTTTTTTTTATTACAATATCATTTCACCATAATCATTCATAATTATATACTAATCTAGAGGTGAGAGATATTCAACTGTTATTCTTTACGATAGGTTAAATGATAATCAGGATCTTTAGTTTGAAAATATTTTTATTTTCGAAAGCCAACGTTTCGATCCAACTTGTGGATCTTCATCAGGACTAAAAGAAAACAAATATATGAGTATCTATGCTAGAGGATGACAATAAATGATTACTTTATTGAACTGATAATAAAATAAAAGATGGTAAGCATCCCATCATTTATTGTCATCCTCTTGCATAGATACTCATATATTTGTTTACTTTTAGCCCTGATGGAGATCCACAAGTTGGATCGAAATGTTGGCTTTTGAAAATAAAAAAAATTTCAAACTGAAAATCCTAATTATCATTTAACCTATTATATACTAATCTACATTTCATCTATTTTATCATGTATGCAATAGTTATTCCCCAATTCCATTCAAATACTTTTCGAATATACCATTATTTGTACTAGAGTAATAATATACCCACCAAAATTATCTGTACTTTATTATAAATCATATTAATATACATTATTATTATTATTATTAGAGGTGAGAGATAGTCTACTGTTCTTCAATTACGATAGATTAAATGATGGTCAGGATTTTCAGTTTACAATGATTTTATTGTGGTGAGCCAACGTTTCGATCCAACTTGTGGATCTTCATCAGGGCTAAAAGAAAACAAATATATGAGCGTCTATGCTAGAGGGTGACAATAAATGGATACATTACAGAACTGATAATAATATAAGAGATGGTGTATACATGAATATAATAATTTGTCATTTGTTCTCAATTATTCTCGAAATTAACATGTATTGTTTTACATTTAAAAGATGACAGTGGAATTAAGAGCAATAAAAAATGTGTTTTCTTAGTTGGTGACGAAAATTATCAAATAACAGGCACAAAGTTACCGTCTAATCGTCAAGTTCTTGCAGTACTTTTTTTTAGCATTCACAAAGTTAAATTGAGTGTTAGTAAAAGTGCTAATCTCGTCATTCGGGAGTGTATTATATTTTGGGAAAAACCTAGAATCCCTACCAGAGATTCTAGATACCTAACTGTTTAAAAAAACTTGTGGATCTCCACCATGCTTGGAGGGAGTTACAAAAAAATTCTAAAGAAATAAAAGATATTTACAAGCGCCATGAGGAGGACTTTAAGAACAATTTAGATAATTTATATTTATTATTATTTATATTATATTTATGCAATAAATGGATACATTACAGAACTGATAATAATATAAGAGATGGTGTATACATGAATATTAAAATAAGTGGCTGGTTAACAAGATAAAATAGAATCTGATATTTACCTACTGAGTCCAGGTGGATACTAAGACTAAAGGTAAAAATAAGGTGAGAGGTAGTGGTAGGGGGTTAGTTTGCCGACTTCAAAGGTTTATGACGGGGAAATCCAACGCTTTTGAAGTGAAGGCACATGACAACTGAGTGAACAAAAATATTTTAAAAACTAACAAAATAGATGGTACTGTATACAAATAGTTGTGTCTAGACTCATAATGTTACAATGCATAAAAAATTGGAAAATATACAGAAAGAAGTATACAATACAAAAAATAATACTAGTACAAGAGGTACAGAGATAATTGCAGGTACCTATGAAATCAAAACTAGGATTTGAGGATGCGGTAGATGTTAGAATAAGTGGATGAAATTATCTCTTTATCTGTTTTGTGATTTACCGGGTTATTTTTTTCCAGATGGATGAAAATGGATTCTGAGAGGAGTCGTTTATCACGGTTAGGTACAGTAGCTAATATGGAGGGGTTCTCAAAGTCGAAGGAATGGTTGTGGGCAATAGCATGTTCTGCTAATTTAGATGTAGACGAATTACGCGTGGAAATACTGTATTTATGTTGGTAAATACGTTTTTAAAAATAATTTTTGGTTTCACCGATATAGCAACTGTTGCAATTATGCGTGGAGCACTGGATACGATAAACTACATTACACTTTTCAAGGAGAGGTACTGGGTCTTTGAGTTTGGTATAAAGATTTTTTAATTTATTGTTATTTTTTAATACTAGGCGCATGTGTGAGAAACTCGATGAGAAGGATTTTTTAATTTTGTTTGAGAGAATTTATGAGAGTTGTTAGAGAGATTTTGGGTTTTAGCATTGTTATTGATAAGTGTTTTTATTAAATGCTCAGGAAAATCATTAGATTTTAAGATATTATTCAGGCAGATTTTGTTATGACAATGAAATTGTGGATCGGCCTTTAACCCCTACCATCCACGTCTTTGTTTCACAATAGAATTGGAAACCAATTGTACCCTTCCATTCCTAGATATTTCCATTACCAGAAACCCGGACAATGCCATATCCACTAATTGGTACACCAAACCCACTTATTCTGGCCGACTCCTAAACTATTTTTCCCAACATCCACATCACCAAAAAATCAACGTCACAAAAAACCTCATCCACCGTAGCCTGACCCTATCCGATCCACAATTTCATCGTCATAACAAAATCCGCCTGAATAATATCTTAAAATCTAATGATTTTCCTGAGCACTTAATAAAAACACTTATCAATAACAATGCTAAAACTCAAAATCTCTCTAACAACTCTTCACAACCTCCGATCTCTACTTTCCAATACAGATCTATCCCATATATCCCCATTCTCTCAAACAAAATTAAAAATCCTTCTCATCGAGTTTTCCACACATGCGCCTAGTACTAAAAAATAACAATAAATTAAAAAATCTTTATACCAAACTCAAAGACCCAGTACCTCTCCTAGACAAATGTAATGTAGTTTATCGTATCCAGTGCTCCACGCTTAATTGCAACAGTTGCTATATCGGTAAAACCAAAAATTATTTTAAAAAACGTATTTACCAACATAAATACAGTATTTCCACGCGTAATTCGTCTACATCTAAATTAGCAGAACATGCCATTGCCCACAACCATTCCTTCGACTTTGAGAACCCCTCCATATTAGCTACTGTACCAAACCGTGATAAACGACTCCTCTCAGAATCCATTTTCATCCATCTGGAAAAAAATAACCCGGTAAATTACAAAACAGATAAAGAGATAATTTCATCCACTTATTCTAACATCTACCGCATCCTCAAATCCTAGTTTTTATTTCTTAGGTACCTGCAATTATCTCTGTACCTCTTGTACTAGTATTATTTTTTGTATTGTATACTTCTTTCTGTATATTTTCCAATTTTTTATGCATTGTTACATTATGAGTCTAGACACAACTATTTGTATACAGTACCATCTATTTTGTTAGTTTTTAAAATATTTTTGTTCACTCAGTTGTCATGTGCCTTCACTTCAAAAGCGTTGGATTTCCCCGTCATAAACCTTTGAAGTCGGCAAACTAACCCCCTACCACTACCTCTCACCTTATTTTTACCTTTAGTCTTAGTATCCACCTGGACTCAGTAGGTAAATATCAGATTCTATTTTATCTTGTTAACCAGCCACTTATTTTAATATTCATGTATACACCATCTCTTATATTATTATCAGTTCTGTAATGTATCCATTTATTGCATAAATATAATATAAATAATAATAAATATAAATTATCTAAATTGTTCTTAAAGTCCTCCTCATGGCGCTTGTAAATATCTTTTATTTCTTTAGAATTTTTTTGTAACTCCCTCCAAGCATGGTGGAGATCCACAAGTTTTTTTAAACAGTTAGGTATCTAGAATCTCTGGTAGGGATTCTAGGTTTTTCCCAAAATATAATACACTCCCGAATGACGAGATTAGCACTTTTACTAACACTCAATTTAACTTTGTGAATGCTAAAAAAAAGTACTGCAAGAACTTGACGATTAGACGGTAACTTTGTGCCTGTTATTTGATAATTTTCGTCACCAACTAAGAAAACACATTTTTTATTGCTCTTAATTCCACTGTCATCTTTTAAATGTAAAACAATACATGTTAATTTCGAGAATAATTGAGAACAAATGACAAATGCCATGAATATGCACCGCTACTGCCGCGCAACATGTATGAACATGATTCGATTTAAGTCGGCACTGGTTACCGTACTCCAAATAAGGTAATAATTTATTCCCGAGTGTTTTAGAGGTAAATGAACCAAACTAAGACCTATGCATTAGAAATTTAAAACTTTTTTGAATAGTTCAGTAGAAAAGTTGTCAATCTGTGGCATCTTATGAGCTTCCAAATGACATAACATACCTATTCCTCTTCAGGGGGCTTTATCTCATCCTCATGATTTATTTCAGTGTTAAGATCTATTGATCAGCCTTGCCTTGTTTGCGTTCAATATTTCATTGAAGTGGTCCCTCCATCTTCCCATTATTAGGTCCATGCTATGCTAGTGAGAATGGTTCTATCTCTGGACGCAGTAATTTGTGGTTTGAATGGTTTCTTCTCCTTCTTTAATCTTCTATAGAAATCATTCTTATTTTGCAATGTCTGAGCTGCTCAATCTCATTTAGTTGCTTCTTTTCTTCTTTTGCAATAGAGTTCCACTGATGCTCTTGTACAGGGGCGGATCCAGGAGGGGTGCGGTCATTGGGGACATGAACCCCCTTAAATAGTTTGGCTATTTATATTTATTTGTATTTTTAATGGAATAAAGCTATTACATAGCTATTATAACCTTAACTGTAATACTTTTAGTTGTTCAGATCGCAGTCCTCCTGTTTAATCTCTGTCCTTCTGTACGACACATGGGAGGTAGTTGGAAAAGATTAATCTGCTCAGTTAAGAAGTCCTTGTTTCATACCATGAAATTTCAAGCCCCAAGAGAAGATGCTCTTCACACTTAAGGTGGAGGCTGAAAACCTGATGAACAGGAGACCAACTACCAGGGTCTCAGAAGATCCTAAGACTCAGAAACCAAACCGTTTTCTTCTTGAGTAAAGCAGTGGCTTACCTCGATGGGTAAATGAGAGAATTTCTATTTGCATAAAAGATTGCAGGTGGCACAGCAACTAGCTGTCCATTCCTGGCATAGGCTGCTGAATACCTCTGAGCTTAGTCAATTCATCTAGATGGTTTGGAAAGGCTAAAATTTAATCAAGAACTATAAAAAAAAAAAAAAAAAAATGTAAGAAAAAATTTTCTACAGCGCAGGACGTAATAATGGATTCTACTTAGTGCATTATTTTGCTGTTATCTGTCAGTTAAAATAAAATTTCATTTGAATTCTGTTTAGAACTATTGAATGTTGCTGCTAAGTGGGAATAACAAAAATAATGTTTGAAACTCATAATTTATTGTGATTAAATTGTATTGAACTCCTGTTTGCAAGTATCACTGACTTATGCCTTCATATGTGCATCATTTTCCTTTTTCATTTTCTTGAATCATAATGCTGGTTTTTGTTTTTAGGTATCTCTATAGCTTTGAAGAGTTTTATCGGAAGTTGGGTTGCACAATGGTTAATCATCCAAGAACTAGTAGGAATCGTAATAGATCTAGTCGCAGTTTAATTAGAGATAAAGATAAAGCTATCAAGACAGAACCTAAAATTGAATTCAAGGCTAGTTAAAAAATATATTATTATGAAATATTATTTTTACTTTTAAAGAAGGGGGTTCGATGTATGTAAGACACTTCCTGACCTTTTTCATTTCAAAATATGTTTTCTCTAGAACTATTCAACATATTTAATTGATTTCACTTCTTATGTTTATTTTTTTTTATATACAATAATAAGGCTGTTAAAGTACTGGATATTAAGTTAATCAAGTTAATTAAATTAAGATAAGATATTAATCGAGTTAACCTCAAGAACTTATATTTATTACTGAATATCAATAAGAGTAAACAAACAGATGGTTATAGATGCCATAGAGATTGACAACAACTCAATCATATGTGACATCATATAACATCTCCCTCCTGAAAGATTGAGCCTGGCCGGTGGCTGGATGGCTCTACTGCTTCTGGTCTGCTTCATCTCCCTTTTCCTCTCTCCCAGCTGGCAAGATTTGTCGCTGGTTCCTCTCCACCTCACCTCCATCCTCAGTCATCAGCCGATAGGATCTTGGGCGATCCAGACCTTCCTTGACTCTTTCTGGAGTCCAGCTTGACCCTGGAGACTTCTGGAACACCACGTGCTCACCAGGACAGAACCCTTCTACCTTCCTGCTTCTTGCTGACTTGTCGCTATCTCAGCACCGCTTTCTAGAGTTCTAGGAGTAACTCCCCTCAGCTTCCTGCTCATGAGTAGCTCTACCGGGGCAGGGAGATCTGTGCTAGGAGTATTGTTGAGCTCCAACAGGCACAAGTACGGATCTCACTGTCCAGGCACTTCTTGATGGTTTGTACGGAGCGTTCTGCTTGTCCATTGGCCTGCTGGTACTTCGGGCTCACCAAAATCCTCTTCACACCCCAAAACTTGGCAAACTCTAAAAACTGGCTGGATGAAAATTGTGTCCCTTGATTTGCAGTCACTTCAAAGGGGATTCCATGTCGAGCAAATACTTTCTTCACCTCAGATATTATTGTTCGGCTTGTAATGTTGGGCAATCTAAACTGATAGTCAGATTATGCAGATTACGCCAGGCTGCCAAGTTGACGTAATCTGCCACCATGGAGGGAACCTTCGGCAACATCGTCCCCTCCATTCTCTTACTCCCATCTCACGTTCAATTCGTCCTCAAATTTTTGAACCGCATTGAAATCTCCTAACAAATTTTTAAAGGAAACCCCCCGAAATTTATGGATACACACGACAAATAGTTATCTAATTCTACAGTACAAAATCAAACAGTAATTATTTTTTTTAAATTTCTATAAAACCCAATAAAAATATTATGAACAGCTTCATAAATCAGTTTTTATTGTATTTTTTTGTGTGGATTGTCATGACCACAATCCAGCTAGAACTTGAAATCTTTAAAGAGTATAGCAGCGTAGCTTTATTTGCTATATTAAATGGCGACTATCGATTTGTGTGCTGCTGATATACAGATAAATAAAGCCCCAAGGGGTCCTTCCTTTTCATTTGAGACGGAGCATTAATAGGTTCCGTCAACTTTGTATATAAGAAACGATTACTTTTTTTCCGGTGGCGTCAACAATCTATCCCTCACGCCCAACAAATTTATAATCAATAATACATTTTGTTGGTGTAACAAAAAGAAAAAATACATTAAAAATCGCTCATGCCAGGTTTTGATTTAGTTCTTGGACGTTCAGTAAGCAGAAGCAAATTACGTCCATCACTAACTCACAGTAAGAAAATGGTTGGCTTTATTCCGATTTCCTATAGGAATAGGAATAGGGAAAGATCTTCTTGTTCCTATTGCTAATATATACTTATATCCTCTAAAGTCTTTTAACACTCCATTCCATGGGCGGATTCAGCACAAAGTATGGGGGGGGGGGGTCATGGTCTCACATCCACGTTTTACTTTCCGCCTGACCCCACTTTTGTTTTCAAATTTATTTCATGAATTATTTACTTGCAACAGGAAGTACTGCATTCTAAAGTGTTACGTTTATGGTTTAACAGCTATATCATAACATTATTCCTTTAAAAATACCAAAAAAAAAAAGAAACCTACAATCCCGTGGTGGCCCTAGGATTTTTTAAAGGGAGTAAAAAGTCCTTGGCTATGCCATCCCTCGGATAGGACTTAAAATGGAGGTCCCAAGCCTGTGCGATGTCAGGTACTCGTTAAAGATCCCTATCCTAATTATACCTGGATAGGAAAAATTTAGGACTCCCACTGTAGCATCGTCCGATTAGCCTTAGTAGCATAAATGGACGTTAAACAAGCAACCAAACAAACAATAACCCACTCCCCACTGAGTCCACCCTTGCTCCATTTTTCCTTCAATCAATCTCAAAAACATGAAACCTCATCACCTATACTAATTTTATTTATTAAATTTAACAGTTTATTTTTTAAAAATCATTTTGATCCCATCTCAGAGCTAATTTCAAACATCGTATGTGCTAACTCATTTTTGAATTCCTCAATTCGTGCATTAAATGGTATTAAATGATGCCTATTATAATTTGGAAATGAATCTATAGTTTCTAATATATTTATCTTAGCCAATTTATTTTTCCATTTCCCTCAATTAGCAATCATCACATACTTGAAAAGAAAGTCAACGTTTAATTAAGCTCCATAGAATGTTCAATTCATTACGAAAATATTGCGAATAAACCAAACCCATAAGTATGTTGCTCTAATTATATTTTATTTTTACTGTCACAATTTTTCATAATTCCTTTAATATATTTTAGTTTTATGGTATGCTTTAAATTTTAATTATCTTCTTACCATTTATATGTTTATAAATTTAAGTTTTACTATTTATTTTAGGATAAACAAGATGAAGGCTCTTATGATTCTCAAGTAATATTTCCAGCTCCATTTATTAAAGTTGAAGTTGATGAATCTAACCAAGAAACTGGAGAGCCTTCAGGAACTATAAAACAAGAAAAAAATATTGCTAAGTGTTCTTTGGTAGAAGAACCTAAAATCAAGACGGAACCCCCTGATGAAAAGGATGTTAAATGTGAAATAAAGGAAACCAAAAAAACTCCACGACAGAAAAAGATAAGAACTTGTTTACTTGAACAAATGCCTGGTAAAACAGACAGCAGTAAAACAGTGACTACCAGTAGCGATAAAAAAAGACGCCTTTTTACAAGAGCTAAAAGAGAAAAAGATAAATCATTTGTTGTTAAGAAATCTCCTATTCCACCAGGTACAAGGCAAAAAAGAATCATGAAAGACAAAGAAAAGGTTCTTGTTGATCAATTTAAAATGAAGCAGGCAAAAATGGCCACTTCTGTTCTTGGTCTTCCAGATGCAGACAAAGTAATTATATTTTTCCTAATATATATTTAAATATTGTCATAAAGATAGACACAGCCTCTAGCATTTTTCTCCTAAACATGCTTGATTCCCTATGCATTATTTCAACCCCTTCAAAATCAAATCTATGCTTAGTTTTATTGATTTGTTCTACTAGACTGTTTTTTTGTCCCTTTTTTGTATATTTTTAACTTCATTTTTATACTGTTGCTTTAGTATACTTCTGGGTAATCAAACAAGATATCTTATAGACCACCTCTGATTGGCTTTTAACATTAATTTTATCTTTCATATTGCTATATATATTACCTACTTTATTTGTTGGTTCAAAACCTAATTTATATTCTTATACATCATACTCTTCAAATGATTTCTTGATTTTTTTCTCCTAGACCCCTTATTTATGTGCATTTATAAAACTTATTGACATTATTTTTATGTTCTTTCATTTCATTATTAAATTTGTTTCTATTTTATTAAAGTAATTTTTCCCCATACTTTTCTAATTAGCTTAAGTGGGTATATATTATCAATAAATGTCTTAAATATATTTGTTTTCACTTCAGGGAGCCTCTCACTATCAGTTATTTTTATTGCTTTATTAATATAATTTTGTAAGATGTTATATTTCATATGGAAAGGGTGGCAAGAGAAGAAATTAAGTATTCTATTACTACATTTATTTTTTTTTAAGTCCATTCTGTTATTAATCTATTATCCTTTTTTTATAATTAATAAATCTTCTTCTTCTTCTTTCGCTTATCCCCTTCGTGCCTTTCAGTGTTTGGGAAATTAATAAATCCAAAAATCTTATTTGACCATTTTCTTCTTTTTCAATGGTAAATTTTAATCTTTCATTATAATCATTTAGAGTATTATATAGTTTTTAAACATTATTTTTACATTCATACTTCATTTTCTTATTGGATTATCAATTAGTTCATTCATTATTAGTCCTGCGTGGCTTACTAATAAAACCCCACCCATTGGTAAACCGTATAAGTGTCTATAAATTTTTCCATTATATTTGAAAATTCCATTTTCACAGCATATTCTGATACCTTCAATAAATAATTTTTTATTTTAGTTTTTAAAGAGATTTGCTCCCATTTTTGTTGTATAATTAATTTTATATACATTTTTTAAGGGAATATTAGTATAAAGAGAGCTGACATCATAACTGATCATTATGTCTTCTCCATCTATGTGGACTCCTTTCAATATCTCTTTGGCTTGAATAACATTCTTAAAATCAAACCTTTGATTGATATAAACATTGTCTAAAGCAGTTTTCAGATATTTGGACAGTTTATATACTGGACCTTTTATACCATTTACGATAGGCCTAAGCGGTTTTTCTGTTTAATGTAATTTTATTAATCTAAACATTCTTGGATGTACAGAATAATTATCAATCTTTTCTTTTTAACCTCATCAATAAAATTATTTTTGTGTAGTTTTGCTAAGTAAGTGTTAACACTCTTCTTCTTTATTCTGGAAGGTTTGTTTCCTGATTGGATATTGAAGATAAATTACAACCCCTTCCTGAATTCCCTTCCAAAGCCATAAAATATACACCGGCAAAACTGGAGACCCTTTTGTTTCTAAAATCCTCCTGGTCTCTTTGAAATAATCACATCTCTTGTTACCCCTCACCTCTCTTATTATCCCTTTATCATATCTGGTAAAGGGTCAGTTCTGAGTTTTCTGTAAGTGTTTTCTACTTCAAAATTGTATTCATTTTTTCTTGGTATGGATCCCCACTATTACTACTCCATGGCGTAACAGACTGGTGTGATCCTAGACCTCCTCAATGAGCCTTGCCAGGTGGCTCTATCTTGAGCAATCGCTCTCCAGTTGCGGGTGTTCAAAAGTTCATGGGCGTCCCAGATGACAGCAATGGTAATAACGGAATTGGGCCCATAGCTACCAGCACTCGAACTCCAGTCTCTGCTCCAGGTCCTGCATGCATATACATGGTCTTTTCCTACACTCATTCCCATTAGTCTCTGCTGCTTCAGCCAACTTTAAAAAAACATTTTTAAGAGACTCAAAGGAGCATACTACCAGGTCACCTAGGTCGTCATCAAACCCTTGTATTTGTGTCAACCTGTTGAAAATAGTGTCGGTAGTCAGGATTCCCGAGTTGCATATCATCTTCTCCAGGGTCAGGTTAAGCATAGGCAGGCAAGACCATCACCCTGCCTAACTCCTCGCGTGGAATCAAATTCAAGCGACAAGTCTGACTGTACTCGAACAGTGATGTACAGTCGACTGTACATCATCCATAGTCATCTTGATCAGGCGGACAAGTTTCCAAGGAACTCCAAGGTCATACAAGGCTGCATACAGTTGAGGTCTCTTGATGCTGTCGTATGCACTTCTATCAACAGTCTATCAACAGGTGGTGGGTGGTCATCCTATATTCTTGAGGCTTTTCTAATATCATCAACTGTGGACCTCCCTCCTCTGAACCCTGCCTGATACTTACCAATCACCCTCTCAGCTATCGGCAGGATTTTGCGGTAGATGATGTTCGAAAAGATCTTATAAGCACACTGAAGTAGTGAAATTCCACAGTAATTGGAGCAATCCAGGATATTACCCTTCTTGTGCAGTGGATAAATTATGCCTTTCTTCCACTAATCTGGCATTTTCTCTTCAACCCATATGGTGAAGATGTCGTAGAGGGCTCTCTAGAACTCCTCACCACCATGCTTAAGAAGCTCAGAAGGAATCCCATCCCCTCCAGGGGCTTTGTTATTGTTCAGCCTGTTGATGGCTTCAACAACATCTTCACATGTCTGGGGGTCTGTGGGGTCCAGATCATGCTCAGCACTTGGGATCGCAAAGTCATCCAGGGCTCCTGCACCTTCGTTTAGAAACGTGGGACGACGGATGACCCTCCTCGATTATGGGACTATCTTACCAGGATGTCTTCCTTCTATGTGATTATGATTATGGAGCCGTCTTCTTTTCAACAAGATCCTTGGTTTGAATGATTTTCTACTTTCATTCACCATCCTGTAGAATGCTCTTGAATGCTCTCTTCTGTGAAGTCTTTTTTCCTCCCTTCTTTTGTTTCTATATTCTTCTGTGGCCCTTCTCGTTGATTGCTTCTGAATCATGTTTCTGTAGGCTTCATTTTTTGCATTCGTGGCAACTGCACACTCAGTGTCAAACCACGGGGACCGAACAACTCGTTCCTCTAGCCCTACAACTTCCTTTGTTGTATCTTTAACAATTCGAGAGAGGGTGTTCCATTGTTCTTCTGAGCCTTCCGACCAATTTGCTTATAGGGCAGCTGTGAATGGTCCTGTCTAACTGATCGTAGAATGCCTCCTTCTCATTATCAGGAGACACTTCCGTGGGCACATAGCTACTAATGAGAGCGTAATTATAAAACCTGCCTTTCAAACACAAAAGACAAATCCTGGGGCTAACTGAAATGAAACTTATCATCAGATTCCTGGCTCTTCCCCTGACCATAAATCCCGTTCCGGAGCCATGTTGATGCTCGTGGCAGCTATAATAGAAGGTATGGAACCGCTTTTCTAGAACTCCAATTCCCTTCCACCTCACCTCCTGCAGAGCGACCAGGTTGAAGTTATAGTTGTCGACTTGCTGCAGAAGTTGCCGAAACAACTCCAGTCTGTATATGGATAAAATATTCCATTGTCCTATTTTTAAGTCCTTTAGGTGAATCCTGTGTCGTTAACCATAGATCTGTCCGGCTATTTCTCTTTGAGGTTTCATGATTTATTTGTTTTAGGAGGAATGAGGTATCAGCCCACTGCCTCCGAGTCAGGTGAAGGGGCTGCCTCCTCAGAGCATCCTGACAAGCTCCTCCATCCGGAGCGGCTACCTAGGGAAGGTGGCCCTAGGGTTTGTACTGTATGTGACCAGAGTTGGGCAAAATGTAGTTACAACTACTAACTTCTAACTACAACTACTTTGGTTTGATTGTAATTACAATTACTAACTACAGTTTGTAGTTGGTAGTTAACAGCTGGCAACTACATTTTTTAACTAGTAGTTAGTAGTTAAATTTTTCCAACTACCAACTACAAGTTAGAAAAAGTAGTTAGAATATGTTAACTACTAACTACAAACTGTAGTTGGTAATTGCAATTATTTAACTACTAACTACTATCCAAATGTGATGACTATCCAAATATTATTAACTTCGGAATATTAGTGAGCCACTCCTTCATGTTCCCCCCCGGTCTACCCCATTACCTAAGCTTATTATCTCATGACCAGGTATCCATTAGCATTAATATTTATTTTAAAGTTTTAGTGAGGGGGGGGGGGCTCTTTAATATTGAAAGAAGTAATATTTTCGTTTTTCTTTCACACGGGGGTCCAATTTTATGTTATCGGGGACAGTGTTTTTGATAAAAATATTCATTTTGTATTTTAGTGGCGGGTGGAAGGGGGGGGGGGGGTGCGCTCTACAAAATAGTTTGAATTTCGTTTTTCTTTCTCACGGGGGTCCAATTTTATGTTATCGGGGACGGTATTTTTGATTAAAATATTCATTTTGCATTTTAGTGGTGGGGGGGGGGGGCGCTCTACAAAATAGTTTGAATTTCGGATTTCTTTCACACGGGGGTCCAATTTTATGTTATCGGGGATGGTGTTTTTGATAAAAAAATTCATTTTGTATTTTATTGGCGGGTGGGGGGGGGCGCTCTACAAAATAGTTTGAATTTAGTTTTTCTTTCACAAGGGGGTCCAATTTTATGTTATCGGGGACGGTATTTTTGATAAAAATATTCATTTTGTATTTTAGTGGCGAGTGGGGGGGCGCTCTACAAAATAGTTTGAATTTCGTTTTTCTTTCACACGGGGGTCCAATTTTATGTTATTGGGGATGGTGTTTTTGATAAAAATATTCATTTTGTATTTTATTGGCGGGTGGGGGGGGGGGCGCTCTACAAAATAGTTTGAATTTCGTTTTTCTTTCACACGAAGGTCCAATTTTATGTTATCGGGGACGGTGTTTTTGATAAAAATATTCATTTTGTATTTTAGTGGCGGGTGGGGGGGGGGCGCTCTACAAAATAGTTTGAATTTCGGATTTCGTTGACTTAGGGGTCCATTTTTATGTTATCGGGGACGGCAGGTTCTAATATTATGTTATCAAGGACAGTTTATACGAAAATAATATTTATTTTGAATGTGACCTAATCGTACTTTTTATATTTCTTTTTTATATTTTGTATAAGTATTTATTAGGGTGTCCTTTATTTTTTATGGTTTTAAATTTCTAACGGATAGGTGTTAGTTTTGTTCTTTTGCATCTAAAACAGTCGGAAATAAATTTTTACCTTATTTGGAGTACGAAACCCGTGCCGACTTGCATCGAATCATGTTCACACATGTTGCGCGGCAGTTTAATAATAATATTTATTTTGAATGTGATCTTTTATAATAATTTAAGGTTTAAAATGGTAAATGAAAAATAATTCCCGAATAAACCCTGGTAATATTTAAATCATATTATTTTAGCAAACCGTTATAAGATAGCCGAGTGGGCAAACTCGTTAGAAAATACGCGTTGCCGATGGTAACGTATGATTGATAACCCGAAGAGATAACAATTGGAGCCAGAACTCGGAGCCAGGAAACATTTAATAATACTCGGCATCAATCCCCCATCCACTCCCCTGGCCCGGGAAACCCCGTATAGCCTTAAAAAAAAGTCAGGAAAGGGAGGAACAAAAAACCAAAAAAAAAAAAAAATCATTTGAACCCATAATTAAAGATAAACAGTGTTTACAGGGTTTCCCTTATACAGGCGAAAAAATTTTTTTTTAGATATCGAAATGCATACCTCCTATTTCTTTTTAAACTATCCAGACTTACTTAAATACAAAATTTCATCTTCCTACGTCAACGTTAACCCGTGCCGACAGAACTCTGAAGATTTTGAAACTTGCTGTTTTTAACCCTTTCCGTTATATACCTAAATCAATTAAAATTTATTAATTAATATTTATTAAAAGAAGATAAAATTACTGATCAGGCAGGACGTTTTCTTTTCTTTATTCTCTTTTTTACAGTCTGGATACAGATTCCTATGCTCCTGAACACAGCATAGCAAAAATTGCTTTTGGTCTTCCTTTGGAGTGATAAAACCATGCAAATCTTGCATAAGTTTTTCAAGCTCTTTCAGCTGTATCATTAACTGCTCTTAAAGAAAACACTTTCCTTTTCGCCTCTGAATAGGAATCTTTATCTTTATCTTTATCCCATGTAGAAGCGGGTCTCTGGAGGAAATTCTTATCAATGTTTAATCGAGAAAATAAATTTGTGCTCTTGACAGACACAAAATCACTTAATGATTTTCCTGCAACAATAAATAAGGCAGTATAATTAACAATTTATTAAAAACAGTATAAAATCATTACTATTTATTGTATTAAGCCCCTTTAAAAACCACAAATCTTGATTTGGTGCCTTCACCGCCAGACTACATCCAAGCCATGGTTTTACCTATAAAACCGCATTGAATAAACACATGTCTTTTTCCACTTGTCTCTAAACTTTTTGAACAGTGGGATACCACTAGGACTACTTGTGACTTGGTGGTTTTTTGTTTCGAACACACATTTTAAAACCAGTTCGTAAATGTGATGGCGGCAAGCAAAGAGTAGTAATTCCCTGTCTAGTTTTTGTTCCAAAAGTACAGAAGCTCCTTTCAATCGCCCTGTATTAGACGCAGTTGTTTCACAGCACATTATTTGTACTTTTTCATCGAGGTTCCAGTCATGAAGTGTGTTCAACACAGCTTAAGCTTGATCCTGGCTGGAACAGCTCTCCAGTTTGGGTATAGTCAGAAGTTGTTCCTTTTCTCCAAATGAAATCAGAATTGGCAGGCATGCTTCTTTAGAATTTCTCAAGTCAAGTCCAGGTAATACTTTTCCATCCCAGTAAACGGTAACAATTTCAGGCATATTATTCTGAAAATCTGATTTTATAGATTCCGCTCTATCTTTTCGACTCTGTGTGCGATTACGTTAAATAGAAGATTTGTTTATCGGAAAATCATCACAGCTAAGATCAAGTGCATCTACTACAGCCTGAAATATATAGACAGGATCCCTTATGCTTAATTGGCATCTATCTAAAGCTGCAACTAAAGTCTTTCCTTCCTCTTTTTTTAGTAGTTTGAGAACTTACCATTTGAGAGGTGGATGCTAAGGGTTCCTCAAAGCTTTATCAGAGCTGGTAAGTTGATCGTGATGTCTTTGCGTTTGAATAGAATCTTGCGTAGTAACAGATGACAATAAACCTCCGATACATATTTGCTCACATATTTTTGTCCCTTCATTCAATTTCCTTTGTCTTGTCCTTTCTTTTTTTTCAGCTACCTTTTTGTCTACACTCGCTAAATACCCTGGACGCCCTATGTAAAAACATCTTCAATTTTCATCCGTTCCAATGCATCAGCGTGTGCTATATCACAGTTTTCATTCAGATTCACAAGCTTTTTTACACAGTTAGGTATAGCTCTAGTAGAGATTCTAGTTTTTTCCCAAAATATGATACACTCCTGAATGACGAGATTAGCACTTTCACTAACATTCAATTTAACTTCGCGAATCTTAAAAAAAAAGTACTGCAAGAACTTCACGATTAGACGGTAACTTTGCGCCTGTTATTTGATAATTTACGTCACCAAATAAGAAAACACATTTTTTATTGCTTCTTAATTCCACTGCCATCTTTAAAATGTAAAACAATACGTGTTAATCGCGAGAATAATTGAGAAAAAATGACTAATACCGTGAAATCGCACCGCTATTGCTGCGCAAAATGTGTGAACATGATTCGATGCAAGTCGGCACGGGTTATCGTACTCCAAATAAGGTAAACATTTATTTCCGAGTGTTTTAGAGGCAAAAGAACAAAACTAACACCTATGCATTAGAAAATTAAAACCTTGAAAAATAAGGGACACCCTAATAAACACTCATACTGTACTAGATAAGATTATATTAGACCCTGACTTGAAAAAAATCCGAAAAGGTAATCATTATCAATATTATCATCATCAATATTAGTGCGCCCCCCCCCCCCCCGTCACTAAATTACGGCATGAAAATTGTTTTGAAGAATACAGTCCTCCATAATATTGGACTCCTGTGTGAAAAAAACTCCAAAAATATAACTTTTTTAAAGTGCGCCCCCTCCCTTTCTGCTATTAAAATACAAAATGAATATTTTTATCAAAAAAACCGTCCCCGATAACATAAAATTGGACCCCCGTGTAAAAGAAAAACGAAATTCAAACTATTTTGTAGAGCGCCCCCCCCCCCCCCACCCGCCAATAAAATACAAAATGAATATTTTTATCAAAAACACCGTCCCCGATAACATAAAATTGGACCCCCGTGTGAAAGAAAAACGAAATTCAAACCATTTTGTAGAGCGCCACCCCCACCCGCCACTAAAATACAAAATGAATATTTTTTTAAAAACACCGTCCCCGATAACATAATAATGGACCCCCAAGTAAACGAAATCCGAAATTCAAACTATTTTCTAGTGCGCCCCCCACCCGCCACTAAAATACAACATGAATATTTTTATCAAAAACACCGTCCCCGATAACATAAAATTGGACCCCCGTGTGAAAGAAAAACGAAATTCAAACTATTTTGTAGAGTTCTAACTACTTTTATTGTAGTTGAAAAAAGTAGTTGTACATTTCTAACTACCAACTACTAGTTAGTAGTTGCTCCGTGCAACTACTTAACTTGTAGTTAGTAGTTAAAAATGTAGTTAACTACAGGAAGTAGTTAACTACTGCCCAACTCTGTATGTGACCTTAGTCTTTTAGTGTGGGGGTGTGTGCTGCAGTTAGTGTTCTGTGTGTGTATCAGTGTAGATGTTCCCCCAACCTGGAGGGCCAGTGGCTGGCTGCAGTCCAACGACTGGGCGATGGGGTCGCCACTTCCCGATGCCGAAATGTATCCTAATCATAGAAAAGCATGGGCAAAAAATTACAGTAATGTAATAAAATGAAATATAAATAATGAAATGAAAGAACATATAAATAATGTCAATAATTTTTATAAATGCACATACATAAGAGGTCTGGGAGAAAAAAATCAGAAATCATTTGAAGCCTATGATGTAGGAGAATATACATTAAGTTTTATACTAACAAACAAAGCAATATATTTCATATAGGGAGTCATGTATAATATACACAAATATACAAGCATGTATAAGAGAAAAATGCTAGAGGCTATATCTATTTCAGAAAACATAAATAAAACAATAAATTTTAAAAATGACACTAAAAGTTTAAATAAATACTATGCAGAAGTTCTGAGTAAAATTAATGATTGATTATTATTAATGAACCTGTTTTTGGCCACAGTTTTGGTTTCCGAAACTAGCATTTGTGTCTGATATCTCCGAAAAGGAAGTAAGACTACTAAACGATTTCAACTTGTTAGCTCGATCTCATTATTATGATCTTAACACCCTTGGATTTAATAGTGTGAGGTATATCTTATTTTTAACCAACTTCGAACAAAAGAGGAGGTTACTCAATTCGATATGTACATGCTTTTTTTTTTTTTTCTATGTATGTTCACCAATTACTCCGAGATGGATGGACCAATTGGAATGATACCTTTTGCATCTTGTAGAGTATTTTCCTGAGGTGGTCCCATTAAAACCTTTTTTGGGTTCTTAATTTATTTAAGAAGTTATCGGGAAAAAACATGAAAGTAAATATTTAATTATCACTTCTGAGTGACACTTCTCTTTTGTTATCTGGATTACTATTATCGGTTTTTAATTTTGTTTCTGCAACTATTGAGGAGTATAAATTAAAAAGGCTGTCAGTGCCAATTATTGATTTTGAGAAAACAAAAATATGTTATCTAAGCTCAAATTTGGTTCAAAAAAAAATTATGGACATGTCCAGTTATGAAATAATCTACGTTCTGCTAAATAATTTCAATAGTAGTTTGCTTCATCTCCATAAATGAATGAATTTTATGTGAAAATGGACTTGGTTGTGTTAATGGTTTTTTCGCATTCGAGGTAGCCATCTCTAATAACACTAATAACTAACATAAATATTGTTTATTGTATTTCCCAATTAATCAAAATTTTCCTCGGACACTTTATCCATAGAGACATTACATTATTTAAAAAAGAAATTAAAATGTCAATGGTTGCTGATGTTCATCCATCAATAAAAGCTGCAAAAAAAAAACAACCTCATTATATGAAAGTCTCCTCAGCAAAAATTTGGCAGCCATAAAAATGATTGATACCATAAAGGCTACCCCACTAGAATTGAAGCAACAGTGTTAAGCATTTTATTTTCTGAATAATTTTTTATTACGAAGGATAGGGGGAGAGCGGCGTTGGTTGGCATAGGGGGTAAGTTGGCCACTGGCTTATAGTTTCCGTCACACCTGTTGTGAAGGCCCCACCATTGTACCATATGACCCGCTCGACCTCGGGAGTCTTGTCCTGAGTTTTCAATCCGATGCTAACAGTGTAGATAAGAGTGTGCTTCATTGATTGGTTTTACAACATGTAAGCAAATTTTTATATTTTCAGTAAAGTTGGTTTAAAGGCATGGAAAAACATTTGACTCCGATTCTGTTCACATAGCCCCAAACTCCTTTGAAAAACCTAACCTTTCGACTAACCAGTATCTTGTTTGATTGTTCTCCCCTGTCCTGGCAGTCATCTTTCATATGATTTCTCCTGTGGGGTTAGTTGGCTCTCTTCAACTTTTTTTTTGGCTCAGTAGCTATTCACAAAAGCAAGGTAAACATAATCAAAGGTGAAAATACCAATTGTCTTTAGTTCCAGTGAGGAATATGAGAGCAATTTTTCTTATGTAAAAAGTGACGACAGTCTAAACTTCTATCTTCCTCTATTGTCATTCTATTTTCCCTTAAAAGCTGTTAAAAACCACTTCAAAATTATTATACCATTATAGTGCAGCTTTTAATAACAATAATATGTGTCAGGCAGTACTTGAATGAGATGGCTAAACAACCCCACCTTCTAGGCCAACCTGCCCCACATATGGGGTTAATTGGCATACTCTGGGTTTACGAAGTCATCAATTTTCTATGATCTTAGTATTAAATATTATGTTGTGAAAAAAATACTTGAAGTACTCTAATACTTGGAGTTTACAGTGGTATCAGCCCCATTAGGATTATATTAAGAGGAACGACTCAACAATCAAAAAAGTGAAAGCTGTTGCCAACCAACCCCGCTCTCCACTATTATTCTTAGTACTTCGCTATTAAGTTTAGTCAAAAATTCATCGAAAAGAAGTACAAACATAATTGACTCAACTAAGAAATAATTTTGAATTAAACTAGTAGTGTAACTAGTAGCTATTTAGTTGAAATTTGTATTGAAATTGTAACACATATATAACTTGTGCCTCAACTGGTAAAGCAGCTGTGGCTATAGATGGCTAACTATCCATACAGCCTTAAAAATTCCGCTTACAACATTTATCCCACTACATTCTGAGTTTCTTCAACACTATAACTGCTTATTTAAATTTGTTAAAGTTGTGATAATAGATGAGATAAGCATGATTAGTGCTGAATTACTATCAAAAATTGATGCTCGACTTAAACAAATTACTGAAAAAAATTCATATTTCAGTGGATTGGATATGTTTTTTATTGGTGATTTAAGACAGCTGCCTCCAGTGGGAGCAACCCCTCAAAAGAGGACTCGCTGGACCAACATATGGCATACCTTAAAATTTTATGAATTAAATCAAATTATTAAATTAAAGTGACCCAGTTTTTGCTACTATATTAACACATTGAGTGCGGGTCTGAATGAGGGAAAATTTCCCCAGCGACGGAAGTACAAATTTTATCACAAACCATTCAAAAATATATGGTTTTCGTTATACACTAGTTTTTTTTTTTTTTAAATTGTTTTGCAAATAGTTATTAATAATTTTAGGAACAACTGCCCTAGGCAGTGGTCCGTCGCTCACGAAAGATTGGATAGGCAAACCTGCATAACATACGTGTTTTTATTCCTCACGCCTTATTAATACTGTGGGACATATTTAAACTCTCTCTCTCTCTCTCTCTCTCTCTCTCTCTCTCTATATATATATATATATATATATATATATATATATATATATATGTGTGTGTGTGTGTGTGTGTATATATTTAATATTTTATTTGTTATGAATAAATTCAATTAATGAAATGAGATTTGTAAGTATACTTGCAATGGGAAAATAAGCTAGGATTAATAACATACCAAACAACACTGTTCATAATACAGGAACAATTTTATTAAATAATACACTTTTGATATACATATACAGCCATTTTGATTACAAAAAAACAAATACATGTTTTACTTTAAGAGGTTCAGTAGCCAGCAATCTTATTTCTTCCTCCGTCATAAGAGACACAGGTATCTGTTTTCTATCTCCGAAAACTTTGTCTACCGTAGGTGAAATTGAAGGACCTAAAATTAAATTTTTATAAATATAAATTTTCAATATTTTTTATTAAATTTTATAACGTACTGATAATTTTCTTCATACCCTCTATTACTTTTTCTTTATCTTCTTTCGATTCTAATGCACTACTTTTACTCCTCGTTCTGGGAGGTCCTAAAAATATATTCATATGAATATAAAATTCACAAAGTTTTTATCAAGTTTTATGGATACTTATATATGTTTACTCACCATGTAATGCTTCAACTTTATCCTCAGCAGAGCCCAATGCAATTTGTTTTTTCTTTTTGGAAGGGCCTAAAAATATATTAGCAAAAATATAGAAATCTCAACATTTAATTTAATATAAAATGTAATATAACATATAAAATACATACCATCGTTTTTCGAACCCTGACGCTCACTTGAGGCTGAATCTAGTTCCTTCTTTTTATCCATTTCTAAAATTTTCTGTAATTATTTTTAAAATTGACATTTTAAAACAATAATATGTTAAAATATGAATATCAATGATATACTGTGGTGAATTAACTTACCTTAGTAAAAAAAACGTAAGATCGTCGATAGATTCTACAAAAATCCACTTATTTAGAGACGGAAAACACACTTATAAAGCTCACACCTTCCTCGAAAGACTGACGTGAACTAATTCACTTTTCTCTGGAAGCTGAACCCTTTGCTACCTGCTTAAAACCTTACGGTATAGGCCCTGCCCAGGGCAGTGGTCCGTCGCTTGGGCATTACCCGGACCACTGCCCTGGGCAGTACTCCGCACTCAATGTGTTAACTAAAATTGGCAACAGTGAAGTTTTAAATGAGGATGAACTATCATTAATTAAGACACATTTCTTTACAAAACCCGAAGCTGATGAATTATTAGCTCATGGAATTAAATTATTCTTAGAAAATAAATCTGTAATGGAGTATAATAAATCTATTTTGATCACTGCTGAAGACAGAGTAGTATCTACTGCTAAAGATACTTATCTACATTGTCAGTCAGTTGACCAAGAAGCTCACATTTGTCAGCAATTTCATAAAATGTCAGTTATAGACACAGGAGGGTTGCGGTTTGAAGTAATATTGGTTATTAACAAATATTACATCATAGCAACTAATATAGACATCTCTGATGCGTTAGCGAATGGTTGTGTTGGGAAGTTGGGACGGCTCATCACATTCTAAGTCTTAATATCAGTAGGAAAGCAGTGCCAATTCTAAGATCATCATCTATAGCTATGAACAAAAACAGGAATATATTCGCAAAGAGGAATCATTTTCCCCTATCGTCTGCTTCTGCTCTAACAATACACAAGTCTCAAGGTGGTACTTTTGATGAGGTAGTTTATGAATATAATAAAAATCATAATCAGCAGCTTTTATGTATTGCGTTAACACGAGATACATTTTACCAAATATCAGTGGATTGTTTATAGTAACAAAAAACAATGATAAGAAATTTTATCATGGAAGAAAGCAACCAGCCGGAATAAAAGATTTGCAAACTGAGTTCCAAAGACTTGGAAACTCTCAACTGATTACAAAACAGGAAGAACTATGTGAACTTGCAAATTTGAGTGATGTCACTCTATTCTCATTGAATTGCCAAAGTTTAAGAGCTCATATTTATGATCTTAATGATAAATTATTACAAACATCCACATTTTTGTTACTTTCTAAAACTTGGATGAAAAATGAAGAACAAATTGATATTAAAAATTTCAACTGTGTCACTCAATACATGCAACCAAACTCAAGAGCTGGTGGTGTAGCAGTGTATCACTCATCTACGGATAAATTTCACAATGTAATTAAAATGCATCGTATTTCATCAATTATTTCAAAACAAGTCTCGGATCAGAATTCACAAATAGGTGACATTACTGCTGTTCGGTGTATCAATATTCATAAAGAACCTTTAATTATTGTTATTGTATACATTAGTCCTAATAAAACAATTTCTAATATTATAAAATTTATAATAATGTAAATTTTAGTATAGAAGAATCTAAGCAATTACTGGATTTAAAAAAAAAAAAAAAAATTAAATTTAACTATGAACAATTCTTTATTTCTGCAAGATATGGTTTAGCGATTGATGCTGCTTTTCCAAGATATTTAGATAATTTTCATACCTGAGTTTATGTTTCCCATTTTAGCTATCACAAACCTTTGATATCATATTTTAATTATAATAAATGAATTAATTTATTTGATTTAACTGAATTGGATTTTTGTATTAGCTATATGATATTTTTTGTATATAATATTTTTATATATAATATTAACTATGCAATATTTTCTTATTGATGTAACTTAATTAATTTTTTTTAATTTTTGAATATTGAATAATTTAACTTATTTTAATTTTTGTAAGAATTATGTAAATAAATACTGTAAATATTTTTGTATTATTAAATTCTTTTAGTTTTATCCTAATATCCTCAATGTCCTCAATGTATGTAATTAATAGAGTATTTTGAATTAGGATAAAAATGAAGTTTCACATTATCAGTGGGTAAAACCTTCACGCGCTCACTTTTTTATCCTTTATTTCTTGTATGTAATTAATAGAGTATTTTGAATTAGGATAAATCAACATTTTGTTTTTTATTTGTTCAATATTTCAATACCTTTTAATTTAAATCTTACATATGTACTTGGGAAAATATTTTTCAAGTGTCAAGTTGCTTTTAATTATTTTAGGCTTCAACATCCAAAAAACTCAAAGACGATAATCTTCCTAGAAACAAAAAAGATGACACTGTTCCTGTTATCTTAGAAGAAAAGAAGAAAGGGAGAAAACGTAAAGAAAAAGCAGAAGTTATTGATGAGTAAGACTTTCTTATTTCCTTAGGCCATTGTTAATAGAGTTTTAAAAATGTGATAACACTTTCAGTCCCACCCGATTTTCATTACATTTCTTGGAGGGTCAATTTTTTTTTTTTTTCATATTATAATAATATTAACGTTTTAGATATCCGATAGACAATTTTCAAGAATTGTTTTTTCATATAGCATTGGTTTTCTGGAATTTTTTTCAGTTCTTAAAATAAAGTTGAAATCAATAGGAAAAAACTTATGTACTATATTGTCTTTCGAATAAAACATTGTTTAATATATTTCAATTTCTTCAGCTTCAGTTAGTATATACTTTCAAAAAATTTCATGAATATTATCCATGGTTGTCAGTCTCCTGAGGTGAAAAAAAAAAGGGTTGCTTTACTACTAAAATTAACACAAGACTTATGGCCTCAAGGACTAGGAATAAAGCATAAGTATAAAAGAGTATGTGAGGTCCCCTTGGGAAGTTAGCTTGCGACTTCGCTGGGACTGCACATGTTAAAATCTACTGAGTAAACTGTATTTTTAATGCCAGTAGTCCATATCAAAAAATGTTTCCTAATTTACACAAAGTTTCTTCTATTTCAAACACTTATGTCCTCATAAAATGGAAGCTCAGTAATCTGAACTAAAACTTAAGGAAGATTAAATGTGTTGAACACTTCCCAATAGAGCTGGTCACTCTGGGAAGTTAGACCATACTCCTTTAAAGGGAAGGGCTATAAAGAGTAAAAACATTATTATTAAATTAGTTTATGTTTATTTTTCAACTAGAAGAACTTTATTTTCCATTATTCTTATTGTTATTGTAGTATTAATGTACTTTGTATGTATGTATATATTATTCATTGTAAACCATTATTTTGATATATTTTTTTACTCTTTATAATAAAGGCATTCATTCATTCATTCAATTGGGTTGAAAGTTAAAGATAGGAAATTAGTTGTTCAGGGCTAAGTTTGCATAAATCTTTAAAAAAAAATAAAAAAAATGATGAGTGATAGTGGAGACTCAGGCTATTGAAGATAGCTTCAACCAAGCAGTAAGCAGCTCTCTTGTCCTTCTGAGATCACTCTCGACCTGCTCAGCAAGCGGGCGGAGTTTATAACTCCCAGCCTATCCGGCTGGTCAAATTCTCTCTCCCTATATACAAATCGGCCTACTGATGCCGTTTCAGGCAAACTCCATAGCTTTTTCTGATTAGAGCTAGAGTTCATATTCCATTTTTCATTGACAGTCACTACTTACTTATAAAAGGGATCCTCTGCTTTTATTTTTTCTGTAATAAATTCATCATCATCACTACAGGCACTACAGCCCGATACGGGTCTTCATTGCATCAAGATGTCGCCTACATTCATTTTTGTCTTGCTCCAGGGTTTTCCAAGCTTTGGTGTTTAGGAGCTCCAGTGGCCTGGTTTTTCCTATCTGTGCCTGGCTTTCCAAGTCGAACTATTCAGACCTCTGGTGGGTTTCTCCATACTGAGCCTCTCTTTTACTATACGTTTGATGGTGGCCTTTTAGTGGATCCATCTTCCATTCGCTGTATCTTCCGAAGGACCCGATTTATCCAGTTATGGGGTAACTTTTCTTTATTATCTGGTTCACACAGTTTCCAGGCATTCACTCACTCACTGCATGGCTTACGGTCCATTGGAAACCAAAGCCTCATCCATTACTCTGTTTCACTCTGATCTACCATAGCCTTGGTGCACCATCGTCTAACGTTAAGCTGGTATAGGTCCTCCTCCACATCATCCAGCCATCGTTTGCGAGGCTTACCTCTTCTTCGAGAACCTCCAGGGTGATCATCTAACATTTCTTTGGGTAACCTCGAAGTAGGTATCCTTTCGACATGTCCAAGCCAGCCCAGTCTTCTTTTCTTAATGACTTGCACTATATCCACTTCGGTGAATAACTCTTTCAGTTCTTAATTTGTTCTTGTCCTATATTCATTAACCTCTCGCACGGGTCCAAATATTTTCTGAAGTACCTTTCCTTCCCATACTCTAAGTTTTTTCTCGCTTACCGAGGTCATCACCCGGGTTCACTACTATATAGTACCGTAGGCCTGATTACCGTTCTGTAAATTAGTATCTAAGCTTTCCTGGAGAGGTTTTTGAACATCAGAGCTTTACATAATGCATAAAGACATCTATTACCAGCCACTGTTCATGCCTTTATGTCCTCTGATGTGTCATTATTATGGGTGACAATCCCTCTAAGATACTTAAAGGACCTGCATGCTGCGAAACAGTGCTCACCTACCTTGACCTCTTCTACCTTAAAAACGCCACCTTTTGTGGTCTTTAGGTATTTGGTTTTCTTAACAATAATGACCATGCCAAACCCCTTAGTTGCTCTTTGCTCTTCTTCCAGAGCTCCTGCCAATGCTGGTAACGTTCTTGTAGAAATTACATCATCGGCATGCGCCATATGCTGGGACAATCTGTTGAAAATGTTGCCTCCTTGTTTGGTTCTAATGCTTGTGATGGCAAATTCCAAAGCTAGTGTAACCTTTTAATAGCTAAGCACTCGGAATGAAAGTTGCACTGAGAAGTTAAGCGGGTCTGCCGGCTTTTACACTACCCAAGCTAAGGCGTGCAGGCCACTCTCCGCCGCTGACTGCCTCAACTTCTTCAACTCCTCATAACCTTCCCCGACTATTTCATTATGTTTTATTTACTTTTTATGATTCTATAATACCTTTATCATTATTTCAATAAATTAAAATGTTAGATTATCGATTGCAATAACAGATTATGTGAGTGTGAAATAAAGCTGTAAATATCACAAAAAAACACCGAGGACTATTGCTCAGAGCGTCTAGAACTCGAAATGAATAATGGTAAATATGTCCTTCAAGACCCCTGACGGTAGCCGGGGGAGGGATAAGGGACAGAAAAAAAAAATTTAGCAGGTAAAAAAGGGGTGAGACAGGCTTCCCCGAACGGAAGACCCAGATGATAGTCATGTACCCGAAATAAATATTTCCGCAATAGAGACACCCCTGCAAGCTAGCGGCCGCTAGATGTACTTACTAAGTCTTTGTGGTTCCGCTAGGATTCAGTCGCGACAAGTTATCTCGTGTGAATCTGAGGAGGTTAAATAGGTGAAAAACCGATTGCGAGATATATCATATTTAGCTATTGGGGACCGGGGGCCTGCGACAAGTTATCTCATCGTTAGTTTGTGGGGACCGACTTTTTTTTGCGAGATATATCGTCTGGAGCCATGAAAGGGTTAAAAAGTACTGGGAAAGAGGATCTCCTTGACGTAAGCCACGTTCTACTTTTAATTTGTAGGACATGTGCGACTATTTTAACTCCTCATTTTGTGTCTGTCAGACTTCATTTTTCATCAGACTCATTTTTGTCAGATTTAGGAGTTTTTTGGGCATATGCATCTTGCTCAGTGCCAACAACAGTTGTTTTCTAACAATGCTGTCATAAGCTTGATTAAAGTCGATAAATATGTGGTGAAGAGTTACATATGACTTTTCCAAATTTGTCTAAGTGAGAAAAGATAATCCGTTGTGGATCTTCCTGGCCTAAAACCACTTTGGTATTCTCCAATCGTTCCTTCTGCCCTGGTACTCACTCTTCGGCATAAGGCTATTGACATGACTTTATATGTGGTGTTCAAGATGGATAAGGCCCGGTAATTATCACAGTGGAGTTTGTTTCCTTTTTTGTGGATTATAGCTTCCGACCACTTACTTGGCATCTTTTCATCCATCCATATATCCCATATTATGTGGTACAACTCTTCCCAAAGAACTTCGCCACCATACTTAAAGAGTTCACTGTGGATGCCATCAATGCCAGCAGCTTTATTATTTGTTAATTGCATTAGGATTTCAGTAATCTCTTTTCTGTCGGGGGGACTTCTTGATCCACTGTTTCATCTCCATTTCCTTCCTTTCCAGGACCAACACTGTAGGACCAAAACCGGTGAATTCTTTTTCATAATATCGAGCCCATCTATCGAGAATCCTTCCTTTATCAGCCATAAGATTTCCTTTCTCATCCAGGATGAGTTCGATTGGGATTTGGAACCAGTTCTGATGTTCTTTATACCTTTATGAAGGTATAAAGAACATCATAATGCGTTATACGACAAGATAATGATCACGATCAACATTTGCTCCTCTGAAGGTTTTCACCGACATGAGAATTGACCTTTGTCGCCTACTAACCAGAATTTGGTTAATTTGCGTGTTATCATGTTGTCTGGCGTATAACCCATGTGGCTATGTACACAGTAAAACATTGTGCTACCACCAACCATCTCCTGGGATGCAGCGAATTTTACTAGTCTGGTCTCGTTATTATTAGATTCTGGATGTAGACCATGACTTTCTGCTATAAGTGAAATAGCGGGTTCCGAACTGGGCATTATGGTCACCCAGAACAATCTTCACATTCTATGTCGTAGGCATTCTATCAGCATCCTGCTGCTCGTCTGCCATCTCTGTCGGATCTTGGACCAAAACCAAAGAATAATTCCTGAATCTGCCCCTAATTTTCAGCATGCACAATATTTCCGCTCACCACAATACCTACTTCAAAGACATCTTGATTCTGGTGGCAACAATAGAAGATTGTTTGATCGTTCTTCTCAATGATTCAAGAGCCTACCCATCTTATTTCCTGCAGTGAAGTGTAATATCTGAAGGAGCAACTTTAATTTACTCCTACTCCGTACTGGGAACGGTCATTCCATGTTGCCAATTTGAATTGGCTCTTGAGAGTGCTGGGTTGATACTGTTGAGACTGTCCAAATCTCAGGCAATTTCTTTGATGTTTTACAGCCACAAGAGAGGAGCAGCTGACCCCTCTTCCCAATCCCCAACCAGTCGCTAGTTCGAATTATTTTCATAAAGTTCCTTTAGCTGAGCTCATGGGTGAACATTAACGTCTAACAACAGGCATGCATATCCTTATATATGATGATTAAACATGGTCTATTTTTAATAATTTAATTCTGCAGCTATCTCTCTGATAGTAACACGTGGCTTTTTTGATACAACATCCATGAAATCCGTGCTGATGTTATTTGCAGTTAGTGCCACATGTTTTGCTTTTTTAAAAGAAAGGATAATATGGAGTAAATGTACTTGATTTTCGCTCTCAAGTATGGTTTGCACAGACTGCAATAGACTGAGTTGGTAACTTGTTACGGCAAGGATTGTACACAGAAATCCAGCAGTGCTATATTTTTCATATTGGAAAGCAATAATATAAAATAATAGGGACTGAGGAAAGGTCCTGAGGAATTTTATTCTGAAGATAATCTGATTATCTTGTATTTTATTTTTATGATTTTTGATTCTTGATATTTATATTTTTGACACTGTTGAAATTGCTTGATGTTTTATTTATGCTTCAGAAGTCTCGATACCTTACCTACTTATAAAACAGTCTCAGTTGGAGATAAATTAAAAGTTTATTATGGGCCTAAACATGACTTGAAAGTTACATATGAAGCAAAGGTATGTATGTCCATCTTTACTTTTAATGCTTCCTACATGACTCACTATTGGGTCACTATTCACCTCCTTTAATGTCTTTAAATGTTTTTTTGTTTTTTTAAATTTAAGTAGGAGAGTTTATTGTTATATAGATATGTAGTTTGTATATAGATATGCCATAATAACTATGGCATCATTATGAGATTTAGAATTAAATTCTAGCAATAAATCAGTTAAGTAATTTTATCATTTGATACTGCTTTATGTAATCAGAATTAGGGTAACTGTACCAGTTATTACCCAACACCTTAAGATGGATTCTTCAGGTTTTGGCCCATGACTTGCATAATATTTAATGAATATTTCATATTTTGTTCATCATACACTGAAACATTAGGTCCAAAAACATCTAAACAGCATAATATACACCTTTTTCCTCTTAATAATAGAAAGCATTTAGCTAAAAGAAAAAAAAATCAAATATTTTAAAGTTCCATTTATTACTAGGGGTTTGCCAGTTACCAATATTGTAGTGTTCCAGTTATCGATACCCCTTTTTCACTTAATAATGACACAGTTTCTGGTTCATTTTGAAACTTAGTGTAATGTTGAAAATAAGAATGTGTTGCGTGTAATTTTTTGACACCCATATAAAATGAGGGATTTATTTAATAAAACTAATACTCTTAAAAAATGTTTAAAGAGATCAGTAAGCAATACTTCAGCAACTTGAGCTTTGTGGCATAGGCCTTCTTAACCCTCCAAAACCGGGAATTATTTATTTGAAAAATATTTGTTTTGTTTTTTAATTTTCCAATTCTTATAGTAATACAATAGTTGAGAAAAATAATTTTAAAAATTCATGAACTACAACAACATCACAGAAAGGTGTGACATAAATGTCACACTAGGCTTTCGACCTACTAAATTTTTCAAATTTCAAATTTTGATAGATTTTTATTAGGGTAGAAACAATAACCAAATAAATAATTTTTTTAATTAGTTTATTAAACAAATTAGACGAACTTTACAAATTACAGTTTTTACATGTTCCATCTCACTTTTTGTGATATGGAAGAAAACATTTTACGCACAAACCCACCTTACACTTCACACAAATAGTGTTCACAGTACTTTTGCAGGTTTCACTTGCACACCTCTTGCGCTTGGGAATAGGTTCGATAAAGTGATCTATCCGATCATACCTAATATCGATCGGAACTCTGGATGTTCTGGGACTTGAAGATGTAGAAGGCCCTGGTGACTTTGTTGGTGTTTTGTATCGCTCCAAGTAGCACAAAACCACAGATCGCCTAAATTGAAGCTTTTGGCAACTTGGGTGCCCTGCTTGCTTATAGGTTAGCCATGCATTATTCATGGCAGCATCAATCAGCCACGTGAATAACGGCCACCACCATTTCTTCCCACGGATGCTAATTCTTCTCTGACCGATGTCCTCGTCCATCCGATCAGTTCCTCCCATGTTTTTATTATATTGATTAATCAGGACAGGTTGAGAAATTGTTATGTTTTTTCTCTTCTTTTGGCAAAATCTTTTAATTTTAGCCGCTGGTTGCACGCCATAGGCTGTCGAAGCGACAGAAACCACATTATTGTCCACCCATTTGCAAATAAGAATCCCATCTTCTTTTTCTAAAATAGCTTTTGATGTCCCTTTCTCCATTTTGCTCATGGTCGCTTTATTCGGCAGCGGGCAATCTTTTGGAATCCGGTTCTCTCGAATCGTGCCCGTTCCATGGTAGCCTCGTTCTTTGAGGCACTTTAAAATATTTAAACTTGTAAACAAGTTATCCATGTATATATGGTATGGGTAATTTTTTTTTCCCTTGGCAAATTGTCCAAAAGCAGGATAAGAGGGGCTGCAGCTTTTCCAAACGTCTCATCATATGTTTTGTTTGATGCCTGGGTCTTCCCTTGGTAAACTTCAAAGTCAATCAGGTATCCGGCTTTTGTGTTGAGACACCATACTTTTTAGCCAAAACGAATTGGCTTCCCGCGTATAAACTGTTTACATCCATGGCGGCCATAATATTTTACCATCGATTCGTCAAAATCTAGTGATTTGCATGGAACAAAATATTTTGAAAAATTTATTTTTAACATGTCCATAAGTGGGCGTAACTTGTTCATTTTGTCTAATAAGTCAAGTTTGCTGTTGTCAGCAGCATGCATGCATTTCATAATTTGAATAAATCTGTCTCTCCTCATGCAATTGGAAACCAAGACATTGTGAACATCTAACTTTGTTTCCCAATAAAATCTCTTGCCTGGTAAGTCCACATATCCACTTAATAAAAGTATGCCTATAAAAGCTTTGATTTCATCCACGCTTATCTGAGGATCAGGCATATTTTTGAATAAGGCATACTTATTCGACTCATCTCTGAGAAACGTTGATCTGACAAAAACATTTCAAAGCATTCGACCGGTGTAATATCTTTGAAGAGTTCGTTAGATTCTGTGGTGAATTTATTATACTGAATGTTTTGTAAATCACCTTCAATCCATGTCCTTTTTCTATTTTTCACATAATCAGACACTTCGAATATTTCCCCTATGCGGATATTATTCCTTAGAACAATTTCTGCATCACTAGTCAACTGCCTAGCAGTTAGGTTGTCTATGAGTCCTCCCTCGTCTTCATCAGCACTGTCCTCGTCTGTCAGGATGTTTGGTTCATGCGGAGCAATATAAATGCCAGCTACTTCTTCTTGGACATCACTGACATCAGGTTGCGCAGCATCTTCATCCCCTTCTAGGATATGGAGAGCCTCTTCAAGTGTGAGACCACCCACAAACGAAATATTTTTCCTAAAACAATAAATAAATAGCAATTAAAAAAAATAAACATGTACGCAATCCCAAAAAAAAGGTATTTGATGAAATGCAATTTGAAAATATATACCTCCGTATAAACCACAATAGTTATTTTATTTTTTTAAAATGGAAAACGAGGATTTAGCTGCTATTCTATAAAACTGTTTATCGATTGCAGATATTCGGGAAATAGCATAATCAGGGAAAAACCAGTGATATACCTTCAATTTATATTTTAAAAAAATTATTATTTTATTATATAAAAAAAATTTAATTTTATTATATAAAAAAAATTAAAAAACGGATTCTGTTATTAGCGATTGCAAATAGGAATTTAAAATTGAAACAACAGATAAGGTCTGAAAAATCGATAGTAATTGAAAACTTTTATAAAATAAATTTAAAACTTGAAAGGCTATCTCAAAAATTGTTAATTAAAGTTGTGAAAATTTTTATTGTTTCAAAATTATTCATTTTTTATTAAGACACTAAGCAAAAACAAAAAGAAAATTATATTCATATTCTTATGTATTTTCTCAAAATTTATATATTGTTTATTTATTAATTTTTTTTTTAATTTTGATGGAAAACGAGAATTTAAAAACAATTATTAAAAACTACCATTGTTTCAAAAATACCAATAGATACGTGATTTCGGACGAGTTGTGAACAAAAATTTAAAAAGGTAGTTTTAAATCCGAGTGTGACATATTTGTTACACTGAGTTATGACCGAAAATATCAACCTAAACATTTTTTTTTCAAATTTAAGATTTTGTATGCTTTAACTTTAGTGCCTAATGAAAGCAAAACGCGAACAATTAAAATTTTAAATATATATATAATAACATAAAATGACTTACCATGCATCAAGATCGAAATTCATTGTAGACCAATTTTCAAACTTCAATAGAAACACCAATACCAACTGTTTAAACTCACTGTTTGCACCAAACTGACTGTTGGAGCCCCTTGCAGGTAGACACACCGGTAATTCACCCTAACCAATAGAAAAAGAGCAAGGGGGATGGAAAACCCGGGATACCTTCTATTGTGACATAAACGTCACACTAGGCTTTGGAGGGTTAAGGCTAGTCTGGGCAGTTACTACATACAGAGGAATGATAAAAGTAGAAACTATCAATCTTTCAAAATGATAGTCTTGTTGAAGGAATAAGATGCATGTTAGTGAAAAAAAAAATTAAGATAATTGTGACTATTTGTGGTAACATAGAATTATAATTATATCTTCAGTTCTTGAAGTTTGTCTGGATCAGTGCCTCCAAGTTTTGATTGTCACTAAACGGTGTAATAACTTTGTTACTTCACTAAATATTTCATTTTTAATATTTAATATGCTATTTATTTCATTTTTCAAGTGATTTTCTCTTTAATGAAGCCACGGTAAACATGCTCTTTACTCCTACTCAGCTAATTGTCCGTTCGACAGAAATTCTCAGGTACTTCCTCATTAATGCTTGTAGCTGCTGTCTCTCTGGTCTACCATTCTTAAATGAATAGCCCTAACTCATTGGTTCACACTATGCTCTATGGCTTTGCTAATTATTTTGATCCGCACCCTCCCCTTCTATTTTTGTTGAGGTTCAAGAAGATCCCAATTTATTTTGACCGACTTTCTCTTATTTTATTCAAAACCAACTTCTTTCCCTATATCATGAGAGTATGACAAGGGACATTATTCTTCTTAGCAGCATAAAGTCTTCATAAATCGCTGAAGTTATTATTAAGCACAGTTATTATTGTGCTTTTATTCGCTCCCTCACAGGAATCTACACTGTAACTTTGAATGATAAATTTTATTAAAAAAACAATAAAGTACACATGTAAAATACAGAAAGTTCAAAAATTCTGGAGGAAAGCCTTGATGAAATAAGGTCCGAATATAACCCACTTTCTTAAAAAAAAGTTAAAAATGCAACCGTCACAAACATCAATTACAAAAAATTCTAAATGACTTTTTATTTCTTAGGAGTTTGTTTGATATTGGTTGTAAGAGTTTAGCTGAGGTCCCTAAGTATAGAATGATGCAAGATTCATGTTTTTAACTGGCACCAAATCTTTCTATTTCCCAATCAACAAGTGGTGATAATAGGAAAACTAGTGAGGACTGGTGTAGTTACCCTAATATAAATTAAAATTAAAATATAACTAATTTAAACTCCTCTTTTTTTATATATTGCCATGACAATCAATGTTGCTTTATGAAGAAATAAAACTGTTTTGTTAATTTTAATCATTGAATTTAAATTTTATTTATTATTCATTACTTCAAAGTATGTAATGCTCTTTTTACTAAGGTTTTAAACATTCGAGAAGAAGGCTCTGAAGCCATGTATCTTGTACATTATTATGGTTGGAATACAAGATATGATGAATGGATAAAGCATTCCAGAGTAGCAGATAATATGTCCTGGGTACCTGGTCGTCCTAGCAAAAAATCACAACAGGTAAATGCAAATTTATTTTCACTTTTGTTGAATAATTAATTCTTTTTACAGTAAACCCTCATTATTACGAACTCGGATATAACGAACACCTCGATATAGCGAACCAAAATACTATCCCCACAAAATTACCATTATATTTCTGCTGAACCCCTCGTTATAGCGAAATCCCTCGGTTAGTGCGAACTATGAACTAAATTTGATGCCTGAGAATTATTATATTCTGTTATAACGAACTGCTAGAATTTTTATTATTATTATTTTTTTTTTTTTTTTACTGTATTAAGTAGAATGATTGCGAGAAGACGAAGTAGCTCCAGTTTCTAGAATTGAGGTGTTTTTTTACTCTTAACTAATCCGATTTCCATTTGCTCTCTCTCTGATTCCATTGACTTTTTTCTCAAAACTAGCTCAGTTCTGTTTCGACCTCTGTATTATTTGAATCAGTGTTTTGTAGTCGTTTATAGTGTTTTTTTTAATACACAATGAGTTTGTTGGTAAACGTGTGTCACAAACGTAAATCCTTATCAATCGAGGAAAAACTAAAAATTCTCCAGAATATGGAATCGGGAATTCTACGTAAGAAAACCATCGCAGAAAAATATGGAATTCCAAAATGAACATTGTCAACCATTATAAAAAACAAAGATAAAATAGATTCAACCGCAGCCCAAGGACTTTAGCATCTAATAAACGACTGCGCTCTGCGGCTCATGAATATTTAGAAAAAAATTGATAAATTTCTTTAAACAAATGAGATCTCAGATACCAATCTTAGACCCTCTTATTAAAGCTAATGCTAAAGAACTCTCAAGTGAACTTGGCAGATAAATTAATTAATCTCATTGTTTAATTAATATGTAGTTTATCTAAAAATTAATTACATACATGCGTTTTAATTTAACTAGTTCTAATGAATGAATTTCCTTCGAAATATGATCAAATTAGTGCGGCCATTGGCTAAAAAATATATTAAAAAAAAAGAATCCTCGGTTATAACGAATCTCGTTATAGCGAACTATGAAAATCAAACCACCTACCAGTTCGCTATATCGAGGGTTTACTGTATTATCTTCAATGAATTCTTTTTATAATCTTCAATGAATTCTTTTTATAATCTTCAATGAATTCTTTTTATAATCTTCAACATAGTTGGTATTCCAGCTGTTTTGATTTATTTTCTAGCTTTTTTTTTTTTCTGTCCTTTTATCATAAATCTTTTTTCATAATGTTTCATCATGAAATCATTATAAATTTCTCTTGTTTTCTTCTTTGTTTCCTTTATATCTTTATTTACTCTCAATTTATCATGGACAAACTGAAGATTGCTACTTTAGTTCAACAATTTCTTTGTTATTTCATTTATATCTTTGTTATTTTAATAATTTCTTTGTTATTTCATTTATATCTTTGTTATTTTAATAATTTCTTTGTTATTTCATTTATATCTTTGTTATTTTAATAATTTCTTTGTTATTTCATTTATTCAATTATATCTTTATTTTATCTTAATTTTTCATGGACAAATAGAAGATTACTGCTTTAGTTCAACAATTTCTTTGTTATTTTAATAATTTCTTTGTTATTTCATTTATTCAATTATATCTTTATTTTCTCTCAATTTATCATGGACAAATAGAAGATTGCTGCTTTAGTTAAACAATTTCTTTGTCATTTCATTTATATCTTTGTTATTTTAATAATTTCTTTGTTATTTCATTTATTCAATTATATCTTTATTTTCTCTTAATTTTTCATGGACAAATAGAAGATTACTGCTTTAGTTCAACAATTTCTTTGTTATTTCATTTACATCTTTGTTATTTTAATAATTTCTTTGTTATTTCATTTACATCTTTGTTATTTTAATAATTTCTTTGTTATTTCATTTACATCTTTGTTATTTTAATAATTTCTTTGTTATTTCATTTATTCAATTATATCTTTATTTTCTCTCAATTTATCATAGACAAATAGAAGATTGCTGCTTTAGTTCAACAATTTCTTTGTTATTTCATTTTCCTTTCCAATTTTAATAGTTTTGGTAGTAGTAGATGAGACCACCGTAGCAAGCCGAATTTACATTACTAACTTATAAACAGGAATTTTAAATAATGAATTATTAAAAAACATTAAATCTTCCTACTAAATTAGAAGATAAAGAAAAAAGGAAATTTTAAGAACAGATGAACCAGGGTCAAAATTTTTATTATCATCAAATCCCTTGGAGCAAACCAATGTCGAAACGTTAAGTCGCTTTGTAAATGACAGCCTGAAATTGTTCTGTCTGTTCACAGAGTCTGGGCTTGAGATGTGTGTGCTGTATCATGTAGTATGACCTGAAAAAAAAATTAATCATGCTTTACCGCAAAATTAAACACCTCACCTGTGTGGCACATGCATTTAATTGATCAGCTGAAAAATTAAGAGAAACTAAGACAAGAAAATGTTTTTGAAAGCTCTTAGTCATTTAATTATTTACAGAGATCAAATGAGTGAGAAATTGTTGCCTCCAGCACCTGAAAAGAGAAATAATCAACTAATAATGCTAAGAAATGTTCTCAAATAATCTAAACAACTTTTATTTTTTTTTATTATTTCATAATTTGCCTTTTTTCTTCTTGTACTGCGGACCAGATATTTCGCCTTAGGACAATACTGGAAAGTGATTTTTTGTTGCATCATACCACTTGTTTGTGGATTTCAAGGTGACATACGATAGTATGGATCGGGTGGGTCTTTACAGATCACTCAAACTGAAACAGTTCAATCTCCCAGCAGGCCTGGTAAGACTGATCAAGATGACCCTGACAGGCCTTGAATGTGTTGTCCAGATTCAAGGTGATCGGTCAGAAACTTTCCCGTCTACTAGGGAAAAAAAGGTTCGAAGCTTTAGAATCTTCTGATGAGGACACTTTCTTGTATAAGAAATGTAGAAAAATTATGGGTAGGCGTTCAGGGATAATATTAAAGAGGATGGTTACATGTGTCTTGGGAAAAAAGAAAATAAGAAGTATAAGCCTTGATTCCATGAAGATTGTTTAACATGTTCACACTGGGACTGTAATTCACTCTCCTTGCTCATTGGCGGCTAAGTTTAATGCTTTTCCCTCTATCGGACAGGGGCTATTCCAGAGCACTATGCAGTATTGGCAATCCAAGAATAGTAAAATAAACAATAACAAATACTATCCTACTAGTTATGTTTATCATACGATATTAATTATAATTGTTAGTAAAAAATAAATGTTTATACGATATATAAATATATGAATATAAATATTAATAAATACAAATATATTAAAAATCAATGAATTCAAGTTAAATTTTCATTATTTTAATTTTCAGGTATATAGAAATTATTTCTACTTTCTTAACACTTAGGCTGCCATGTCACCCGAAATCAAATAACTGTTCTCTTGTCAGAGAATCAAATATTAAAATTGTGTTGAAACGAGAGTGTGACTCTCAGGTATTCTTTTTCAGCACTCAAAGTGCTAAAGATCTAATTATTTGGCCGAGGAGGTATTCTAGTGTGGGCCACCAGTGGTACACACCGCCCTATAAGGCAGTCAAGTGCGAGCCACCGGTGTTAAGCACCGACGTGAACGTGTTAAACATGTGCGATAAAAGGAAAACTGCTAAATTAAAAGCATTAAAGAATCCAAACGACACCAATCTTGCTTATTTTCGAGCCTTAAGAAAGGAAACAACTAAATTGCTCAAATGTAAAAACCGAGAGTATCTCAAAAACAAAATAATAGAAATTGAAGGTAACAAATAATAACACTAGAGCCATCTATGAAGGCATAAACAGAATCCACAAATGGTAGGGACCCATTACGACCGGCATTAGACATGAAAATAACAATATTTTGGCTGATCTGGTAGACATATTATTTAGGTTTAAGGATTATTTCAATAATATTTTAAATATGGAGGATAATAGTTTATTGTATTCTTCAGAATATCAGAGTGTTGAACTGTTGATAGTGGAACGGAGTAAAGAGGAAGTTGAAATAGCCATTGGAAAATTAAAATTGCATAAAGCAGTGGGAACAGACAATATTCCTAGTGAACTAATCAAGGCATGAGGGGAATCTAGGATTTCTAAAATACATCTTTTGGTGAGAAATGTCTGGGAACAGGAGAAAATATCCGAAGAATGGAAAGGAACTATTCTTTTTCCGATTAACAAAAATGGATCAAAGATGGATTGCAATAAATATCGCAGAATCTCACCCGTTCCGGTATGTTGAAAAATTTACGTTAAATCTTACTAATCAAATCACTGAATATGCCAGTGAAATCATCGGAGACTGTGGTATTAAACGGAACCGTTCAACCACTGACCGAATATTTTCTCCCCGTCAAATATTAGTAAAAAAATTGAAAAGAGTACAACGGTACTATGCATCAGCTTTTTATCGATTACAAAAAGGTTTATGATTCGATTAACTGCCAGAAGTACTTAATTATTTTCTGATTTTAATTAAATAATAAAAAAAATTTTTTGTTTCTTTTTCGTTACAACAGGAACTAACTCAGTGAAATCAGTTGTTATATCTTGGCCATAAATTAAAAGCTGTTCCCCTTTCCATTATATTGCTGTTCCTTGACTCTTAATATTGAACTTGTTTGAAGATTCTAGTACAGACGATATTCTGTAAAACAAAAAATAATTGAGATTGATCGGTAATTTTAGATTTATTTATTTAACAAGTTTACGCCGGTGTGTACCACCCGTGGCTCACACTTGTCTGTCACATTGGGTGGCATGTACCACCAGTGGCTCGCACTTGACTGCCTCATCGGGCGGCGTGTACCACCGGTGGCCCACACTAGAATGCCTCCTTGGCCAAATAATTAGATCTTTAACACTTTGACTGCCGAAAAAGAATACCTGCGAGTGTCGCTCTCGTTTTGCACAATTTTAATATTTAATTCTCTGACAAGAGAACAGTTACTCGATTTCAGGTGACGTGGCAGCCAAAGTATTAAGAAAGTAGAAATAATTTCTATATTGTTGACAATTAGAATTATGAAAATTTAACATAAATTCATTAATTTTTAATATATTTGTATTTATTTATATTTATATTCATATACTTATAAACTTATAAACATTTATTTTTTAATAACAATTATAATTAATATTGTATTATAAACATAACTAGTAGGATAGTATTTTTGATTGTTTATTTTATTATTGTTGGATTGCCAATACTCCATAGTTATTTTATTATTGTTGGATTGCCAATACTCCATAGTTATTTTATTATTGTTGGATTGCCAATACTGCATAGTGCCCTGGAATAGCCCCTGTCCGATAGACCAAAAAGCATTAAACTCAGCCAGCAATGGGCGAGGAGCGTGAATTACATTCCTGGCGTGAACATGTTAATCAGTTTAGAAAATTGGAGTTATTTTTGGATTTTGTCTCATATTTTGTTTTAAACATTAAATCAAATGTGTGTAGATAAAAAAAGGTGAAAATTTTATTTTTAAATGTTTAAACCAGTTGTTTTAATGTTTAAACTGTCAAGAGCTGCTTTGATTACTGTCAAAATCAGAAGCTGGTTTGATTGCCACCATTGTGAGATTTAAAAAAAAAGTAATACTAAATACAATTTTAATTTTTTTATTTATTTTACAGACACCAAAGGGTGGCAGAAAACGAAGTGGTCAAGGAGCGAAAACCACAATTGATGTCAATGTAAAAATAGAACCAGAAAGCAATATAACTGATCAGGAATCTTCTGACCCGTGTAATGATGTGAAATTGGATAGTGTTGCTTCTTCTAGTTCTCCTTTTTCAGACAATAAATTGAAGGGAACCAGAGCTGTTACTAGAGCATCTAATAAAAGAGGTTACATTTATAACATCTGGATAATTATGTATCTTTAATTATTAATTTTTTCGTAATATTGAAATTTAACTAAACTGAACTTGAAAGCTGCTACTATTTTTCTTTGAAAAATATCGCACAGACCAGGCCTTTTGTAAGCCTTTTAGAATCTTACTTTCAATAATATTATGAACATTTCTGCATGCCATTGCCATAGGTTATAACTAAAGCTCGGAATTCCGTGCAGTAAAAACTTAAAAACGTGCAAAACTGTGCAATAAAAACTTTAAAACGTGCAAAAACATGCAAAAAAAATTTATTGCTTGAAAATCATGAATTAAATTATTTATGTGAACAGTATATAGCTACTATTGAAACAAATAAGTAGCGGAGAGTAAATTAAAGTAAAAACTTTTATTTTTAAAATATTGGTTTTAATATAGATTTTAGAAAAATAATGATTTTTTTATTAGTCAAGAAAAATTAATGGATTACATTAGAAATGTAACTACACTTCATTATTTTTTAAATCAAAATTTATAACTAAATACATTTCTAAATTTCTTTCTGTAAAACAGTGCCTCCTGTCACTTAAACTTTCTTACAATTTAGAAAAAAATATCTCAACTTCTACAATCGTTAGAGGACAGTATTTATAGCGACTCAGCAACTTGGGATCTTGGGGAAAAAATCAGAATATAAAATATTTACTTAAAATAGTTACAAGACGTGAAATAAAGAGTAAAACACTCGCATGTGAGCTGTAATTATATTGGAAAAAGGGAGATCTTATAAAGGAAATATACTACTCAAATTATGGAATCACTAGATGCAATATCCGGTGCGTAGGCTTATTTTTAAATCACTATGATGACACGCACTACCCCTGGCACCGTTCTATGGTTAAAAAATAATTAGATACTTACTTGTGCTGCAGTGGGCATCAATTTGTGATTTCCTCTCACATCCAATATTTTTATCACAAGATTTGCAAAACACTACACTACCACCCTTTTGAGTCAGGATATTGTTCAATCCATCCCGCAATTTTCGAAGACACACCTCCAATTTTTGGCATTTTAAGTAACAATATACTCGACAGAAGCGAGATTGATAGTGATAGAACGATGAGATTAAGCAATAAAATGTAAACATCCAGGAACTACTGAACCCTGAACCCCCCCATGCAGAGGACATGGGTTCGATTCCCGGCCGTGGTTGAATCTTTTATCTTCTAATTAAATAGATTAAAAATTATAAATTAATTATCTAGCGATAACTAATAACCACATAACAACATACAATGTATACCTTTGACGTATGTAAACTAGATCCCGTCTGTCTTGACAATTGTTCCACCCCCCCCCCCCCCCCGTACTTCGCTACAATGTGGCGAGACCTGGTGGGAGGGATCGCAGAAGATAAAGATTCGATCACGATCGGTACGGCCCCACGGTTAGCTCAATGGTAAGAGCGCTGCGACGTAGATGCAGAGGACCTGGGTTCGATTCCCGGCCGTGGTCGATCTTTTATATTCTAATTAAATAGATTAAAAATTATAAATTAATCATCTAACGATAACTAATAACTACATAACAACTTACTGAACCCTTAGTTCTTGGAAATTGGAGGTTTGTGTTTGTTTACATCTCCCAAGTTCCCTTTATTTTTTTCCTATGTTTCCTTTCCGTTATTTTTTTATTCCTATTCCTAATTCCCATTTATTTTTCAATAAATTAATTAATTAATTTCTTGCAATAGAACTTCAAAACGTGCAATTTCGTGCAGTAAACCCCCAAAACGTGCAATTTGTGCAGTATAAAACTTCATTAAAACATCCCATTAGGCTTGATTTGGATAAGTAACTTGAATTCGCTTAATTCTGACTTACCAATAAAAAGATGAAATTGCACGGGAATCCGAGCTCTAGTTATAACTATTGATCTTATATCTGAATAGAACATCTGTATCAGTTTATAATGTATAGTGTTCATTTTTAATTTAAAGTATATTTCATTATGAGAAGTATATTTACAAATATTGTGCTTTAATTGAATTAAAAAAATACTTTTCTCTCATAACTTATCTTACTCTCCCCCCCTTTATTGTATTTTGGTTATGATTACATATCAGATTGAAATTGCTTTTTAACTATTAATAGAATTTTTAGATGTAATATATTTATACAAATATCTTAAAAATGAAACAGAAAATAGATTTAACCAAATTTCAATTTAAATAATATAAGTACTTATATATCTAATTAGATAGTTTAAAAAAAACTGATTAATTTCTGTTTTGTTTCAACTTCAAATTATATCTTCATAACAGACCACCACTTTTTTTTATGAAATACTAGCCTTCTAAATTCTGATTGCTTTCATAAATCTTTTAATTTTGACCTTTGTTTGTTTCAAGAGGTTTAGCTTTGATAACTGTCAGAAATTAGGTAGTTTTTGAATTTGTATTGGCTTAATCGTGAAACAACAGTAGGTGGACTCATAATGAGTCCAGGCAGAATTGAACTCTATTAACAGTGCAATCACACATCAGTTGGGAGACTATCAGGTTTTTTCTAGTTAAACAACGGTGTGTTCAGTGATGAATTATACTTACAAAATATCTTGTGGCCTTTCTATAGAAGCCGTATGTACTTCTTCTGCAGTTAGAGGTTATGGGCATTATTTTCGGGTCAGTAGATATGATAAGGAAAATTATTTGGTTATAGGGTACGGTCTAGTATGTACTATTATTATACTAATACTGTCCTCAAGACCACTAATTGTTGATAAAATGTTAAGCTAAGGCCTATTAAGTATGATATCAACAACTATATCTCCAGTCATGCCTTGGTATTATAGCAATATTTCTGAATCACTGTAAAAAATTGTTTCTGTTTTACTTTTGATTTTGTGTTACATCTGTTTAGAGGAAAAAGGAACTATTCAAAATGTGTAGAAAAGCTGGGTTAAAAATGTAACACTTAGTGGAAAAACTTAATCCTTTTTCAAAAACAGTTTTTTTTTTATTTCTTTCCATTTTATTGATTAGGCCCGGTACACATGAGTTACAAAGTCATCGGGATGCCAAGAGTGATTTCACTCGATAAATAAACACCTAAGTAAATAAACATTTCATACTATCAACTGCATTATAGCTCGAAGAAAATGTAAATACTATCATGATATTTTATGCTTACTTAGCTTTCTTTTATAAATATTATTACTTTGTCTTTAAAGTGTTTTTTTTTTTTTTTTTTTTTTGTCTGTTTTAGCTGCTTCTGTGTCTGAAAATGAAGATTATGATAGTGACAATATTGACATTGAATCTGTTTATCCAAAGAAAAAAGCTAATTTAGTTGTAGAACAGGAGGAGTTAGATGTAAATGAATCAAAGGCAAAAAAAAGGAAATCAATTGATAGTGATGAAAAGGAACCTAAATCTGATGATGAATGTGATCAACTTCAGCACCAAAAAATTAAGAAAAAAATGATTAAAAAAGTTGATTTAATAGAAGAACTAACTCCTGAGAAGAAGATTCTTAAAGAATGTGATGATATTCATGAATTATGTTTTAATACTCCCGAGTCAAATACCGTATCCTGTGATACACCTCAGAAATTTGCAGGATTTGATGTGTCTTCTGATGAAGAAAATTTTCTTCTGATTGCTGAAGATGAAGCTGAAGTAGAGAATGTTGATAATAAGGAGGATAACATTGTTACAGAAGTGTCTGATAAGTTGAAATTATTATCCGATAATCCTCCCAAAGGCCGTGACTTTGATTTAAATCAAATACGGTCAGAACTAAAAGGTATTGAAACTGCTGTGTCCAATATAACCCCAAAGAATGAAGAAGAAGAAAATATTGATATTGATCCTGAAGGTGGAGTCCTTGTATCTTTGAAACATGAAGTAGAGGATGTTTATGAATTCAAGGAACCAGAGCCTTTTGAGTTTGAAAGTAGAAAAATAGCTGATGAAAAGAATAAGTTGCAACGTAGAACATTGAATAGGTACTTAGATGAATCAAAACAATCTCCTCGACGTAAAAAGAAAATTAATTCACCTAGTTATAGTTGTTCCAAAAAAATAAACTCTAATGATGATAACATAACAAAAGAATTTGAAGCTTCAGAAACTGAATATAGTGGAATAGAAGCGTGTGAAGAAGCTTTTGATAAAATATGTGCTTCACCACTTCGAGCTGCTACTGAAGTAGTTCCTCTTTTTGAGGAACAGGTAGTTAATGACCATGTTGAAGACAATTTGGATGATGATAGTCAAGATAGATTGATTATATCAGAAAGATATAGTGATGACAGCAATCTTAGTAATACTAACCAAAAAGATAACAGTGTATACCAAGAGGAAATAAAAACATCCTTTATAGAAATACCAAGGAATAACCCCCAACAGTATGAACTTCAGATCGAAACAGATAAAGAAGAGACTAAAGATCATTTTAACAAAGAAGATTGGAAGGATGAAGTAGAAGATGAAGCTCTTAATGTTGCGATCCAGCGTGCTATTAATCAAGAATCCTCTGATGATACTAATGATGGAGAAATTTTAAAAGTTCATACCGATAGTGCTAAGTTTGAAGATGATCAATCAAATATTGAACCTGATAATTCATGTCTTAAGTCTTATGATCTTAAACCTTCAACTTATAAGTATGAGTACGAATTTCCTGAGCAGTCAGTAGATGGCTCTGCACGAGTCAGTGAAGAAAGCCCTGTGGTTTGTGAGAAATCAGAAGAAGAAATAGAAACTGAAGAGATTGAAACATCTCCAAAGTATCTAACTTCTGAGTCGGTAGGTTTACTGATTAATGGTAGTTAATTAATTTATCTGTAATTTTAAACTTTTTTTTAATATTCTATAAGGAAATTATATAAGTATTAATTTGCTTTATGAAACATTTTATTAATTTTTTTCTAATCAAAGGACTAGTGTAATGAAATGTTTACTTCAATTATGTTGTTATATTGCAATGTTTAGTGAGAGAGAATTGCTTTATTTTTAATCCTTTCAGCCCTAATGCATTAGGTTTATATATTCACCAATTTTATTATTTCCTGAATGTAAGCCCCTAAAGTTAAAAAATTATGCCCCAGAATGACAGGTTTCCGCATTTTATATATTAATAATAAGTTCTATTTGGATTTCAATGCTAGGTGATTTTGAAGGTCGTTAAAAAAAAAAAAAAATAAAAAATGAATATTTCAATAAGAAAAGTACGGCACCGTAAACATGTGTGTACTTTATCTTTCCAACCCATCCCCTTATTACATGCGTGAATTAGTCAACAATGATTATTTTTATGATTATGTTATGTTTACAGTTTCAAAATTACAGAATCTGCTGATTATTATATTTAAATAGATGTAATGTATGTTATTCATTCTGCTCTCAATGCATTGCCATTTTCTTTAGAAGCGAAGTAGTACTCAGAGAGTGTGTCCCATTGATGCTATCAGAGGGAGCTAAGTCTCGCAAGTAAGCCATATGCACTTGGATTTCCCAATGTACTGCCTCAATCTTGTCTTTGTCTTGTTTTGCTGTGTGTGCGTGCATATGTGTGTCAATGCATTTTCTTGGAATGATTTGGCCTAACCCTAGATGTCAGAGGTTTGCCTGGAGTTACCCATGATCTTTTCATCACCTGTCACTATTCAGTAGAGACATGGCTTTGTTTTGAACCTTGCGAGCACTATTTCACTAGTGGTTTTTTCAGTTGTGTCGCTCACAGGCCATCTATGGACAAATTTTGGTTTCTTGTGTACGCTAGTACATAGTCCCATCCAACCCCAATTCCACAAGATCAGCCTCAAAATTCTATAAAAGTTTTCTTTTTACCTTCTTAACATGTCTGCCAAATCGGCTTTTGTTATTGTAATTTTTATCACTAATTTGTAAAGTTGAAACTGGTCCACACTTTTACATGATTTATACCTTTTTACATATCTCTAGCATTAACTTTTATTCTACGAGTATTATTATCTATTTCTATTATTTTACTTTTGGAATAGTTTCTTTTTTATTTTTTATCAATTTAGTTTTTTCGCCCTTTAGGCCTCAAAATTGGCAAGATTGTTTTCGCTAGGATTATTTAGCTTAATGGCTTTTCTTTTTTAGAGAAGTTTAAACGATCTCCATCGAACCCTTTTTCCTAGACAAAAATTACTGTTCTCTATTATTATCTCTGATGCCTACCCATTACTTTTTTATGTATTCATCATCCTCACCCATTGGTTTTAATACTTCTAACCTATTCTTGAGTTCAAGCTCAAATTGTTTTCTAATAGATGGGATTTTAAGTTTTCCCAGATTAAAATTTTCGTAACCTAAACACATTTATTTTCTCTTATTTACAATAAGTTTTTGTCGAACTTTTGGAAATACTAGTTCATGATACAACCTGCGTTCGTCCCTGCGATATAATCTCACATTGATTATAGGTTTTTCATTTTCCTCCTATGCTGTTGCAAAACATGATCGATCACTTTGAATCGGGTTTGAGAAGTGAATCTGGTGATGCCCTAGTATATTTATGTAAACACCTAACTTTTGATTATCTGGCTTTTCGAAATAGCAAAGCTTATTAGTTTGATTCTGTTATCATTACGTAATTCGTGTAAACTTTCTTTACCAATAGTTGGATAATATACGTCTTCCCTTCCCAACTTTGCCTTCGCATCTCCTTAAATTCTTTTCATGCAGTTTTGTGGTAGTTTGTCGGTGCCTGAACAACAATTTCCGCTTCCTCTACACAAAATAGTATACTTACCATCTCTCAATGAGCCCTCCTCTAGCTAGCAGACCTCTTGCAGCTCAGATATCTGAATTGAATTAGGGGCTAATCTCATTGTAGGTCAGCGAGTCCATCGGACTTAGCTGGGAGAAACTTCCTAGGAGTTTCCACTGACAATCCCTACATCTATTGGAACCCATGTGAGGCAAACCCAAGTGATCAACAAAAATTAAACTAAACAAAAAATATATATTTTATTGGATTTTGATTATATTTATTTTTCAGACATCAAAAAAAGAAGATCTATTCCCCACTGAAAGTAAAAATGACTTGCCCTTAGAATCATCTGAAGAAACAGCTATGAAAGAAGAAGTATATGAATTTCCTGAAGAAAAAACTATAATCGAGGAAGTACAACTAGAAGAAAAATTTAATGCAGATTCTAATTTAAAACAAGATAACATTGAAGAAGAGGAAGAAATAGATGATGTAGAAGAAGTGGAAGAGGAAGAAGAAGAGGATGAAGAGGAGGAGGAAGAGGAACAAGAGGAACAAGATGAACAGGAAGAAGTTGAAGATGAGGATGAGGAAGAGCAAACTTTGATATCTCTTTTGTGTGATGAAGAAATCATTCCTGGAAGTCCTAATCCCCAAACAGAAATTCAGGTACATTTTCATTAATATATATTAATTTATCCTACAAATCTGTTTCACTTGTGTTTTGAAACTGAATAAAGTATTTGAAAATTGTTACAATTATCATTTATACTAAAGTGCCCTACTTTTGTTTAGCTGGCTTGACTTCAATATCACAACAATTTTGGTTATGTATTCCTTATTTCACTTTTATTATTTTATTTTTTATTAGATGAAAAAAGATTGGCCATGGCTGGGACACAAACCTGGGCCTCCCCATCTCCGCCGAGGTGCTCAAACCAATTACACTAATAAGGCTGTTGTCCCACCCATGTCAGTCTAATCTCTTCACTGACCCTTAGACCACTTTTTCAGCCCCTGCGTGTGTTGCTGAAACTTGGTAAAATTGGTGGGTACTAAGGATCAGTGAAGAGAATAGATTGACATATCTGGGACAATGACCTTGGTAGCTTGATTAGTTTGCCCCCCCCCCCCCCCGACAGAGATGAGGATGCCTGGGTTCGAATCCCGCCCATGGCCAATCTTTTCTCTTCTAATAAAAATATTTCGTAGTAATAAAATGATTATCTTTCATCAATTTTATTACTTTACTTTAGTAACTGTTTTGAAAGAGATCAATCAATGAATTCATCAATTGTATTGTTGAGTATTAATTTGTCTCTTCTAAAAGCTGTTATGAATATACACAATCCTGCACTATGCTCATATACATATAAAGAGTGTTCAGTAGCGGATCCAGGGAAGGGGCACCGGGGTCACGAGTCCTCCCCCCCCCTGAGAGGTGAGGAAACTTATTAACTTTTACTATTTCTATATAAAATGCGCTGTATTTAGTCATTTTTAAGTCCTCAAATTGAAAATGGATGGTATTTAATAGTAATTTACAATGTCATTATATACTAATACATATTTTAAAATAGGTCCTTCATTACTCATGAAATGTAAAAAAAAACAAAAAAGTGCTCCCCCCTGAGAAAATTTCTGGATCCGCTACTGAGTGTTCTCAGATCAAATTAATAAACTTTACAAATTAGGACCTAAATAAAAAAATAAAAAGAAATCATCCAACCAATTTAGTTTAGAAGCTATATAAGTTTTTGATTAAGTTGATGAAATTGTTAATTGATTGAATTGATTTCAATTCTTATAAACCTAGTTTACTTTTACCATTTCAATAAGCCACTCAACTGAAAAAAACAAAATTATGATATGTTTTGTTATAAACATAAGAATAATGTATTTAATTTATATAATTTACTACTGTAATAAAATTGACTATAGCGCTATTTCCGGTTCTCTGTTTAGTAAGGTCAACCACTCTTATGTTATTATTCTGAAGATAATTAGATTAGTCAATTTCGCATTAAAAAAAAAATAATAAAATAAAATAAAAATTTTTTATGGAGAATTACCTTTTTCAATACTCCACATTTGTTTATTCATATCGAGCATATAATGCACTTTTCAATTCAGCGGCTAATATCTGACTCAATCAGGAAAAAAATAGCACTCTATTGGTAAATGCTGCAACAAATTCTATCTCCCTCAAATAAAATTTCATCAAGACCAATCTGGATAGAGGGAGATTGGAGCGGGAGCAGAGCGAGACCGGACCTGTACCGAACGTGTGAATACCCTCTAGAATTCCTCTTTAATATATTTTGCCAGTGAGATGGAACCGGGAGCAGAGCGGGAGCTGGCGGACCTATAGTGTGAATGGTTGAGATCGAGTTTGAACCGGGAGCAGAGCGAGACTGGACCGGTACCGATAGTGTGAATACTCTCTTTCTATTTCTCTTTAGAATATTTTGCCAGACCAAAATCGAACCGGGAGCAGAGCGGGAGCGAACCGATAGTGTGAATCGGCACTTATTCCTTTTCTGAGAAAATAAGAGTTAATTTCAAACCCTGGTCAGAGCATTACTTTATACTTTCTTACAAAAATCTAATAATAATGTAATAATGTATGATTTATATTTTAGGAAGAAGAAGTCAAAGATATATTAGTTATTACTGATGTTGATAATGATGAAGAAATTCCTCTCAGTGAAAAACTGAAGGAAAATAATTGTTTAAGCCAGCAGATAACAGAGAAGGAAATAACAGTAGAGGATCATTCACCTCCTGCTTCTCCTGATAGTAGTGTTTCTTCATGCACATCGCCATTACAGTAATTGAAAATTTATACTTTAAAAATTTGTACATTAATTTACTTACTTAACTATTTATTGTAGTATTTATTAATTTTTCAATTGATCCTGGTTAAGAAATATCATTTATCTAAATTCTGCTTGCAAAATTAAAGAAGTTTAGGCTATAGAAAAGTGGAGGATATAATTTCAGCTTTTCAAAAACTAGAAAGCCTACTAATAACCTGTATTGGCAAAATAAGTCAGCAACGGATCTGTTGCATTTACAGTTAAATTTACTCTTTGTGGATATTGTTTTGAGACTTCCATTAAAATTGCTGATGCCTTCTTTTGAATGCTTGACTCCTATATTGAATTTCTGTTGTTGCACTCAGGTATTTGTACAAAATAGTGATAGAACATCAACAGCAAAACATCGATGTTTTGAACATCAATGTTTCTTCATATAACTTTTTTAAACATTAACCGGTTAGTGCATAAATGTATGGACCCAAACTTATTTAAATATCGATGCCACTTCTCTTATAGACATTGAAACGTTGTTCTGTTGAATATTATTAAATGATTTTGTCAGCAGCAACATTAACTAAATAAAGATTATGAAATGAGGTTATCCTAATATCTTCTAATAACTTTTGAGACATTTTAAGTTGGATGTTGAGCACTAGGTTTGCGTTTTTTCTGTTAGTTACTCCATTATAAATTTTTGCATGATTGGCTTTATTTGAAGATAAATATTTTCCATTTCGCAAAAACAATACATAGTACACGAGGATTAGCTTTGCTTTACAGGATTGTATTGTAGAAATGTGACATGAATGTCAATATCTCTAAAACATCGAAGCTAATCTAATTTTATCGATCGAACGATGCTAATCTAATCTTATCGATGCTAATCTTTGTTTATCTCAAAATATCGATGCTAAAACCATTGTAAAAATATTGGTAATTAAATTTTTTTTTTTCAAAACATCGATGTTAATAAAAATCTTTGTTTTTGTCCAATCATCGATGTTAATAAAGTCTTTATAAATAAATAAATATATATATATATATATATATATATATATATATATATATATATACATATATATATATATATATATATATATATATATATATATATATATATATATATATATATAATCATCGGTAATTTGTCAAAACATCAAGGTTAAAATAAATCTCTGTTTTTGTCAAACATCAATGTTTTTTATTTTTTTAAGGTGCACCTTAACCACCTTGGGTCTATTGTGCACCCAATTTAATGTCTGAGTCTTAAAAGTTGTTCTTAGGATATCATTAAATTTTATAGAGCTCTTTGGGTTGACCAGATCATTTGAAATCGATCATATCAAAAGATAATATGATAAGCTATCTCACTCTCATTTCAACAGATTCTGCTATCTTGAGTGTCAACATATGACTTCTGAGTTTACCTGAGTAGATCACAGTCACATTTTTAAGTGCTTTCCAGTCAAGATTTAGTAACATGTTACTTCTTTTGACTGAGTTGCCATCCAAGAATTGGTTGCCACTAGGTGGCAGCAGTGGCCAAGTTCCTCCAGCTGACCCAGCATTGGTCAGGTCTTTTGGTTTTCCTCTGCCTCCCCCCTCCTTCTGTTGGGATTTTACTCATGGTTTTCGTGTCTTATAGTAAGGAAATAATCTCAAATGGGGCACCACGAGAAGGTGACAGTAGGCGTTGTTAGGGATAAGGACAGCGGAGAAAACCAAACAGTGAGTAGGGCACTTTTGTTTAGTCCCTACCATTACCCCACCCATTCCCCCCTCCAAATCATCAATCTTAAAAACATCTTTGTTTATGTCAAAACTTCAATGTTAAAACCATCTTTGTTTATGTCAAAACTTCAATGTTAAAACCATCGATGGAACCCAAGAAAAAAAAAAAAAAACTTTCTTTGTGTTTCATTATGTTTAGCCTTCAAATATCCCAGTAATTTTTTTATTGCCAAAACTTTTTAAATTCTTAAGGCAAGTATTACACTTTGCTAATTTGTCAGAGATTTTAGAAAAATATTACTAAACCAAACTTGTTGGAGGCATCTTAATAATAACTTTCACCTTGATGTGCAAACTGAGACAAAACAAAAACAACCCATATGTTTCCTATTGAATTTATAATATATATATATATATATATATATATATATATATATAAAGAGTAGAACCCCCTTTATCCGGGGTAATGATGAGTATGGTGGTTCACGAATAATCGAAAATCCCGGATAATCTAATTACAACATTTTATTGACTTAATGGGATAGAAAAGAAGGTTAATTAAAAAAAAAAATTTGCAGAAAATCACTTTTATTAACAAACGAACGTTTTAACAAACAACAAATGTACAAAAGTAACAAACAAACTCCTTCAGCGTGTTTTTGCATGAACCACTGATAAACAGCTTCATCTACGTCTTTTAATGTAGAATTCTTCATTGTTTTCCGATGACACGATGTTTGGGTTGACGACGATACGAAGTCGGAAATGTCTTTTTTCTTCTTCAAAATATTACAAACTGTTTGCTCGCCGATTCCAAATTCAGCAGACAATGTCTTAACACTTTCACCTTTTTCTAATCAGTTTATAATGGTTAATTTCTGTTCAAGCGTTAAAACGACACGTTTTTCTTTTTTGCGACATTTTGTTAGTTCATATTTAAATGGAGACTAAATTACAACTGAGAATATTTTGTTTTGTAGTCAAACGTAGAAGTTTCCTAGAAAGACTTGAAAACAATACCGTTCCTGGAATGTGAATTTTTTTTTTTGTAATATATTTATTAATTTTTTTTTTTTTTGTGTGTAAATAAAGTGTGAATGCTCCCCATCAGCAATATTACCAGTGTCTCGAAATGAGACAGAATGTAATAATACCAATAAAGATTTGTATTCTAATGGAATATGAATTATATATATATATATATATATATATATATATATATATATATATATATATATATATATATATGGGGGGGGGTCGGGGCACAGTGAAACAGTCGGTGCGCTGGGCGAATCAAAAGGTCTAGAGCAACCAAATTCAGACTGCAAGCGGTAAGGGTGGCTCCAAACAATGTCAGCTATTTTCCCCTTTCTACTTGTTGTGTGGCAGACTCCACGTGCTAAAACTAAGGTTTTGTGGGGTAAAACTAAAATTTTTTGTCAAACCAATTTTCGTCTCTAGGTATGAGTAATTATTTTATTCGGTTTTCTCTTACAACTTTTTCATTATGCATAAATCTCTTGAAATTTTGCCTGAATTTGGCTTTCCTACCTCTCCATGTTCATCGTTTAACATAGGAAGTTAAAGAAATCAAAATGGCTAGTATGGGGTTTCTTGAAACAAGGGCGTTCAGGGCACAATGAAACGCTTCATGGAGTCCGACAAGTGTTTCATCGTGCCACATGTGTTTTTCATTGTGCAATAAGCAGTCAGTTTTTTTCATTTTCTTACAGTTTGGTTGGAAATTGAGAGCAGAACACCAAAAAAACTCTTAATTTATGACAACTTTCCTACAAAGTCAAACTTTCCTCTTTCCTGAAGAATTTCGTGGTTATCATAAAGCAGAAGAACGAAAAACTGACTGGAAGCCGAATAAAGTGTTTTTGTTAATTATGGTGTTGTTTTTTTTCAGCTGTTTCATTGTACTCCGGGCATGGGGTACCATGAAACAAAATTTTTTTTTTTGTGCCCCATCTCTTCCTATATATATATTTAAATTTTTACTTAACTCCTTAATTTTGTATCTGTAATTTAATTGTTCATTAAAGTCATCATCACTCACCTCCATTCCAAGTTTAGTTGAAATTTCTTCCTTACTTGTTCTATTTTATTGGCATAGTAATTAATTCTTTCAACTATACTTGTAAATTCTTCATCTTTCTGTTAAGTTTCTGTCAATGTGAGCTGTTATTTACAGACAGATCTTTGTCTTTTTAGGTTTTTCCTTGTCGCCAGTGTTGTTTTCAAAAATAAATTATGAAATATAGTTTAAACTACAACTTTATTTTGCAAACTGATTGATAATTTTCCCATGTTATCAATTAATAATGAAGATTATAAATAATTATATAACAATACTTATTTAAATTTCATATAAAATCAATGTTTGTACAGGGAAAGAGAACTCTCACCTTCATCTGTGGCAGTTACTATGAAAAGCCATGTCAATGATGATTATGATGCTGAACCAGTTCCTTTGAAAACTAGGAATTCTGATGAAGGTTTGTAGTTGTTTTTTCAATTACTGTTAAACACTTTTAATGTAAAAATTCTTAAGACAAAATATTGGTTAGCATGAAATAATAAAACAGTCCTGGCATACTACTATGTATTTTCATATATTTCTTTTTGTTTATCACGAAAATAAAATCAGTTAACAAAAAGAAATTTCAGTTCTTGGAATAAACAAAATAGGGAAAACATAGACCATTGCGCCGAGAATCAATAGGGATTTGACACGAAATATAGGCGGTGTCTATGTTTCGCATGAAATGATGCTACATTGAGACAGATCTCAGAGAGCGATCATTGAAAAGAAAAGGGATGTCTATGCTTGTTTTGTAAATCTATCCTTCGACAGATTTAGGATAGCAGATGTAGTAAAGGCGCTAAAGGAGATGGGAGTAGATGAAAAATTAATACTCTCTATTCTAAGCCTATTTAATGGACAAAAAACATAGTCAGAACTTGCCACCACACTTCTAGGGAATTCTCATCCAATATTGGCATCAGGCAATAATCGACACTTGGGTGTAGCCTAAACCCACTGCTCTTCATGATTATCCTTGTGGCGGCAGCGGGTTTTCGAAATTGAAAAAAAAACAAATCTGCCCGCCGGATATAGTGCCAGTAAAATTAGAACATTTTTTTTTAATTGTTAATAAGTTAAGGAAGGAATAAAAAAAATCTAATTGCAGCTGACTATACTAAACAAAGACTTTAATAGCATAAAAAAACAAAAAAAAACAAATATTTTAACTATATACACAATATTATAAAAGTAATGAATAATGAAAAAAAAAAAAAAAATACACAACTTAAAATTGAACTTAAAAAAAAAAATAATTTAAAGCTCCTAACATTAATTAAAATAAATTGAACTCTTGTAAATTGTGAGAAAGAAAACATAACAAAAAATTAATATTTGCTATTACAAAAGGGTTATTTTTTATTGCCTTTGTTTGAATAAAAAATTAAATAACGAATTTTGAATAATGATATAGACATTCATCCTCATATGTAATATTTAAATTACTTTACATATATTACAAGTTAGGTACGTTTGTGGAATTGTTCCAGTACCAATGATTAATTTGATGATTAAATGTTCATAGTTACACATTCGGTGTGAGATGTGATGCCTGAAGAATGACCCAAATGTGGGCATAAATTGCGATCTCTTCACGTGAAGAATAAAACAACCGTACTCTACCAAGCAAATGCCGTACTGCCGTGGCATTAGATAAGGACGTGTCTTTAATACCTAATTTAAAAACACGGCATCTATCATTGTAAATATATATGTAGGCATCTTACAGCCGTAAATATATACATGAAATTAAAATATTATAATATTAAATATAATATTGGGTTGATGCAAAATTAATGCAGGTCTATATCTTAATTTCAATTGTGTAAACAAAGCAAATCCTAACATTGATCATTATTATACCAAAACAAACCTTAACTAATACCCTCTCTTTCACCATGAATTTGATCAGTAAAATCGTTTGTTCAGTGTGTTCAAAGGTTTTAAATCGAAAATGTCGAAGTACGATTTTCGTCAAATTTATTTTTACGAATTTAAATTAGGGCGCAGTGCTGCTCGTAATATTAACGAAGTGTGGGGTCAGGGGGCTATTAACGAGTGCAGCGTCGGTTCCAGAAGTTTCGCAGTGGAAATTTCGACCTCAAAGACAAGGAAGGTCGGGGCACTTTAGCTTTTTGCTCTTGCCAACAACCAGCTGAGGTCAATAGTGGAAGAAGACCCAACCAAAACCATCCGAGAAATAGCGGTAGAGCTCGGCGTGAACCAATCCACAGTTGTACGCCACTTGGAAGCAATTGGTAAGGTAAAAAAGTTGGCCAAGTGGGTGCCACACCAATTAAACGACCACCAAAAAAATCGCCGCTTTGAAATCTGTTCCATGCTTGTGACACACAATAAAAATGATCCATTTCTCGATCGCATTGTGACGTGCGATGAAAAATGGATCTTATACGACAACAGAAGGCGTTGTAGCCAATGGCTGGGCAAAGATGAACAACCAAAACCTTTCCCGAAGCCCAACCTGCACCCAAAAAAAGTTATGGTCACAGTTTGGTGGTATACTGCTGGTGTTATCCACTACAGCTTTCTCAATCGAGATGAGACTATAACTGCTGACAAGTACTGTCAAGAAATTGACAACATGAATAAAAAATTACGTCTTTGCCCAGCATTGATGATGATGATTCTCCATGATAACGCCAGACCACACGTCGCACAACCAATGCTACGACGACTGCACGAGTTGGGCTACGAAGTTCTCCCACACCCACCTTATTCACCTGACCTCTCTCCTACAGACTTCCACTTTTTCAGGCATCTGGATAACTTTTTGAGGGAGAAAAATTTTCAAAACCAGGATGAAATTGAAAATTCTTTTCGTGACTTCATTGAGTCCTGGGATTCAGCTTTTTTTTCTGGTGGAATAAGAAAGCTTGTTGAACGTTGGCAAAAGTGCATTGATTCAGATGGAAATTATTTTGATTAAATATATGTAGTTAAAGTAAAGATATGGCCAATTTTCAATGAATATTAAAAATCTGCATTAATTTTGCATCAACCCAATAATATTAAAATATTATTCACACTTGTTTATAATAAATAAAAATATAATTTAAAAATCTAATTTTTCACTTGTTGGCCACAACATTCCGCCCACCAAAATTTATATTAAAATTTTTCATGGCTCAATAGTTATGTTCGGTATTTTTATTTTTGTTTCATAATACATAATCTTTTTTTATTTTTCAAATTGAATTTGCCACCTTAACTGTCACAGAGATAGCAATCGCTGGGCCAACAATTGGTTATCAGTGGCATCACGATGGCATTTGTAAGGGATTAGAGTTCTGGGCTTAGCCATTTTTTTTTTGGTCACTTGCTCTCTGAATGTGGAATGGTAAGCAGCCTCATCGTTGTGTTTGTTTCTCATTTAGAGTCCGCCGCCGATGATTTTTGATTTCGATTTTCTGCCTCCTGGGTATGAATTTCATAATTGTTTTGAAGTTTTCTCTTCAATCATCATTGTTTACCGCTGGCCGCAAAATTCAAGAAGGACGAGCAATAGGTGAAAATTTCCTTTATCCTAAAATCTCCTTTCAATGCCTTTTACCCGATTATTCTCCTTCTTTCACCCTTGCCCGAAATTCAAATTCAGTGTACAGCGCAAGCTTGGTAAGTCTCATTAAAGATTTATTTCATTTTTTTTATTTTACAGTTCATATCATTGTATTAACTGCTTTTCCGAGCTCACCAGAGCGAAATAAATTTTTTATCCATTTTTTTTCGTTAGTGATATTGATCAGATTAAGTGTATTTTTTTCCCTTTTTTCATTTTCACTTAAATTATCGTACAACGAATTCTACCAGAGGTTAAATTTTTGCTTTTTAATCATTCAAATAATTGAAATTCCTTGTTTTTTCGTGTTTTATGGGTGTTCATGGTTAATGCGTAGTTCGTTACAGATTAGTCAATTAACGGTTTCTACACGAGGCTTGCCAGAACTCCGCCATTTTGTCCGCCAAACCCAAGCCTTTTGCCCTTATTTGATTTATTGTAATCGTCAAGGAAGGTTACATTGTATTATCCTTAATTGCGTATTCCTGATTTTGACGGAACAATTTACCCGGTTTTTGACCTTTTTAATTGATTGTGACTATTTTTATTTGTCACTTGAAGCTACGTCAGTTCAGGCATTTTTTGGTTAATTTTTTTCCCTTTTAATTGGGTATTATACGATCCTTTATTACTTAAATTGTATTTCAAGGGACTTTCCCTGATTGTGAATTTTTGTTTAATTATTGAAATGGCTCCTAAACTAACTTTGGCAAATTTTAATAGAATTTGTCATTTGACAAAATCTGTTCTGAATTCTTTGAAGGTCCAAGTGGATCAGTTAGTGAAGTGCTCACCTGTAAGAGTCAAGGGCAGAGCAGAATATCTCAAATCGTCTCTGACTGCCGAAATGAATGAGTTTCTTTTGCAAACGGCACCCTATCGTAATGCAGACCAGTTGAGCGAAGAGCTTACAGAGGAAATTCTCGTAACCTCCATTGAGGCCATCAGAAGTTTAGCAGTTGAGCTACAATGCACAGTGGCTGAATATTTAACTGTTGGTCATCCCTTAGCTTCCTCCACTCTGATAAGTGATTCAGGTTCAATGAACAAATCGAGTTTGATTTTACCCAAAATGAAGCTCAACAAATTTAGTGGCTCTTATTCAGAATTTGACCAATTTTATTCCCGATTTGAAACTTTGGTGGATAATTCCCCTCATTTGTCTGACTGTGAAAAATTCGAATATTTGCTAGGGCACTTGGAAGGGACGGCCTTAGATGTGGTGAAACATTTTCCTTTTAACACTGATAACTACAAGGCCGCACATAAGGTTTTGAAAGATAGATTTTCAAACACTCGTAGAGTGGTTAGCTTTCATGCTAATTCTATTCTTAATTTAGGCAAAATGGAAAATAATCCATTGTCAATGAGAACTTTTCTTGACCAACATTCTGTTCACTTCCAGTCGTTGAAAAATATAGTCAGCTCGACCGAAAGTCATGTTGAAGGTGTTATTTATGTCCAATTTATTTTATCTAAACTTCCCACTGTAATAAGGGATGAATTTGAAAAGGAGGTCTCTAAGGTGGACATTCCTTCTATCGAAAGATTGCTAGAATTTTTAAACTCATATGTCAAGGCAGCTGAAAATGCCACCTTAAGCTCAAATTCTTGTTTGAGTGCTGACTCTGTCACCTCGAAGGAGGGCGCATTTAAGAGAAGGGGTTCATTCCCTCGTACTAAGCGCAATGTAAATAAATCAATTTCAACCTTGTTGACTTCGCTTGAGAAGTCAAAATGTACTTTTTGTAATTCTAATGATCATTTAATTTCCAAATGTCAAAGCTTTTTAAGTCTCCAACCGAGAGTTAGATATGATGTTATTAAACAAAAGGCGTTGTGTGTGAGATGCTTGACGTCCCACAAGGGTAACTGCCACCCTCCCACAATTTGTAGCAATTGTTCCAAGGCGCATAACACCTTGTTGCATTTTCCAACTGAATCGATTCCACCAAATAAACCAGACTCTACAAAAAATTTCTCTTCTCCACAAGAAGTGTCAACAGGTTCCTATGTTAGTTGTGCCGCCTCTCAAGGCTTGAATAGGCCCACAGTACTCATGGCTACTGCACTTGTGAAACTCCAAGTTTCAACATCTCAGTATATTATTGTAAGGGCAGTGCTTGACTCAGCCTCGCATGCCAGTTTTGTCTCCGAAAATGTGGTCCAAACCATGAAATGTGCTCGGACAGCCAATCGTACCATATACCAGTATCTGAGATAGGGCGAACGCCCACCCAAGTTAAGGGTCAATGCATACTTTCAACCTGCACCCTAAGTGTAGAAGTTGTTTTTGCGAACCACACTTTTCTAATTTTGCCCAATATTACTCTGGATACCCCTCGTGAGTGTGTTTCACTTGATGTTATTGAAGCAGCTAAGAGTTTTGTTCTTGCTGACCCAACATTTCACGTTCCGTCCAAGGTGGATGTCTTACTCGGAGCAGATATTATGGCCGCCTCTCTCCTCGGATCTGTCACTACCCTGGGTAAGGATATGCCGATGGTTGTGCTTACAGCCTTCGGCTCGGAAATGCTCCTACAACCCCTCATTTTTGTGCTGCTACCAATGAAAGTTTTCATGACGTGCCTGGTGCCAGTCACCACATTTGTGACATTGAACAAATGTACCGTCAAATCATGATTCATGAAGATGACATGCCATATCAATGCATCCTATGGCGTGAAGAGCTATCGGAGCCTGTAAAGGTTTACGCCTTAGCTACTGTTACCTATGGCGTAGGTCCAGCCGCCTTTTTGGCCATTGCGACCTTAAAGAAGTTAGCGTCAGACGAGCGTTTGAATTTTCCCAATGCAGCAAAAGTTCTTTTGAACAAAATATTTGTTGACGACATCAGTGCTGGTGGAAACACTCTTAACGACACCCTGCTTTTGAGGGATGAGCTCATTGCATTATTAATATCTGGAGGTTTTGTCCTCAAGAATTGTTCGAGCAATTGTCGCGACCTAATCAAAGATCTTCCACCATCCCATTGCGTGGATGAAGACTTGGTGCGAGTACTAGGGCTGGTCTGGGATCAATGTTCAGATTCTTTAAAATATCCTACTGAGGAATTAATACTATCAGCTGAACAGACGCATACTAAGCGTTCAGTTCTAGCTCAAGTGGCAAAGTTGTACGACCCATATGGTTATGTTTCACCTGTTGTACTCAAGGCAAAATGTTTTTTACAAGAACTTTGGCGTTTGAATCTAGATTGGGACACACCTCTGCCATTCAACCTCAATTCTGAATGGATCAAATTCCAGGAAACTCTAACCAATTTAAACCAAATTACAGTTCCCCGTTTATTGGGAATTTCATTAAATGTCCAAATTCAAATTCACGGATTTTGTGATGCCAGTCAGGCAGCCTATGCAGCCGTGCTTTATTTGCGCACCCACAATGCTGAATCAGTGAGAGTTAACATAATTGCGTCCAAAACCAAGGTAGCGCCCTTAAAACCCCTTTCAATTCCCAGAATGGAATTATTAGCTGCACACCTTTTAGCCAGACTTTGTCATCTTTATATCAACCTTTTAAAATCAGAATACACTATTGATGATGTTTTTCTTTGGACCGATTCTTCCATTGTATTGGATTGGATCCGTATAGAGCCTTATTTGCTCAAAATGTTTGTAGCCAACCAAGTCTCAGAAATTATTGGTTGGACAGAAGTCAAGTCCTGGCGGCATGTGCCTGGCATTTTAAACCCTGCCGATGTGGCTAGTAGAGGAGTTCCTTGTCCTTCAGAACTCTTATCACCTCTGTGGTTCTCTGGTCCTCTGTTTTTAAAGTTTCCTGCCGAGGAATGGCCTTCCATGCCCCGCGTAGGAAGTTATGCAGAGACTGATCTTGAATATAAGTCTTTTCCTGTCAGTTTAACCATTGCTTCAACTGAAAATCTTTTCGAAACTGTTTCTTCATGGTCCAAGGCAGTACGAATTATGACATATATACTGAAATGGCGTTTTCACAAGTTTTTTAATTTTCCATTGGTACATTGGCGTAAGCTCGCCATCAACTATTTAATTAAACACGTTCAAGCAACCTTGTTTAGTTCCGATATTCATGCCATTGTAAATAACAGGCAGCCCCGAATTGCAATTCAAAGGTTGAACCCCTTTTTAGATGAAGCAGGAATTCTCCGCATTAGAGGGCGACTGATCAACTCCACCTATGCAAAACCTCTGTGCCCCGCATTGCTGCCGAAACACCACCATTCGGTGCATCTTTTGATTGTTCATTACCACAATTGGCTCGGACATGCAGGTCCATCTCAAGTGCAGTTTCAACTTTCGTGGAATTATTATATACTTTCTGCTAGACAAGTCATTAGAAAAATGATAACCCACCAATGTGTTAGGTGTTTTCGTGTTTCTCCACGACCTGTTTTTCCCTTGATGGGCGATTTGCCTGCTGCGAGAGTGAATCCATCGCCACCCTTTTCACACTCCGGAATGGATTATTGTGGTCCATTTTTGATCAAGCCCAACTCGCTTAGAAAGACCCCGACAATTAAGGTTTACCTATGCATTTTTGTGAGCAAGGCAGTGCACATCGAGGTCGCTCATGATTTATCAACTGAAGCCTTTTTAGATGTTCTTAAACGTTTCATTGCTAGACGTGGCATCCCTGAACGTTTGTATTCTGACTGTGGAACCAATTTTGTTGGCAGTCGCACATCACTAGATAGAGAATTGAAACAACTTCTGAAGGCTAATACTGAGTCTGATTTAATTAAGGCATTTCTCCTAGAAAATTTTGTTCAATTTGAAACAATCGCTCCTCATGCTCCTCATCAGGGCGGTTTATGGGAACGTGCTGTTCGTTCTACAAAATTTCTTTTAAAAAGAATGGTTGGCAACCACATGCTCACACTCAGCCAATTAATCTCTTTGACCACCCAAATAGAGGCAATTCTAAACTCCAGACCTTTAAGCCCCATGTCCGCTGACCCTGGGGATTATGCTGCGCTCACTCCAGCTCATTTTTTGATTGGTCGACCCATTTCTACCTTACCCCAACAGGATTTAACCGAGTGCGGGGATGGTTCCTTAAAACATTTTCGCTTGATACAGGCATTGCTCCAACATTTTTGGAAACGATGGCATTCAGAATACCTGATTATGCTTCAAGTCAGATCGAAATGGACTCACAAAACAAAAAACTTGGCAGTGAACGACCTGGTGGTAGTTGCAGAACCTAACTGTCCACCCCTTATGTGGCCCTTAGGCCGAATAACAGCAGTTTTTCCTGGAGCCGATGGAATTGTGAGAAAGGCATCAGTGTCAACCAAGGTGGGATCCTTTACCAGGCCTGCCATTAAACTCTTCCGGTTGCCATTGGCAGCGGAAGATTAATTAACCTAATGATTGCATAAAATTATGTAAATATGTATATATATAAATTTTTTTTTTCTCTCTCATGAATGAACTAGAACGTTCATTGCCGGGCGGTGTTCGGTATTTTTATTTATTTTTCATAATACATAATCTTTTTTTATTTTTCAAATTGAATTTGCCACCTTAACTGTCACAGAGATAGCAATCGCTGGGCCAACAATTGGTTATCAGTGGCATCACGATGGCATTTGTAAGGGATTAGAGTTCCGGGCTTAGCCATTTTTTTTTTGGTCACTTGCTCTCTGAATGTGGAATGGTAAGCAGCCTCATCGTTGTGTGTGTTTCTCATTTAGAGTCCGCCGCCGATGATTTTTTTGGTACCTCTTGGGTCTCTAATTATTTCGATTTTATTCCTCCTGGGTATGAATTTCATAATTGTTTTGAAGTTTTCTCTTCAATCATCATTGTTTGCCGCTGGCCGCAAAATTCAAGAAGGACGAGCAATAGGTGAAAATTTCCTTTATCCTAAAATCTCCTTTCAATGCCTTTTACCCGATTATTCTCCTTCTTTCACCCTTGCCCGAAATTCAAATTCAGCGTACAGCGCAAGCTTGGTAAGTCTCATTAAAGATTTATTTCATTTTTTTTATTTTACAGTTCATATCATTGTATTAACTGCTTTTCCGAGCTCACCAGAGCGAAATAAATTTTTTATCCATTTTTTTTCGTTAGTGATATTGATCAGATTAAGTGTATTTTTTTCCCTTTTTTCATTTTCACTTAAATTATCGTACAAGTTAAATAGGTTGATTTATGGGATGCAATGGTACAATTTTCGCAACAGGAGGCTTGTAAATTCCAGAAGCTGTCTTGATTGACATAACTCTAACAATTCCATCATTGCCAGGATGCACGGCTACTATTCTGGCTAATGGCCAAGTACGCTGAGGGCAATTGGTATCCTTTAAAATGACAAGCTCTCCTTTCTTAAGGTTTTTCCCCTGCTTGTTCCACTTCTTCCGCTGCTGTAAATGGTTTATATATTCATTTCTCCACCTGATCCAAAAGTGCTATGACTTTTGCTTAATCATGCTCCATCGTTTAAGAGGAGCAACATTTTCACCAGTCAAATCTTCTTCAGGAGCTGCTGAGAGAGGTCTTCCGATTAAGAAGTGACCAGGTGTTAGGGCTTCGAGGCAATCAGGGTCAGCATTGGTAGGTACCAAAGGGCGAGAATTCAGTACTGCCTCAATTCTGCTAAATAAGGTACTCAACTCTTCGAAGGTAAGAGGAGTCTCGCCAATGATCCTATACATCAATGTCTTTGCAGCCTTGATTCCTGCTTCCCAAATGCCACCAAAATGGGGCGCTGAAGGTGGTATGAAGGACCAATTGATGGATTTCTCCGCAAGGTGGTCTGTGATGCAGTCTTGTACAGCTTGGGCTCTATACCACTGTTGAATTTCCTTTAATTTTCTAGAAGCCCCCTCGAAATTTGTTCCGCAGTCTGAGTAAATCTGTACAGGTTTTCCTCTGCGGGCGATGAACCGGTCAAGAACTACGAGGAACGCTTCTGTTTCTAGTGATGACAATAATTCCAGGTGTACAGCTTTAGTGGACATACAAACAAAGAGGCTGAGGTATGCCTTGCTCATCGCTGCTTTACGACGTTTAGATTCCTACACGGTGGGCCAGACCCCCCTACCGTGCACCCCCCCCCCCCACATCACTATAAATTGCATATCGTTGTGTTCCTTGTGATAAAAGATTAAGAAAAAGCCAATGTTCCCAGAAAAAAAAGTGGCCGCACTAACCGAAAAAGGCGTTCGAACATGGCGGAATGACGAATTTGATTTTAGTTAGTTTTTTTATTACTGACATTCACCATTATGCTTAATTTCGCCATAACTGGTATTTTATTAAAGCTAGATAGTTCTAGATTCAGAATAAATAAACAAACATTCTAAAATAATTAGTCTTGACAACATAAAATACCTTCAAAGTCAATTTTTTCAAGACACTCGCATAAAAGTTAAAATTTCAAGTTAATTTGTGATTAAACGGCCATCGTTAACGAAAAACACCCTGAAATAAAACATCTGGAGCAATTATTCTTCTTTAAAAATCAGTGGTCAAATTTCAAAATATATCAACTAGTTTTATAGAGAACGGACCTACAAGGCAAAAAGGCGCCGGTGACTCGGGCGCATCCAGTCCTCTGCCACATCGTTCAGTTCTCATACATCATATAATTACAGCGGGATTAATATATTATTTCGAATGTATAATCGAGCCTATGTAACAGCAAGTATTTTGTTGACAGATAAAAATAATATAACCTTTTTTTTTTTTTTTTTTTTTATTTTTTTTTTTTTAAATTTTATAAATCTGATGAATAAAGGATATAAATCCGATAAATAATAATGAATTAGTCGCATATTCCACATTATCTAAACCTCACTTCTATTGACATAAACTAGTTATCTTGAAATTAAATAATAATGTTCTCATAGTAGTAGTTGGGTTACAGACTGATCATTCGTGAAATTTAAAATAAATGCATTTTTGCAAAGTATTGATTATTTACAGATTTAAAAACAATCAAAATGAAAAAGATAAATAAAAAGTTCTGTTTGTTTGTTAATATGTAGAAATTATTCGTAATACAATTTAGGAAGTATATACCTAACACAATTTAATAGCTCACAACAATTAATGAATTAACAGTTACACGATGTATATGTGTGTGTGTATATATATATATATATATATATATATATATATATATATATATATATACATATTATGATTAATTTAAAATTAAACTACTACTGGAGAGGAAAACCAATTAAAACATGTAAGTATTCATGCATCTAATGGTCTATAATCCACTAAGTTGTGGCCTTTTTCGGTTTCTTGCATATAACTACACATCAAAAAGTTTACTTTCTCTTTTTTTCGAAAAAAGGGTATACTAATACAAATAAAATGAAATATTTGAAGTTGAAAACGGATTAGTTATTTACCTAAATTCGTACAGTAAAGGTCGGTAATTTTTACCATTTTGGTAGAAACTCATGTTCCAACGCCTACAACTCGACAATATGTACTCTAAATGAAAAATGTGACAGATAAAAGTTTTAGACCATTAACTTTAGCATAAAATAAGCCCACCTAAATAGTTAGTTCTGTGAATATTTTATCATATCCCCTTAGACTTCACAAAAAGGAGGAATTAAGCGCTACGAATATTTTCACGTTTTCATTTCTATCTCTAGGCAGAAATAAGTTAATTTTAAAATAAATGGGCTTATTTTATGCTAAATTTAATATCCTAAAACTTTTATCATGACATTTTAGAGTACATATTGTCGAGTTATAGGCGTTGGAACATAAGTTTCCACCAAAATGGTAAAAATTACCGATCTTTGATGTTCGAATTTGGCTAAATAACTAATCCGATTTCCACTCCAAATATTTCATTTTATTTGTATTAGTATACCCTTTTCTTGAAAAAAAAGAGAAAGTAAACTTTTTGACGCGTAGTTATATGAAGAAATGAAGATGTAGTTAAAAGAAGGAATTAAGCGCTACGAATACTTTAACGTTTTCATTTCTATCTCTACGTAGGAACAAGTCAATTTTAAAATAAATGGGCTTATTTTATGCTAAATTTAATGTCCTAAAACTTTTATCTGTAACATTTTTCGTTTAGAGTACATATTGTCGAGTTATAGGCGTTAGAACATGAGTTTCCACCAAAATGGTAAAAATTTCGATCTTTGATGTTCGAATTTTTATTGATGTTCGAATCGAAGCAGGTGATGAGTATGGACGCAACAGTCCGAAACGTCCACCAAATTTAAAGAATGTAAAAAATATATATTGAAAATATATATTATTGAGACTGTAATAGAATACCAGTGTTTCATTATTACAAATAAATCAAAGCAGTCTGACAAGATAATATGTCGAATTTGGTTAAATAACTCTTCCAATTTCAACTTCAAATATTTCATTTTATTTTTATTAGTATACTTTTCGAAAAAAAGAGAAAGTAAACTTTTTGATGTGTAGTTATATGCAAGAAACCGAAAAAGGCCACAACTTAGTGGATTATAGACCATTAGATGCATGAATACTTACATGTTTTAATTGGTTTTCCTCTCCAGTAGTAGTTTAATTTTAAATTAATCATAATATGTATATATGTATATATATATATATATATATATATATATATATATATATACATATACATATACGAATAATTTCTACATATTAACGAACAAACAGAACTTTTTATTTACCTTTTTCATTTTGATTGTTTTTAAATCTGTAAATAATCAATACTTTGCAAAAATGCATTTATTTTAAATTTCACGAATGACCAGTCTGCAACCCAACTATTTCAAGATAACTAGTTTATGTCAATAGAAGTGAGGTTTAGATAATGTGGAATATGCGACTAATTCATTATTATTTATCGGATTTATATCCTTTATTCATCAGATTTATGAACTTAAAAAAAAAAAAAAAAAAAAAAAGGTTATATTATTTTTATCTGTCAACAAAATACTTGCTGTTACATAGGCTCGATTATACATTCGAAATAATATATTAATCCCGCTGTAATTATATGATGTATGAGAACTGAACGAGGTGGCAGAGGACTGGATTGCGCCCGAGTCACCGGCGCCTTTTCGCCTTGTAGGTCCGTTCTCTATAAAACTAGTTGATATATTTTGAAATTTGACCACTGATTTTTAAAGAAGAATAATTGCTCCAGATGTTTTATTTCAGGGTGTTTTTCGTTAACGATGGCCGTTTTATCACAAATTAACTTGAAATTTTAACTTTTATGCGAGTGTCTTGAAAAAATTGACTTTGAAGGTATTTTATGTTGTCAAGACTAATTATTTTAGAACGTTTGTTTATTTATTCTGAATCTAAAACTATCTAGCTTTAATAAAATACCAGTTATGGCGAAATTAAGCATAATGGTGAATGTCAGTAATAAAAAAACTAACTAAAATCAAATTCGTCATTCCGCCATGTTTGAACGCCATTTTCGGTTAGTGCGGCCACTTTTTTTTCTGGGAACATTGGCTTTTTCTTAATCTTTTATCACAAGGAACACAACGATATGCAATTTATAGGGATGTGGGGGGGGGGGGTGCACGGTAGGGGGGTCTGGCCCACGTACTATCCCTGATGATGAAAGGGCCACCAAAGTCGACACCAACGTGTTGGAATATCAGCCCCTCTTGGAGTCTGAATGCAGGTAGGTTACCCATCAATGGAGGAGTAGGTACTTTATTGGCCTTGTAACAACGAAGACAATTAAAGACCCGTTTGCGTATCAGTGCCCTGGCTGAAACAATCCAATATTGGGACTGCAATACTGACTGCATTGCTGATGGTCCCAGATGAAGGTGAACTCGATGGAAGTAGTTGACTAGGAGCTTGGCGAAATGGCTTCTCCCTGGAATAATGATTGGATGCTTGGCATCATAGTCCAGGTTCGAATTTTGCAAGCGGCCGCCCACCCTGAGCAACCCGTCCTCATCTATGAATGGGCGAAGACTTTTCAAGTGGTTGGCATCAATCTTGGAGTGGGTTTGCACCAATTTAATGCAGCCTTTAGTGACTCCTTTTAACTCCTTCAGGCCTATTCCTCCAGTTGGTACATCTATTTTTACCAATAAATCGCCAAATGTAGCAAGCGCTGCGGAGTAATCTGGTATACGACGATAACCGCTCCATTCACTCTAGACCATTTGTTACTTCGGCCTTCACTACACCTAAATGTACCTTCCTTAATTCAGGTAGCTCTGCTGCTCGCAAATCTGATCTAGGTCATGTTTTTAATGATGACGTCATCCAACTAGGCCCCGCCCACCATAGCGGATGATTTTTTAAATCTGAAGGAAGAAGTCCATGTGAGCTACAATCTGGTAGGTTTTCTTCAGACCTCACATGATGCCAATCATTTTTGTTGGTCATCTCAAGTATTTGAGTGACCCGATGAGCTACAAAGGCATTTCAACGTTGTGTGGGTGTTGAAAGCTGTTATTAACATTGATGTTTTTGACGAAACAAATATATTATAACATCAGTGTTTTGAACAAAAACAAATATGTTTTAACATCGATGTTTTGGACAAAAACAAATATGATGTAACATCGATGTTTTAGCGATCAAAAGTATATTTAACATCGATGTTTTACCAATAACAAAGTTGTTAATAACATCGATGTTTTGGATACAAACGTATTTTTTTTAACAGTATCCCGCCTATTATTAACATCGATGTTTTTGACGAAACAAATATGTTTGTTCGATGCTTTAGACAAAAACAACAATATATATATATATATATATATATATAGATAAATAACTTCAATACGCACAAGACTTTTTAAAAAGAATTTATTATGAAATGACAAACACTACATCAAATGATAATAACTAGGTAATAGATTACATCTAACAGAACATCTAGCGAGCCAGCTTCCTATTGTTCTAAGGGTTTATAAAGGAGTCAGCAAAGAAGTGACTCATAGTTCCTAGAAGGTACTTGTGCTACCTATAACTATATATATATATATATATATATATATATATATATATATATATATATATATATATATATATATATATATATATATATATATATATGCTCTTAACATCGATTTTTTAGCTAAAACAAAGATGTTTTTAACATCGTTGCTTTAACAATAACAAACTTGCTTACAACATCGATGTTTTGGACAAAAACAAGTATATTTAAACATCGATGTTTTGAAAAAACAAAGATGTTTTTAACGTCAATGTTATGGACAAAAACAAATTTGTTTTAACATTGATGTTTTGGATAAAAACGAATATGTTTTAACGGTAAAAATTTGTTTTATTATCGATGATTTAGCTGTAACACCGATGTTTTGGACAAAAACGAATATGTTTTAACATAGATGTTTTGGACAAAAATAAATATTTTTTAACATCGATTTTTTGCATAAAAACAAATGTTTCTAACACTGATGTTTTATACAAAAACAAGTATATTATAACATTGATGTTTTAACAATAGCAAACCTGTTTTTAACATCGATGTTTTCGACGAGACAAATATTTTTACTTTCACTTACCTATATATGAAATATATAGTAAGTGGAAGTATTGCGATCGTGAAAAATTTCGACTTTCGGTTTTCAACGGAAATACATGTTTTGGGACTCCCTGAGTCGAAATAACCAAGTCCCGCGAAATGGTCTGTGTGTGTGTGTGTGTGTCTGTGTGTGTGTGTGTGTGTGTGTGTGTGTGTGTGTGTGTGTGTGTGTGTGAACAGACTAGCTCAAAAACTATAAACCGTGGGAACCTGAAATTGGGTATTTAGTGTAGGTATATGCCCGCGATGTGACAGCAAAAATTTCATCAAAATTGCTCAAAGGGAGGGGGTACTTTATTTAGTAACTTTTTACGTTTTTTTCGATTTTCTCAAAAACGGCTCTAACGATTTTGATTAAACTGAGTATTTGATCTATTTATATGCCCGAGATATGACTGTATAAATTTCATCAAAATTGATTAACCGGAGGGGGGACTTTACTTAATAAATTTTGTACCAATTTCACGTGTACATATTTTTTATTTACTCAAAAACGGCTTTAACGATTTTGAAGAAACTGGATATTTGATGTATGTATATACCAAATATGTAGAAGCCAACATTTCATCAAAATTGGTCCAACTGAGGGTGCACTTTATTTCATGACTTTTTTTTCCAATTTTTACCTTTTTTTCGATTATCTCAAAAACGGCTCTAACGATTATTATCAAATTCGTCATGTTTAGTGAAAATTAGGTTTTCTAAAGGTTAATTTCTAATCAGGTAAGCTTTATCATTATTAAAATGTTCTGAGGGGGCTTTTTTTTGGGGGGGGGGCTTTTTTGTTTGTTTCTTTCTTTCTTATAAAGTACCTTTGTTTTTGTTTACATGGAGAAATTAACTGTCTCTCGTTACGCCTAAAAATAAGAAATGGCTAAATATGAGATATAATAAAAATAAAGAAAACATAAAGAGGAGAAAAAAAGAAAAATATTCAGTCAACTCATAAAACTCGTTGAGTCCACGCATGCGGAGTACGCCTTTAATGACAGACCATTGTTCATAATTAAAGCCGTTCTGTTCATTTGAGAAGTGGCAATTAACAAAACGCATTAATTTCTAATCTAAGTAAGTTGGTAAGTGAAAGTTGTGTGTTGCGAGCACGCACCAGATTTTTTAAAATCGATGTTATGATAATAAAGTTGTTTTTAACACCGATGTTTTGGACAAAAACAAATATGTTTTAGGTATAAAAAAGATGTTTTTAACATCGATGTTTTCGACAAAAACAAATATGTTTTGGTATAACAAAGTTGTTTTCACATCGATGTTTTGTCAATAACAAATTTTGTTTTTAACATCGATGTTTTTAAAAAAAACAAATATGTTTTTTAAAAAAACAAATATGTTTTGTATAAAAACAAATATGTTTTAACAACAATGTTTTGGACAAAAACAAATATGTTTTAGCATCGATATTTTGGACAAAAACAAATAAGTTTTAACATCGATGTTTTGGACACAAACAAGTATATTTTAACATTTATGTTTTGTCAATAACTAAGTTGTTTTTAACATTGATGTTTTGGACAAAAACAAATAAGTTTTAACAGTAACCCGGCTGTTATTATCATCGATGTTTTTGACAAAACCAATTTTTTATGTTATAACATCGATTTTTTTTGTCTAAGACATCGATGTTAAAACATATTTGTTTTTCTCCAAAACATCGATGTTTAAAACAACTTTGTTATTGACAAAACATCGATATTGATATTGATAAAACATCGATGTTAAAATATACTTGATATACTAAATATACTTTTTGGCAAAAACATAGATATTTGTTTTTGTCGAAAACATCGATGTTAAGAACATCTTTTTTATGCCTAAAACATCGATGTTAAAACATATTTGTTTTTGTCCAAAACATCGATGTTAAAAAATATTTGTTTTTGTATAAAACATCGGTGTTAGAAACATATTTGTTTTTATGCAAAACATCGATGTTATAGCTAAAACATCGATGTTAAAACAACTTTTTACTGCTAAAACATATTTGTTTTTGTCCAAACCATCGATGTTAAAAACAACTTTGTTATTGAAAAAACATCCATGTTAAAAACAACTTAGTTATTGATCGATTTTGGCAAAAACATAGATGTTAACAAATATTTGTTTTCGTCCGAAACATAGATGATAATAACAGCCGGGTTACTGTTAAAACTAATTTGTTTTTGTCCAAAACATCGATGTTAAAACATATTAGTTTTTGTACAAAACATCGACGTTAAACCATATTTGTTTTTGCCTAAAACATCGATGTTAAAACATATTTGTTTTTATCCAAAACATATTTGTTTTTTTAAAAAACATCGATGTTAAAAACAAAATTTGTTATTGACAAAACATCGATGTGAAAACAACTTTGTTATACCAAAACATATTTGTTTTTGTCGAAAACATCGATGTTAAAACATCTTTTTTACACCTAAAACATATATGTTAAAACAAATTTTTACTGTTAAAACTCATTTGTTTTTTGTCCAAAACATCAACGTTAAAACAACTTTGTTGTTGACCAAACATCGACATTAAAACATATTTATTTTTATCCTAAACATGGATGTTAAAAAAAACTTTGTTTTTGTCCAAAACATCTATGTTATAACATATGTGTTTTTGTCCAAAACATCGATGTTAAAACATATTTGTTTTTGTCCAAAACATCGATGTTAAAACATATTGGTTTTTTGTCCAAAACATCGACGTTAAACCATATTTGTTTTTGTCTAAAACATCGATGTTAAAACATATTTGTTTTTATCCAAAACATATTTGTTTTTATCCAAAACATATTTGTTTTTATCCAAAACATATTTGTTTTTATCCAAAACATATTTGTTTTTTTAAAAAACATCGATGTTAAAAACAAAATTTTTTATTGACAAAACATCGATGTGAAAACAACTTTGTTATACCTAAAACATATTTGTTTTTGTCGAAAACATCGATGTTAAAAACATCTTTTTTATACCTAAAACATATTTGTTTTTCTCCAAAACATCGATGTTAAAACAACTTTTTACTGTTAAAACTCATTTGTTTTTTGTCCAAAACATCAACCTTAAAACAACTTTGTTGTTGACCAAACATCGACGTTAAAACATATTTATTTTTATCCTAAACATGGATGTTAAAAACAACTTTGTTTTTGTCCAAAACATCGATGTTATAACATATGTGTTTTTGTCCAAAACATCGATGTTAAAACATATTTGTTTTTGTCCAAAACATCGATGTTAAAACATATTGGTTTTTTGTCCAAAACATCGACATAAAACATATTGGTTTTTGTCTAAAACATCGATGTTAAAAGATATTTGTTTTTCTCCAAAACATCGATGTTTAAACAACTTTTTACTGCTAAAACATATTTGTTTTTGTCCAAACCATCGATGTTAAAAACAACTTTGTTATTGACAAAACATCCATGTTAAAAACTACTTAGTTAGTATAATTATTAATTATACTATAATAATTATAATTATTATAATTAAAATAACTTAGTTATCATGTTTAAACATATTTGTTTTTGTCCAATACATCGATTTTAAAACATTTATTTTTTGTCCAAAACATCGATTTTATAGCTAAAACATCGACGTTAAAACATATTTGTTTTTGTCCAATACATGAATGTTATAGCTAAAACATCGATGTTAAAACAACTTTTTACTGTTAAAACATATTTGTTTTTATCCAAAACATCGATGTTAAAAACAACTTTGTTATTGACAAAACATCCATGTTTAAACATATTTGTTTTTCTCCAAAACATCGATGTTAAAACAACTTTTTACTGCTAAAACATATTTGTTTTTGTCCAAACCATCGATGTTAAAAACAACTTTGTTATTGACAAAACATCAATGTGAAAACAACTTTGTTATACCTGAAACATATTTGTTTTTGTCCAAAACATCGATGTTAAAACATATTTGTTTTTCTCCAAAACATTGATGTTAAAACAACTTTTTACTGTTAAAACACATTTGTTTTTTGTCCAAAACATCAACGTTAAAACAACTTTGTTGTTGACCAAACATCGACGTTAAAACATATTTATTTTTATCCTAAACATGGATGTTAAAAACAACTTTGTTATTGAAAAAACATCCATGTTAAAAACAACTTAGTTATTGATCGATTTTGGCAAAAACATAGATGTTAAAACATATTTGTTTTCGTCCAAAACATAGATGATAATAACAGCTGGGTTACTGTTAAAACTAATTTGTTTTTGTCCAAAACATCGATGTTAAAACATATTAGTTTTTGTACAAAACATCGACGTTAAACAAAATTTGTTTTTGTCTAAAACATCGATGTTAAAACATATTTGTTTTTATCCAAAACATATTTGTTTTTATCCAAAACATATTTGTTTTTTTTAAAAAACATCGATGTTAAAAACAAAATTTGTTATTGACAAAACATCGATGTGAAAACAATTTTGTTATACCAAAACATATTTGTTTTTGTCGAAAACATCGATGTTAAAAACATCTTTTTTACACCTAAAACATATATGTCAAAACAACTTTTTACTGTTAAAACTCATTTGTATTTTGTCCAAAACATCGATGTTAAAAGATATTTGTTTTTGTCCAAAACATCGATGTTAACACATATAGGTTTTTTGTCCAAAACATCGACGTTAAACCATATTTGTTTTTGTCTAAAACATCGATGTTAAAACATATTTGTTTTTATCCAAAACATATGTTTTTTTAAAAAACATCGATGTTAAAAACAAAATTTGTTATTGACAAAACATCGATGTGAAAACAACTTTGTTGTACCTAAAACATATTTGTTTTTGTCGAAAACATCGATGTTAAAAACATCTTTTTTATACCTAAAACATATTTGTTTTTGTCCAAAACATCGATGTTAAAACATATTTGTTTTTCTCCAAAACATCGATGTTATAGCTAAAACATATTTGTTTTTGTCCAAAACATGAATGTTATAGCTAAAACATGGATGTTAAAAACAACTTTGTTATTGAAAAAACATCCATGTTAAAAACAACTTAGTTATTGATCGATTTTGGCAAAAACATAGATGTTAAAACATATTTGTTTTCGTCCAAAACATAGATGATAATAACAGCCGGGTTACTGTTAAAACTAATTTGTTTTTGTCCAAAACATCGATGTTAAAACATATTAGTTTTTGTACAAAACATCGACGTTAAACCATATTTGTTTTTGTCTAAAACATCGATGTTAAAACATATTTGTTTTTATCCAAAACATATTTGTTTTTATCCAAAACATATTTGTTTTTATCCAAAACATATTTGTTTTTATCCAAAACATATTTGTTTTTTTAAAAAACATATTTGTTTTTTTTAAAAACATCGATGTTAAAAACAAAATTTGTTATTGACAAAACATCGATGTGAAAACAACTTTGTTATACCTAAAACATATTTGTTTTTGTTCTAAACATCGATGTTAAAACATATTTGTTTTTCTCCAAAACATCAACGTTAAAACAACTTTGTTGTTGACCAAACATCGACGTTAAAACATATTTATTTTTATCCTAAACATGGATGTTAAAAACAACTTTGTTTTTGTCCAAAACATCGATGTTATAACATATTGGTTTTTTGTCCAAAACATCGATGTTAAAACATATTTGTTTTTATCCAAACCATCGATGTTAAAAACAACTTTGTTATTGACAAAACATCCATGTTTAAATATACTTGATTTTGGCAAAATCATCGATGTTAAAATATATTTGTTTTTGTCCATAACATCGATGTTAAAATATATTTGTATTTGTCCAAAACATCGATGTTATAGCTAAAACATCGATGTTAAAACAACTTTTTACTGTTAAAACATATTTGTTTTTATCCAAAACATCGATGTTGAAAACAACTCTGTTATTGACAAGACATCCACGTTAAAAACAACTTAGTTATTGATGAAACATCGATGTTAAAAAAAATCTTAATTTTGTCTAAAACATCGATGTTAAAAACATGTTTCGTATACCTAAAACAGATTTGTTTTTGCCCAACACATCGATGCTAAAAACAACTGGGTCATTGTTTAAGTTGAAACGAAAAAAAAAAGGAAACAAAAAATCGGCCCACAAACATCGATGTTTCAGAAACATCGACATCGATGTCGCATCCCTAGCGTGCGTGAATTCACATTCATGTATGTAGTAGGATTAATCAATCATGCCATCACATACATATGTTGCCACACACATATCATGAATGTTTTAATTTAATAATCCATGGGCTTTGTATTTACTGATATATTAGGAAAATTTTAGTTTCATACCTCAATTTTTCTTTAATATTACATTGAATTAAATTTATTTTATTAATGTTTATAGGTGTACGTATGGAATCACGTATGAAAAAATCTGATGGACGAGTTTCTGCAAAAAAGGGTAGACGTCCACGTAAAAGGTCTCAAGAAACTGGCAAGAAAAAGTATAAATCTAACAGACATCATGGTAAGTTTAACTTTAAGAAAGGAAGGAAACTTTATTCCAAATATATCTGAAAAAACAAAACAATTATTACAAAGTTGTATTGTGTTTACACATAAATACAATAATCTTTAAAAAATTAAGAAATAAAATTATTTATATAAAATTATTATTTATTTAATGATGCCAACAATTGCTCAATGCCAGCCTGATACCATTCCTTGGGATGGCTGTCAAAGAACTCTTGGACCGCATTTTCAACTTCTGCAAAATTATCCAATTTTTTCTCTTGAAGAAAAATCTCATGGATCGAAACAAGTAGTAATCCGATGGTGCGAGGTCTGGACTATATGGTGGATGAGCCAGGAGTTCAAACCCATGAAGTTCTGTAAACTTTTCTTTGGTTTGACGGGAAGTGTGTGGACGAGCATTATCTTGTTGGAATAAAACTCCTTTTCAGTAGATCAGAGCAGGATAATGCTCTGACAACTTTGCGTACAATATTTCCAGTTGTTCGCAGTAGAGTTCAGAATTCAATTAGTATTTTCAAAAACTATGCCTCAATACCACAACAATAGACCCTCATATCAAATGACATTGGAAAAGTTTAAAATAACCAAATTAAAAGAGTGCAATATGATTAAATTAAGGAATGATGTTCTTAGGTAATACAAGTTTTTAGTGTTATTTTTGGCAATTATACACCAAGTGTAAATAAGTGAATATTGTTGATTTTTGAAGATGGGCAGAAGCCCGAAACTTCGGATGAAATAAAGAAAGTTATATTCAATATAAGGGTTGTATTGCTTCAAACCAACGGGTTATAAGAGTTATAATAGTGAGACCCAAATCGAATGTAATTTGAAAATAACCAACAATTAACCATCCAAATTTAAAATAACTTACAAATTTAAATTAAACCCCCAATTTTTCAAATTTTTAAATTGATTCTATTTTCCGAAACTGCGGTTCTCCCCCTTTAATCCTCCTCAAGGTTATCTTTGAATATTGAAGATATTTAATAAAAATTCCAATTATGATTGACAGGGTGATTAAAGAAGGGAAAAGTACTCATAGGATTTTGGCTGAATACTTATTGTTATCAGAAATATTCAATGGACTTTTCTTACAATCAGAAATCTCTGACAATTACTTTTTGAACTTCCAAGTCCAGTCTTTTCAGATAAACTTTTAAAGTTATAGGATTTTCCTCAGTCAAAGTTGCATTTGAAATTCAATGTATCTAAGTTGAAGGATGTCCAAAAAGCCTACCTGACAAGCCTGATTCAAGGATGTTCAGAGGTGTAAATATAGGCTCAGAACTAAATAATATTAGTAAGTAGGATCCATCTGATCAGGGGATAAGGATGTGTGAATTGGGGTAGATAGATACACAGACTGATGGGAGTTCGTTTCCTTTTCTATCAGTTTAAATATATCATGTATTTTTATTCCTTTATAAATATTATAGAGAAACATTTTTTTTTAATTAATAATATAATTTACACCAGCTAAGGATATATGTATGTATGCATGTATTTTTTGTTATGTAAGAGTGCTGGCAAGAAGGTAATAACTGATCAGTTTTCTTTGTTTTAATTCTTAGTTTGTTTTAGTTATTTCCAAGGAAAAATAATATGGCATTCTTGAGTGAGAGATTTTTTTTTGTCGTGGTTAAGATTAGTAAAGATTATATATATATATATATATATATATATATATATTTTTTTTTTTTTTTTTTTTTTTTTTTTTTTTTTTTTTGACCCACACCTGCTCCTCTGAGGAGGGCATTCTGTTAATCATTCTGTATCACGTTAATTAAGATTTATATTAGTCCCGACTTGTCAGAACCCTTTGACACAACTGTTGTATAAGGCAAGATTTTGTGGCAGAAAAAGCTATGTATGAATCAGGCATCCAACTATTGGCCATCATATTTTACTGGAAAGATCAGTTATTAGTGTGTACTGATGACTTTGGTATTAATTGTGCCTTAAAAGAATCATTTTGGGCAAAATCGTCTGAGGATGCTACAATAGAAGCTTGATGTTGTTGTCAATGAGACAAAGATAAAACACATGAGAATCATTGGATGTGGGTCAGGAATAGAAATCTTCAATGTTGTATCTTATAAGTTTAGAAAGATGAATAGCATCACATGGCTGGGGACTGAAGTAAACTCAAACAACTGTTTTTCTCAAAAGATAAGCAGTAGAGTCGCTGCCACCATTTGCTATTGTTTCGACCTGGAAAGGGTTTTAAGGAGGAGATTCTTTTCTAATAAAATAAAGGGTTCATCTGTGCATCCAGCAGCAAACATGTAGGTGAAAGTCATGGGTCTTGACCAAAGTTGATAAAGAAAGGCTTTTTGAAAGGTAAATATTAAAGAAAATTATTGGTCCTGTTAGAAAGGGTCACGCCTGGAGAAGGAGAAAGAACATGGAGCTCTTGAGTCTATAAAAAAGTGTACTTTGTCAATCTGGGAAGACTCTGATGTGCTAGGGATCTAGTGAGAATGTGCAGCAGTAAGATTTCAAGAATGTTCTGGATTAGGAGCCACAAGGCAAGAGAACGCAAGGTTCCTTTCCACATCCCTTTATCAGCATTTTCTAGAGTGCCCTATCTTTCCTAGGGAATTTTCAACATCACCCTTTAATCATGCAATTTTCTTCAAGCCTCTTCATGTTTTCCAGCTTCCTACCTGGGCATACATAATTAAGAAGTCTAACCCACATTTCTTTACTGAGACCCACATCCAGTAGTGAGTTGATATGGGAGAAATTTTGCTTCAAAATCCGAAAGATGAAAATTTGATATTTAAAAAGAAAACCTTTTAAACATAAGCAGTTGGTACAACTAGGTAAAGCTGCACGACTAGTGGTTTGCCATGATCGATTTGGGGGAAAAAATATGATATTTTGTGTTTGGTGGAACTTCGAAGATGATGAGCTTGTTCCTGATGGTCAGACGGCGGACTCAAATCTTTATTCTGAACAGCTTGATAAAGTAGTTTTGTGTGCAGAGTGCCCCGCTTTGGTCAACAGGAACCAAGCCATTTTGTAACAAGACAATTCCCCCTGCACATCATTCTCTTTAACAAAAAATTATCGGAACCGCAAGGAGTAAATGTTTTGCCTCATCCTGTGTATAGCCGAGATATTGCACTACCTGATTATGGTTTGTTTTTTGCCAATGGCTCATTTTTTTTAAATTTTGGGTCTTTATCAATTACTAGGACAAAAATTAAACGTAAAGAGTTGTTTGCCTCAAAATCAAAGGAGTGGTATCAGCATCAATCCAATCACTAGTAGAAAGATGGGTAGAAACAATGAACTTTACTTTGAAGAGAAGTAGTCTATAATGTTTAAAATATGTAATTTAAAATGAAGCTATGCTAATGCATAAAGATTTTTGTAACAACCTAGTATGAGTACATTACAAGGTATTATGCATTGTCGCTCTTATATTCTGTAAGCTTATGTCCTGAGATTATAGATATATTTTGAAATTTTCCTTTTATTCTTTTTTGACAAACACTAGCTGTGATAGTATCATAAAACTAATGTATTCAGACCCAGACATCTTAATATGACTCACAATAGACCAAGAGTGGTCAAGGTGCTTTAGGCAAAAAAAAAGATAAAGTTTCAAATTCTACCATTACATTTCTAATTGTTTTGTTTTTGTCATAGCATTAGTTTTTTTAATCAAATCTTTTGGGAAAGCAAGAAGCTACATGTCTTAATTCAAACCTCTGTAAAATTTAAAACATGATGGACACCAATATAAAGTTTGCCACTTTAAAAACTAAGCATTTAAATATCTTTGAATAAATTTTTTTAGCGACCTCTTTAATTTAAGTCGGTCAGTTTAATATGGATTGATCCAAAACGTGATCCAATGTGTTACATGACGATAGAGTTAAAAAAAAAAAAATCAATATTGAGAGAGAAAAAGAATTATTAATAAACTTCTCTGCTCATTAATATTGATTTTTTTATATTGTTTCTGGTATTTAGTAAACAGAACTTTTCAAGATGGTTTATGAAAACTGTTTTTTTTCTTCTTTTTTCTAGCAAGTGATAGTGATGACACTTATGATAGCCCAAGGATGACTACATCTCGTGAATCATTACAGCGGCCATCACGAAGTGGAAAATACAATTTCACAATCAAGCATGGTATATTAGATATTTCCTTAATTTTAAAAAAAAGTATGTTATTGTGATGAATATGTTAGAAATGTGTTTACTAATATCTTCTCTAATGAACTTGTTTGTTTCATGGCTTATGTTTGATTAGTGGTCAGTCCTATTTCAACAAAATTAGAAACATTTGTTGTTCATTGGTCTCAAATGAGTATAAGCAGATTAATTTGTCGTTAATATTATTACGCATAGGTAATTAGGGAGATGATAAAAAAATTCCCAGTTTATCAGTATTTATTTTATATTATTTCAATAAAATTGTAAACAATTTTCGTTCTCGGGTAATATAGGAGCATTTTATATTTATTTAAGAGCATATAACTGGTAACTAATACAATGGCGCCTTCTATTACCCTTGAAGATATTATGGCTGAAATAAAACTTAATACAAAGGAGACTACTTCTATGGGAAAAGAGCTTATTCAAATCATCTCAAATATTTGAGGAACGAGCTAGCAAACTTAAACAAGTTATGCTTGAAAAAAAGGTTTTGAGGCAAGAAGAAGAATTAAATAGTCTCAGAAGAGAATAAATAAGAAACAGCGTTATTCTATACAAAGTTCCTGAATCGGAAGAGAACTGGCCGGAAGACGTCTAAAAAACAGCACAAACCATATTTAATCAATCTGAGACCAATCTATCCTTAAAGGAAAATACTTATTGCCGAAGAATAGGACGAGGAAAAGCCCCTAGACCATTACTTATTTCATTCGCCACTCATAAGGACAAAATGGAATTTTTTGGAAAAAGAGATAAGTTAAGTGAAATGAAGGTCTCTATTTTTACTCTCTGTTGCCCATGATAGAACACAGGCAGATAGAAAAAAACGAAAAGAACTCAACGAAGCCTTAGAAAAAATTAAAAGAATAGATGAGAAATCAACAATCATTAGAGGTAAAATTAAATTTGGAGATAATCTATATACATTTGAAGAAATAAACACCGTAATCAATCCTACTGACTTCCAAAACCGCACTGAAGATAATTCAGCGTTAGATGACGAAACCTCCCATAAAAGAAAAGCAACAGAAAAATGGGAACAATATCGATTTCGGCCCTGAACACATACCAATTAATAATATAATACCAACAAAGCCATCACAGTACCAAATAACTCGAGAAGCACACGACAGAATTTCTGGGGATCGTTTATCCAACACTATAATTTTCTGCAACACCCATGGTATCAACAATTTTCTCTCAACCACACCACCCTATATGTCATCATCAATATTTGGTCTCCTGGAAAACATCGGATAACATTACTATTCCTCCAAGAATGGAAGAATTCACTTCAATTTCATCACCGGTTATCAAATAAAAAAGTAAAGGACATGGAAGTGGAGGCTTAGCACTAGTGTACAACAGGAACCTATTTAATATAGAACCTATAGATATATGTGAATATTGGATATTCGCTCTTGTAAGTTTTTGTAATATGCATTCATATATTTTAGTACTCTTATATTTTATACCCTCTATAAATATAACTTTCATTATTGAACTGCTCAGAGATACTATAATCTCAATTAAGAAAAAATTTAATAATAAATTAATTTTCATCGTAGGGGACATAAATTGCCGGCTTGGACAACTAAATTAATACGGTGTAGAATTTCTATTTGGAACTCATTTTAGTGGATGCCGCACTAGTCTAGACCAAAAAGAGACTGATGAGGGGAGAATACCAAACGAATTTACGGAAGAGGAAGGTTTCCTTTTACTTAACCCTTTCATGGCTCCAGATGAGATATCTCGCGAAACATAGTCGGTCCCCACACGCTAATGACGAGATAACTCGTCAAAGGCTACCGGTCCCACACGCTCATGACGAGATATCTCGCAAATGGTTTTTCACTTATTTACCGTCCTCAGCTTCACAAGAGATTGTTGTGGTGACTGAAACACATCCTAGCGGATCCACGGAAACTTAATCCCTAATAAAAATATAACATTAAATTTTTTTTTAAATAATATAAAATTATTAAAATAAAGAAATTTGAAATTAATATAAAATTATAAAAAAAAAATATAAAATTAAAAAAAATATTTTGACTTTTTTGTAACTATGTGTTCTTGAAGGTTTACAAATACATATAAAAAATGACAAAAAAAAATTTAAAAATAAAAAATAAAATAAAAATTTTTTTAAAAAATATTTAAAAACAAAAAAAAATAATAAAAAAATTTCCTAAATCTGCTGGTGGCGGTCCAAAGCCCGCATCTAAAAAGACGATGGGGAAGTTTTTTATCCATCTAAACATTGGTAAATTATTAAAATATTACTTTAAATAAAAAAAAAATGTATATGAAGTATTAACATTATTATATTATTGTTCATTATTACCTTCTTATATCACGTAATCTCTTATTGCAATCGGTAATCTAGGATTTTAATTCATTGAAATAATGATAAAGGTATTATAGAATCATAAAAAATAAATAAAACATAAATAAATAGTCGGTGAAGGTTATGAGGAGTTGAAGAAGTTTAAGCAGTCAGCGGCGGAGAGTTGGCCTGCAGGCCTTAGCGTGGGGAGTGAAAAGCCTGCAGACCCGCTCAGCGCCTCAGTGCAACTCTCGTTCCGAGTGCTTAGCGCTTAAAGGGTTAACGGCAGAGCTCCCTCTGATTCTCCCGGTAATTTCACAAGCATTAATTATAAGGGGCAAAGCGTAGTAGATCTAATTTGGTGTAACACAAACTTTTTACATGAAATTCATGACTTAAAAATTCTTGAATTTCCTTCCCTCTCAGATCATCTCCCAATAAGCGTTGAACTAAGTGCGGGGATAAGAATTAATAAAGTAAATAAAACCAACAAATTAGCACCTCGTATCGAAGTTATGAAATGGCAACCCGAAAAGACCCAAACATTTAAAGAACTAATGACCAATTCACCTTGAGGGTGGTAAACAGTTTGAAAACGTAGATGAAATGTACGGTAACATAGTGACGGTATTTGAAGATACCGCTAATTATATCGATCTCTCTTATAAAACGATTCCTAACAAATGTAAACATATCAGGAAATACAACCCGTGGTATGATGAAGATTTTAAATATGCTAAATCTGATATCAAAGATAAACTCAAACTGTTTAAAAAATGCAGTTACAATAACGAAATAAGGGATGAATATATTAAAGCCAAAAAAGTTTATAGAAACCTTACAAAGAGCAAAAAATCAAATTATGAACTAAAATTGATCGATAAATTAAGTAACCACAAAGATTGGTGGTAAGTTAAGATACCAACAAATTTTGGCTAACAATAAATATTTTCAGAACTAAAAAATCCAATACAAACCCGATAACTCTCGAAAAATGGAATGAATACTTTAAAAATTTCTATGGCCAGAAATATATAATTCACCACATTGAATTAACAATAACAGACCATTTATTAGACCGTGAAATTACTCTCGAGGAACTTCAGGTATCTCTAAATAAAATAAAACCAAATAAAGCCCCCGGACTTGATAGCATACCCAACGAATTCTTCAAAAACCTACCCGTGAATAGGCAGCTATATCTAGTCTCTCTGTTTAACAAAATTCTAGCCACCGAAAATTTGCCTAAAAATTGGGCAAAATCAAATGTAACCATGATATATAAAAAAGGGGACCGAAAACTACCTGAGAACTACCGACCCATCTCCTTAATGAACAGTGCCTTAGAAATGTTTACTCAAATTCTTTTAGATCGGCTAACTTTATGGGAAAACGAAAAAAATATTCTCCCAGAAACTCAAAACGGATTTAGAAAAGGCAGGTCATGTCTAGACAACCTTTTTCTAATGAATTGCCTTATTGAACTAAAATTAGAATATTCTAATAGTGACCTATTTGCAATCTTTGTTGACTATAAACGAGCATTTGACAGTGTAAATCATGACATTATATGGTACAAATTAAATTCGCTCGGATTAAGTGGGAAAATTATCAGAATCATAAAAAATCTATATGTCCAGGCCACACTAACAATAAAATTAGAAGGGGCATTATCTGACGAGATGAGTGTTACTAAAGGAGTATTACAGGGCGAGGTCCTCTCTGCATATCTCTTCTGCCTTTACATATCAGACATGGATGACTATTTAAAAAAAAAGGGCGCAGCATGTATTCAATTAAACCCAATTATGAAATATTAAGCTCGTAGTATGCAGATGACATGGCTATACTTTCTTTCTCTTATAGTGATACAAACAAAAAACTTGAAATCCTCTCCTCATACACTAAAGACAACCATTTAGAAGTAAATCTTAATAAAACAAAAATTATTTACTTCCACAAAGGCAAAGAAAAAAGATTAAAAACATTTTATTATAATGGAGATTCCATTGAAATAGTGACGTATTATACATATTTAGGTGTTCCTTTATCCTCCTCCGGTATTTTTTATCAAGCCTGTAAATATTCTCAATCTAAAACAGCCTGTGTCTAAAATCAAAATTACAATCCTGGGGAAGTAGACTGCAACTAAATGAAGCCATTGCCATCAGCACATTATTTTATGGAATTGAGATTTGGGGATTTAGGTACCTTGATACTATCGAAAAATCACACTGGTCAAAGTAATGTAATTAATGAAAGCACAATATGCACAATACTGTAAAATGAGGTGACATTGTGACTAATGGGGTGACTTTGTGACTAATGGGGTGACTTTGTGACAAGCCTATTTTTCTATAGTTTTTGAAGTTCCCAGGGTAGCGGGGTAGCCCACTGGTAAGGCAGTGGACTGCTGTGCTTAAGGTCCCGAGTTCGAATCTGACATGGCTTATGATATCTTTATTATTTGCCACAGTTCGTCTCGTGGGCCGAGAGACCCTCCTGGGGCAAACCCAGCCTCTATAAAGTGGGTACCCTTAATTGAAAAATTAAGGGGAAAAAACTGGCGGTTGAGCGTGATCACGGTCAAATCACCTCCTTGCACGACCGCTGACTAAGAAACAGTACTCTTCCTTACATAGTACTGAACCCAAGACCCTTTATGGGTTGTAGAGGTACAGGTTTTTTTTTTTGTTTTTTTTTTTGAAGTTCCCTCCTTAAAAAGAATCAGGTTAGGCAATTCAGTGTACTTGTCAGATGGTCAGTAATGTGCTGCAACCTACTGGCCACATATAACTTCTTTCATTCCATTTACCATGGTGCTTTATTTTAAAGTTTCAACTAAATGAAAACAATCAAACATATATAAAATAAAGCACCATGGTAAATGGAATGAAAGAAGATATATGTGGCCAGTAGGTTGCAGCACATTACTGACCAACTGACAAGTACACTGAATTCTGCCTAACCTGATTCTGTTTAAGGAGGGAACTTCAAAAACTATAGAAAAATAGGCTTGTCACAAAGTCACCCCATTAGTCACAAAGTCACCTCATTTTACGGTATGTAATATGAATTCTTACGAAACTCTTTACGATTTGATAGCTGTATGCCCTATTTATTCTTCAATTAGGAACCACTATATACCCTACATCGATAACATATCCGAAAATGAATTTCCGACAATACTCAATGTTCAAGACCTCCCAAAAATAAAACAGATGTATTACTACCTAATTAATTACCTAAGATTAAGGATCATTCATCATCAACGAATAAAATAGTATTCTTTTATAATCATTCATAAAGAATTGTAGATAATAAGATATTAGACAATATATCAATAAACACGATGCATTGAACCGATTACTGAGTTTAACGAATAATATCCACCTGCCATCCATTCTATATACAACAGTCTGGCTTGAGCCTTCAATACGATAGTATCATCCACACTTTGTTCAGCCTTGTATTTTATCTTTTTCTATTATAACTTCATCTACCTACTGTTGATTTAAGTGAGTACTAATAGCCTTATTAATTTTATTAAAATAAAACCAACATTAAACGGTTCCAACTATAATAGCGCATAATTTATTTATAATATTAATAGAAGAATTACAGCCTAGCGACTGGCCGTTTGGTACTGGAAGAGAGATAAGAAGGCTCCAGTCCCCACCACGATCATTCACTACCCACCCCCACCACACCCGTCTATATTCATTAATCCAATCGCTTCAGTACCCCAATATGACTCAGTGCCCGGTCTGTAAAGCCGTCATATAACGAGAGATGACAAACTCTCCCTTGCATGCGCGCGCTGCAAGAGTCTATTTCATAGGAGATGCTGCAATTTAACTTAACCAGATATTACTCAATTAAAGAAGAAAAACCAGTGGTGTTGTAAAGGATGCACGACCTCAAATGTTGAATACGTTAATCCAATCGCTTCAGTACCCCAATATGACTCAGTGCCCGGGATACCGGTGGAGGCATTACCCCCAGCAAAAATATGGAGGAAAATATAATCGTAATTCTAACCAAAATCGGCAAAATGTCAGACGAAATAAAAGACATAAAAAATTGCATGAACACGCAGGAGGACATAATGTTCGACAACTCCGAAAGACTGAAATCAATGGAGGAGCGTTTAAAAAAAACAGGACGAAGTAATAAAAAAATTACTTACAGAAAATAATAATTTACGAAACAAAATAAAAATAATGGAGGCCAAACTAAATCAAGCAGAGCAGGCCTACCTATCCAACTCACTAGAAACAAGAGGATTACCACAAAAAACCGGCCCGAAGGCATTGTCTGCTCGGTCGGAGCCGCCCTAGGCGTCAAGCTCACCGCTGAGACCTCGACTTTGTACAGAGAAAAAGACCCAGAGAAGATGACCCACGCCCACCCGCGATTGTTGTGCGCTTTGTGCGCCAGTCGGTCCGAAACGAGATGATTCGACTCCGGAAGGTGAAAAGAGATTTCACAACAAGGCACCTTGGCAGGGAGAATGATGAAAGGATCTACATCAGCAAGGAGATGTCAGCGGGCAACCAGCATCTCTACTGGCTGTCGAGACAGAAGAAAGCCGCAGGAAAAATCAATAAAAAAAAAAAAAAAAAATCAACTTTTTGAAATAGAAAGGGGGACAATTGAGTTGTAAGGGGTCACATTTGAATTGGAAAGGGTTACAACTCATTTGGAAACGGTTACGTTTGAATTGGAAAGGGTTACAGTTGACTTGGAAAAGGTTCAAATAGACTTGGAAATGTTATATAATAATAATAATAATAATAATGAAGGCTTAACGAACCCAAAGGTTCGATGCCGACGCCACAACGTGCTCCCTGCACACCTCCATTCACCGACCTTCATCCAGACCCAACTTCTACCTCAACGCAATCCTCCCACCTCCATCTCGGCCTACCCCTCAGACGTTTCCCATTCGACACCGTGCTTATTAATCTTTTCGGAATTCGTTCACTTCTAAGTTTCGCAATTTTATTCGTGTCGCCCTATCACGTCAATTATATTTACCAGGTACAGTTCACTCAGTTTGGAATTGTGTAAGCTTCTAAATTCTCTGGTTAGTTCAACCCTTATTATTATTAGTTCATCTCCCCCCCAAATATTCTACGTAGTACTTTATTTTCAAAAACCTTAAGCCGTTGCTCATCCCTCAATATCAGCAGCCATGTTTCACTTTCGTAAAGGACCGTTGGAAAAATAATAGTTTTGTAAATCCTAATTTGTAAGTTTCAGGACAGAAGCATCATTTTGCAACTGAAAAGTAGCAGGCATTACCGGCTTTTAATCTAGACTCAATTTCCTCATTGATTTCGTTTTTTCTAGTTATCATCGTCCCTAAATATCTAAAGTTCTCTATGTGTTCAAACGTATTCCGTTCTACATTAATATCAGCAAAATCGTCACCACTTTTGCTGCTAACCAATTAATAATTATATAATGTATATTAACTGGCTCTTGTGACCACTCGTATTACCATCTACATGCCCATGATTTTCAAACTTACCAATCCTATCATTATCCCTCAAGCATTTAAAAATTGCTAAAAGATAGCTTTGGAAAAGGTTACATTTGAATTGGAAAGTGTTTCTTGTGAATTGGAAAGGGTTTCTTATGACTTGAAAAGGGTTACACAGTTGACTTGGAAAAGGTTTGAATAGACTTGGAAATGCTATATATATATATCAATAAAATTTAAAATTTGTGTGGGCCACTAGTTGGTCGCTCACATTTTTTGCATAGAAATGCTTCATTATATCAATTTGTTAAATATGGTCAATATACTTGTTATTCTTTAAAAGATTTTAAGTCGTTCTGGCCACAGCAATCGGCTTATACAATGCAGCTGGTCATAGGAAGGATACTAGTAGGAGATTCCATACTGAAATCGTTAAATAAAAAGAAACTTTGAGCTAATTTGAGTTTTAAAGTGCAAAGCAAAGCTTAGATTACAGGAAAACTTAGTTGATTTCAGAGAAAATGGCATTGTTTTTGTTTTCATATATATGATAATAGTAATTGTATATGTCAATAAAAAATATTCATGTATTTTCTGGCTCTCAATGTTATTAATTTTTGAAATAAAAGGAAGAGGATTAACCTTAAAATTTGATTTGTAATAGCTTTAAGGACCCTGTATAGCATTGAAAGTAAAATTAAGCTGAAGAAAAGGTTTATGATAAATATATGATTTATGGCAAGGGAGGAGTAAGATAATTGTTATAAACTATCTTTTAGTGTTTTCAATCTACCAATTTGAGTCATGACAAAGCTATTTATGTCCATTTGTGAGAAATGGTCCATAAAAACAACTACCATTGAATGTAAACAGCTCCAATGTGAAATTCTCTTTTCAAAACTGATAGAATTTGGTAAACAGTAATGAAGGAGATAAGTTGACTGTATTAATGGGGACTAAAAATTGTTTGGGGTGTGGTCTCAAAAGTATTCCTGCTAAGATGCATTGTTATAAATAGGTAAACTCGTATGTTTACATATTAGTGTGATACTTCTATGACCTACATCCATTTTCCTAATATTAAATATTAAACACTACTTTACGATATAATCGGTTCAAATTGAAGCTGATAGAATGCAATACTAAGTAGCTTATGATAATTATATTCAAAGAAATAACTATATTCGCAAAATGTTGGACAAAAAACGCTTGAATTTTTTCTATCAATTTGATTCCCTCTCCTTAAATCCGGTTGATGTGCAGTTTTATGTGGCATTTATTGGTAATGAAACACTTATCTTTTAATTGACAGAGAGGTCCAGTTTGAATCCTAAGAATGGATATTATTACATTTTATTACTTCAAGTTCTCATCATGGCTCTTGGGCTATATTAAATATTCTATTTTATTTATATATCAAGATGTTTCTTTTTTTAATTTGTTATAATTTGCTGTAGATCCTGATCTTGATTCTAATCAGAGGATAGCTTTAATTCAACAAACGATTCAGCAGCTTAGAAGGGCTTATGCAGATGTAAAGGCAGAGCTTGCAGTTATAGATCGTCGCAGAAAGAAGCTTAGAAGGAGAGAGCGTGAAAATGCTGCAAACAGATTTCATTAAGATTGTTCAAATAATATTTAAGTATATTTCTAAAGCAGTTTTTTTTTTTTTTTTCTTTTGTTAAGACATTCATTACAGTATTTAATATTTTTTGTTTATTTAAATGAAAACAAAATCAGCTTATAAAAAAATTTGCATACTTTTTTTTTTTAGATCATCTACTAAGCTGCTTTTCTAAATCAAAATATTGTAATTAAAGCTTATTATAAGAAGAATTTAATTAATTAATTTTTTTTTTTATGTTCAAGTTTAAGTTATCTTTTCATTTTTTGTTTCATTTATGTGTATTGTAATTAAATATTCCAAATTGAATATAACATAATATTCAACTATTGTATGGCATTCAAAAAGATTTTATGTTTTGGAATGATGAAAAACTATTAAATAAATCAATAAATACTTAAATTTAGTACTTTATTAAACAACAGTATTATTTAGATTGGATTTTAAATGAAACTCAGCAGGACCTTCAATAACTTGACAGTTGTACCAAAAATTAAATAATCTGAATCAGTTAAGGTGGTTCCATTTTTTCTTTTTTCTTTTTCCTTGAAAAATAAATGCTATAAATCACATTTTTAATAGCAGTATTTATGAAGAAATCTTTTTATTTGTTATTCATTTATCTTTTTTATTTTTAACAAAAAATTAATGACCATTTACCATTTTTCTTTTTCTTTCTATAACTTTTTTTTTAAAGTTATTTTAAAACAAAAACATAAGGTAGCAATATACCGAAATTCTGCTTATGTAATGGGCTAATGGTGTTAGAAATTTACTGGTATAAATATTTGAACTTTTTATTGAAGAAAATACATTAGTTTGAAAATATTTTCATTTATTTATTTAATTAAGGAACTTTTAAAAATGATTCTATTTGAAATTAAATTAATCCGGCATTGTAGCCTTTTTTGTAAATATAATACATATGAATGTAAAAAAATGTATATAAATGATTTGTAATTTAATATATTTTCTGGTTTTCTTAAAAAAAAAAAAAAAAAAAAAAAAAAAAAAATAGATACATACATACATACATACATACATACATACATATATATATATATATATATATATATATATATATATATATATATATATACCAATTTTAATTATAAATATTTTTTTGATAATATTTCATGTATATTTAGAAACATGCATGGATGTACTACACATTGCAAACACATACTTAATTTGTGTACTTATATTAATTGTATATGAAGGAAGGTTCACAAATTGTAAGCTATTCGGGTCTCGAAATTTTTTTTCTTTATTGACCTTTATACAGTCATAGTCACAGTTCTAAAAGCTGACGTTTCGCTCCTGTTTGAGCATTTTCAAAGCTAAAAAATCAAAAGGGAAATCACAGCTTTGTGGTTAAAATTATTTTTAACAATTAAAAACATTATTGAAAGGGAAATCACAGCTTTGTGGTTAAAATTATTTTTAACAATTAAAAACAATATTGAAAGGGAAATCACAGCTTTGTGGTTAAAAATAATTTTAACCACAAAGCTGTGATTTCCCTTTTGATTTTTTAGCTTTGAAAATGCTCAAACAGGAGCGAAACGTCAGCTTTTAGAACTGTGACTATGACTGTATAAAGGTCAATAAAGAAAAAAAATTTCGATACCCGAATAGCTTACAATTTGTGAACCTTCCTTCATCATTATAGCGGTCTTTTAATTTTCTTCTATTTGAAGATTAATACTTAATTGTATATATTAAAACAAGGATATTGAATGTATATTTTTGTATATCAAAGCCATTATTTGTAATTCTTTCTTAATGTTGTAATTTTTAATATTACAATATTTTTGTTGCAGATGCAAGTTTCTTCCCTTACTTATTTATAGTCCTTTTTATATTTTTACTTTCACTTACCTGTATATGAAATATATAGTAAAGGACAGTATAACGATCGTGAAAAATTTCAACTTCTGATTTTCAAAAGAAATACAAGTTTCGGGGCCCCATGAGTCCAAATAACCAAGTCCCGCAAAATGGTCTGTGTATGTGCGTGTGTGTGAACAGACTTGGTTTATTGAGGAACCTGAAATTGGGTATTTGATGTATGTATATGCCTGTGATGTGACAGCAAAAATTTCATCAAAATCGATCAAACAGAGGGGGCACTTTATTTCATAAATTTTGTCTCATTTTTACGTTTTTTTTTATTTTCTGAAAACGGCTCTAACGATTTCGATTAAACTTTTCATGTTTATTGAGAATCATGTATTCTTTAATATCAGGTATGTTTTACCATCATAGAAATGTTCTGAGGGGGCTGAAATGGGATAGGAAAAAAATTGTTTTTCCTACAAGTACCATTGATTTTATTTATATAGAAAATTTGAATGTCTCTCATTATGCCTAAAAATCAGAAATGAATAAATATGAAATATGAAAAAATAGAGAAACAAATAAAGGAGAAAAAATGTAAAATCCGACTCTTATAACAAGTCGAGCCCATGCATGCGCAGTACACCTTTAATGATAGACCATTGTTTACAATTCCTAATGATAAATTGACAAGTATTGAGGACTTGTGAGGAGTTTTTCAATAATTATAATACTGTAACTCATTGAGAATAACAAACAGAAGTGGAAAAAACGATTTTCTGTGAAATTGCTAAATGGCGTTTTCACATTTACCAAAACACATTGATTTCTGCTCTAAATAGATTGGTAAGTGAAAGTAATGTGTTGCACACACTGTGCCAGATTTTATTTTTTTTAATGGATTGGAAGCACTATAGCTATTATACTATGGTGTGGCAACGAAGTCTTTATCCGCATAGCCCCATTGCCCTTGGAAATTTCATATTTTAGAAATTTATTATTGCTACATTCAAATTAGTGAATAAAAAAGTGGAAGAGTGTTGTATGTCCTTTAGTTTCATCCATGCTTTTTAAATTTATATCAAATTTTAAGCTCTACCTGGTTAAAAAAATTTTGGTTGGATTTATATTTTTTAATAATTAGGAAATTTTACCCAGCTACATTATTATTTTAAGGTCATTAGTAAAGCTCGGAATGCCGTGCAGTAAAAATTTGAAAACACAATAAAAGCTTCAAAACGTGCATTAAAAACTTTAAAACATGCAATAAAAATTGATTGCTTGAAAATCAATCATTAAATTATTTTTGTGAACAAAAAATAGCTACTGTAACACTTATGTGGGTTAAAGAATATTTATTAACAGAAATATACAGTTATCAAAATGCCAACGAATTAATAAAACTTAAATATATGAGCAGGTTACAAAAATGATAACTTTTTAAACACAAAATCATATGACTTGCGCTACACAGTCAAGACACAGACTTCCACTAACTCGTTCAGTCACTGCTCCCTATATATAATCGTAAATAGTCAGGCCTCCTCGGTAGCCGCCTCAAACTCCAATGCTATGGTTAGTGCATCCACCAGCAATTTAGGACGAGCAAGCCGCACCGCCCTCTGGAGCTCCAAGTCTCGCAAGCCGTCCATGAACGCTTGGACTGCTAAGCACTCCAACAAACTGTCTGAGACTGTTGGATAAGCCAGTCTTACCATCCTGGCAACGTCCGCTTCGAACTCTTGAATAGTCTCGGCTGCCTTCTGCTTCCTGCTCTTCAGCTGTGACTGATATACCTGTTCGAGGTGGGCGTGGCCAAACCACATCTCTAGCCGGCTTACTAGCATGTTAAAATCGTATGCGTCGTCGGCGTTGAGGGTCTGTAGAACATCCAGAGCGTCGCCTCTGAGAGCCACCGTAAGGGCAACCACCTTATCTCTTGGAGACCACCCATTAGCATTACCCATGGCCGCAGCATTGAATTGCTTAAGGTAATTCGACCAGGACGACTTACCATCAAAGGTCAGTGGTTTTATCTTGGCTCGGCTCTCCATTGCTGCGGGTTCACGTGCTTCTTCGTCTAATAATGGTGTGCAGAGCTGCTCCCTGATGGCCGCCTGGACCCCTTTTTAATCTCTCAAACTCCTCTTCGAACGCAGCAGTCCTCGCTTCTTGTTGGGCAAGCCTGTCGTTCACGCTATTCATCTCACCCTTGAGCTTGTCATTCATTTCGCTAGACAAATTGGTCAGCTTTTCAATTATTTCCGCCGACAGGTTATTATTAAGGCTATTTATCTTATCATTAAACTCGGCAGACAAATTGGAATTAAGTCTGGTAAAATTTTCATTTAAACTATTTATTTGAGCAGTTTGGCTGACCAATTTTTCATTTATTTCACCAGACAGGCTGGTCAACTTTTCATTTAGCTCGGCAGACTGGCTGGCCAATTTTTCATTTAACTCACCAGACAGGTTCGTCAATTTATTATTTATTTCAGCAGTCTGGCTAGTCATCTTTTCATTTATTTCGGCTGACAAACTTAAAAGCTCAACCGACTGGTTTGATAATTTGTCATTTAATTCATTTTCCGCCGCCTGGCTTGTTAATTTATCATTTAATTCGCCTGACAGGTTGGTCAGTTTATCATTAAGCTCAGCGGACTGGCTTTTAATTTCAGCCGACAAATTATTTAAATCGGCCTTAAAAGAGCTATCTTCAAACTCTACAGTTTCAGGATCTAGGCCTTGACTCAAGTAATACTCACGTAACCGAGCCAACAAGATCGTCTTGGTACCTGTAGTGTCCAAGTCAAGCTCTTCTAATTCTCTCCTCAACTCCGCTACTTAGTCCGCTAAGTTCTTCAATTCGTTTACCTGGCATTTTTTTTTTCTTCTTTACCCCACACCTGACACCAGTTGTAGGGTAGGTGGGGGCAAAGCCCTGCAATTTTCGGTTTTTCGTCTGTTGTAACCGACTAAAAAGAGAGTTCCTTAAAGTTTTATGCTTGGGTTTTAGGTTGGGATCTTACCTATAACCGCTCGGGAACACAGCCGCCAACAATCAATAATTAAGGGAAAATTTGATATTTCCGAAAAAGAAAATTTGCAGGGCTTTGCCCCAATAAATGGGGCAAACCCATGCAGTGCAGGAATTTGCCCCATCAAGGTGGAAATGTCTGGAAAAAAAAAAACTGTCCATCAAAAATTCTCAAAATAACGTTTTATTTCTTCCAGAAAAGGCGGAACCTCGAAATATTTTACTGCACATATAAGTAGAAAATACAAATAAATTCAGGTGTAATTAAATAAAGGTGGAATGTAATTCCCGACTGCATTCGCACAGACAGCCGTTACTGTTTGCCCTTGCTCTGCTGCTACTGTCTTGGCTACTTCTTTCTTGCCTGTGGGTGCTACATGTAAAGGGAGTTTGTTTGGGACAGTTTGCACCCCAGTTTCGTCCATGTTGTAGATTTGGTTAGGAGTAAACTTGTACTTCTTCAAGGCAGCCTCCAGATTGTCAAAGTATTGTGAAAGCTGAACTTTATTGAAACCCATTGCTCGGGCGACGCTGGTTTTTTGGGGCACTCTTAGAGACAGTCTGTTTCTCTTCATAAATTCTCTTGTAAAATCCCTTCCTGCGAATCTGGAGTCGACAGGAAATTGATGGGGAATGTTGTTGTCTTCAGCATATTTGAAGAGAAGAAATCGTAAAGATTTCAGAGTAAGACCGAAAAACCGCTTATCAAGAGCAATGCAATGGCTTACCAACTCCTTCTCTTGATCAGTTGAAAAAGTACTCCTGTATCGCCCATGTTTTCCACTTGCTCCTTTCTTCAACCAAATTCTCGAAGTCGTCTCGTTGAACCCAATTTGCTTGGCTGCTTGCCTATATGATGATCCTGCGGCAATCAATCTTCGAGCCTCGTTGAGCTGATCCTCCATTAGAGGCTTGTAGTCTTTCTTTCTTTTGTAATTCCTGGAAAAAAACATTTGCAGGGTTTAACGGCTTTTAAGGAAATATACCATGGCCAGTAATGGCCCCAACCCTAGTCTTAAAAATTATGTGCACTTATTTGATGGATAATTAATTGTAAAATGATACATTTTTCATCCACTATGTTACATACAATGCTGGAATACGAATCATTATGAATGGGGCAAACCCCTGCACTCAAGGGATGCAGGGATTTGCCCCAAAACACCTGCAGGGACTTGCCCCTTATGGCAGGTTTACAAATGGTGCTTTGATAAGGTTAGGGGGAAGTGATCTGAAGGAAAGGTTCTACCCTAATATTGAAGCCTACCCACAGCACAAATCACTGATAATTTGTTGATTTATTTGGTGCATCCCAACCCCTTACAAAATTGAAGTCAAATTTTCAGAAAATTACATCAAAAAAGTGAAAAACGAACTTACCTCATTTTCTCCAACCTGCCACTTCGAGGGACGCCTATCTTTTGATAACAGACACCTGTTGAAGAACCCCAACTGCTGCCTGGCGGCCAGTTTCCAAATCAAGGGCGGTCTATTTAAAAAGTCGATGCATAGCTTTGCCCCACGCAGGGCTTTGCCCCCACCTATCCTAACACTTTTTTTTTTTTTAACACAAAATCATATGACTTGCGCTACATAGTCAAGACACAGACTTCCACTAACTCGTTCAGTCACTGCTCCTTATATATAATCGTAAATAGTCAGGCTGGAATATTCCAGAACAATGTGGGCAGTTTTACGCCATCACAGAAAGATCTGGGCACAAACAGTTCGTTCCAACCGCTTATTTTGTTCCAACAAGCGGTCCGGGAGGTTACGCCGTATGTTTTTTTATTTGCATATTTAATGTATTTTATTTGCTTATCGGTTTAACGTTACACTACTTTGGAATAAAATAAGTTGCGGAGAGTAAATTGATATAGAAACTCTTTTATGTTTACAAATTATGGTATTATTTCGGATAAGCAACTCCAAGATGGCGGCCGGCGTGAGTAAACAACAAGGTATAGGCGAGCGCAAGCGACGGTGCTGCTACTTTGAGGACCTAGAAGGAACTAGAGAAACGGGGATAGAAGCCGTGCAATAGACTGGAATTCATAGGTTTTTTGCCGTTTTTAATTTATTTTTCCATTATTAAAACCCGATTGAGCAAAAAATTGTTGGAAAAATGTCTAAAAGGTATTGCTCGGTCCCTCAGTGTTCAATTAGAAAGTCAAAAGACGTGTCATTCCCTTTTATTTCCAAAAAATAAGAAGCTTCTTAAAGAGTGGATTGTAAAATTAAGAATAGATAAGCCTGTTTCGAAACATATGACGATATGTAGTCTTTATTTTAAAGAGAGAGACTATATTTATCCTAGTAAATATTAGTATTTGACATTTTATTATTCCAAAATGCTAGTTTTATGCAAATAACATTGAGACCATAGTGTCATAGATTTGTTTTTCTTTTTTAATTTTCCCCATTTTTCTATTACATCCGCTGTGCTTAATTGTTCCATGTTTTCAATGCGAAGCCTGAAAGTTTTGACAAATAAATAAATAATATGACAAAGAATCTAAGCTGTCATAACAATGCTTGTGTAAATAGGTAATTAATGTTATTACTAACCGAAAAACGTCGAGTAAAGTTACTATGATGTTTGCATTTACCAGAACTACCAGCTTTACATGTACAATGACAAGAAAATTGCTTATTATTATTAATAAATTTGATTTCCACTTTTATTTGATGGGGCAGTCCTTTAAGATTGCTAGTTTAAAGGCACGAGGCTTGTAAAATAACTGTTTTTTTATTTTTAGATATTACTCCACATGTAAATATGTGGTTTGCATCAAGAATAGCCTGCCCATCAATTAATGGTCTTTTAAAATTACCAATTATCTCTATCACATCAACTAGGTCTTACACCGTTCTTTCCGACATTTTGAAAATGCTACTAGCGCACCCTATAGTCGATTGCGCCCGCCTATTCCGATCACATCCTACCCAATATCCACGATTCAGTTCGGGTTTACCGATAGTTCCCGAACAGATGTAGTCAAGATAACCTTCCCGCCTCAATAATGGGGACAACTAACATAATGTACAAATGAATGTTTCTTTAGTATAATTAAATTACTACAATAGATATAAGTAGAAGTACTTTTTCAAGATATGAAAATTTCCTGTGATAGTTGCTTAAAATTTAAAATTTGATGGCCTCTTTAGCAATATTTAACAAATAAATTTTGTCATCATTGTTTTGTAAATTTATTTGTTTGTTTTTTAAAAATATGCGATTGTCCTTTTGAAATGATTAAATGGGTTTAAGTTAAATGCACAAATAAATGCAAAAGGTACAAATGAATAAATAATATTAGAATCCGAGTATTCCTAACCACCAGATTATTATTTTTTTGTTATTTCAATAATGTATTTAAATAATTTATTTTTGAAGAGAAAAGAAGGCTCCGCCGGGAATGGAACCCGGGTCTTCCGCGTGACATGCGCGGTAAGCTAACCATTGCACCACGGAGCTCGCTCCCGAACGGTGCCAAATCCTTCCTCTTCGCTGACACCACTCCCACGATCTCGCAAGTTTTGCAAGTATTTACGGGAGGTGGACAATTTTGGGCATCTCTTGAATCTAAATGAAAAATTATACAAATAAAAGTTTTAGAACATTAAATTTAGGATAAAACAAGCCCATTGATTTTAAAATTAACTCATTCCTGCATAGCAGAGTTGGGCAATATCCGAGTAAAAAAGTACTAGTCACGGATACAAGATACAAGTTACGGCTACTTTTTTACTCGGATACTGTACTCGAATCCCTCCAATACTGTATTTCTATATAAAGTGGGCTATATTTAATCATTTTTCAAGTCCACTAATTGAAAATGAATTGTATTTAAACATTTACAACGTTATTATGTACTAATAAGTATTTTAAATTAGGGCCTTCATTAATCATGAAATGTAAAAAAAAAAAAGTGCGCCCCCCCCTCAGAACATTTCTGGATCCGCCACTGGTAGGGGGGAGCAGGACTTGCTACTTTTGAGAGATCTGTAACTTTTCATTTTTTTAATGATGTTCGACCATATATTAATGCAGTCGTAGATTTTGAAAAAAAAAATCTATTAAAAATTTTAAAGGATGTGTTGCGGTTACCGCTCCAATAATTTAAACTTTAATATATGGATATCTTTCAAATGAAGGTCTATTGTTTTGTAAGAGAGATTGATTATAAGCTTTTGATAGCATTTCCAAGTCAAATTCAACCACTGCTTCATGTTTACCTAAACATATTATATCGTGACCAGGTATCCATTAACATTAATATTTATTTTAAAGTTCGAGTGGGGGGGGGGGCTATAATATTGAAAACGGTAACATTTTCGAATTTCTTTTAAACGGGTGTCCATTACTATGTTATGGACGGTATTTTGAAACAAATATTCATTTTGTATTTTAGTGAGGGGGGGGGGCGAACTATGAAAAAGTTAGAATTTTGGATTTATTTCACACGGAGATCAAATATTATGTTAACGGGGACGTTGTTTTTGAAAAAAATATTTATTTTGTATTTTAATAGCGGTGGTGAGGGGGGGGGGGCGCATTATAAAGAAGTTAGATTTTCGGAGTTCTTTCACACAGAGGTCCAATATTATGTTATCGGGGACGTTGTTTTTGAAAAAAATATTTATTTTGTATTTTAATAGCGGTGGTGAGGGGGGGGGGGGCGCACTGATACTGATAATAAATACCTTTTCCATATCAGGGTTCAAATCATGTTATGTAGGACAGTCTATATGAAATTAATATTGAATAATTTTGAATGTGATCAGCATAGTTAGAAACCACAGAATTAAGTGCGAAACCGACCGTCTGCCATCGATAAAATTCTTACCAATGCCTTAAAAATTAATTTGAATAATTAATTTTTTCATAAAAATTCACCCATAAAACATACGGATGGAATATGACTTAATAGTTAGGTTTTTATTTCTATAGAAAGGGAAAATCGTCTGGCAGCGATAAAACTCTTACTAGTGCCTGCCAGACGCGCGCGAGAATCACAAAAACCCATCCATAAAACATACGATTCATTCTTGTGCCAATTTATTCACAAAGGTTCCTAAACACGAAATTCGGTCGTCTGGATGGTTAAAAATTCTTACTAATACCCGCCAGACGCGTTTATAAGTTAAAAAATCGTTCCGATCCAGGTGAACGTTTGCCTTATTTTTCCATTTAATTTTTATTTATGAGCATTTCTAAATGTTCTACGAAATTATTTTTAGGGGCTTAACATTCACATTTAGCAAAAATAATTATTACTATCGATGCTAATTTTTTATATCCGACTTTAAAAGCAGCAAATGCATACTACCAAGCATTATTTCTTGGGACGACGAGGAGTTATTGTCCAGTCCATGTATTTTTTTTTTGCCCCAAAATAACTTCCTGTATGATCATTGATTAGTCAATGTGAATATATAAATGTAATGTTTTAAGCAAATTCTTTGTAGCATTGAAGTCACCTTTTAAAAGTTATTTTTTTATTGATTCGCCAGATTTTTCTAGAATTTATGCTTAAAGTATTTAATTATAAGTACTTCTTTGAGTAGATTTAATGTAAAAATTTTCATTCTGCCATAAAAAGAAATATTGTTCTAAAAATATTAAAAAGCAAAAACAAAATATTTTATTATGAAATATGAAAAACCGGAATCATTTAAATAATGCCCAGGTCTGTTTGTGCCTACTCTCATTTATCTTATTATTGAGTCCAGATATGAACAATTTGTATACTGTACCATCTATTGTATATTGCTAGTTTTACAATTCCTTATCTTAATTTTACACCTGGTCGTTGTGTACCCTTTCACTTCAAAAGGGTTGGGTTTCCCTGCAGTAAAACCTTTGAAGTCGGCAAATTAACCTCTCCTACCTCTACCCTCATAATTTTGCCCTAGTCTCTGCAATACTCTTTACTCAGAAATGAAAACAGGAGTTCTTTTATTTTTTTTTTTATCATTGAAATATTCATTTTTAATTTCACTATCTTTTATATGATTGTCTTTATAAAGTACCCATGTCATGCTAACACACTATCAGTTTGATTTGGTTTTCATTATTTTGTTACTTGTTGTCACCAGCCTATGCGTATTTCCTATACGACAATGACAAAGATTCCTAAATCATTTTTAAGTTAAAAGGTTTCCTAAGTTAAAAAGATAAATAACAAAAAGTTGAATAAATTATTAAAATGTAAGATAGTATAAATGTTTTTCCATATAATTTAATTTATTTAAAAAAAAATTGAAATAGTTTGTGAATTGCATTTTATCATCTCAAATAAATTGTTCCTGATTCTTTTTGATTTATAGCGTCTCCATTTTAGATAGGAATGTTTTAATTCATATCTACACTTATTGTGTTTTTCTTCATATTTTGATTATAATAAAACTTACTATAATAACATTTATGTGCAACTAATATAGACCCTCACAACGAATTAATCAGAAGTTAAAAAACTTGCGTAGTAACCCCGCACCAAATTTTAAAATTATAACTATTTTCGAAATCTGATCCCCCATTGTCTTAAACGCTCTTCCCGTAGAAATCCTCCCTCGTTGCATCGAATTTTAAAATTGGTACCATTCACCAAATCCATACCCGCATGAGCCCTCATTTAGTGTATATTGACAAAAATATAAATTCTATTCGTATTAATTTTAGAAGTTACAATTTTCTCTTAAAGGTGGATCCCCCCCCCCCCCACAATATAGTAATTTTAAAATTATTTCTATTTTCAAAATTTAGGCCAGCCTAAACATAATTATGCATCTTTATTGTGAAGAAATAGAAACAAAAAATTTCCGTTTGGGAATATTATTAATTTTAAATAATTTCAATTTTAAAATTAATTATTTTTAAAATTTTCGATAGGATCCTTATTTCGAAAACATAAAATGTTGACAGCTTAATAATAATAAAAAAGTTTAATAACAACATTTTAAATATTCCTTTTTTTTTTTTTTTAATTTATTTATTGAAATTTACAACTGTATTTATAAAATACATCTAGTAAATCAGCTAACAATAAGAAAATAATATGTCATGAAATAGCATGATGAGAAGCTATCCTTTGGTAGCACTCAACTAATACACTTAGCTTAGAAGATCCCTAGGCCATCTTCATAAATATTCCTAACCTCAGAAGTAGAAGTATCCATTAAACATTAATACTTTTTCAAAATCTACGAACGCGTAAACATAGATATAGACAGACACTCATAACAAATTAATCAGAAGTAATAAAAAAAATCGTAGCAACTCCCTCCCCAACCAAATTTTAAAAATGTAACTATTTTCAAAATCTGCTCCCCCGTTACCATAAAGACTCTTCTCGAAGAAAAGGGAAAGTTAAAAAAATGCCCCCCCCCCCAGCATCGAATTTTAAAATCGGTATATTTTCCAATTCTAAGCCACTATTATCATCACAGTAGTTTACAATTTTAAAAATCCGAAAAGATAAAAAAAGAAAATAATATTCACAATGGAATATTCCTATCGTTTTTTTTAAATTATTACTTTTTGTCAAAATTAACGCTTTGGATATTGGACCCTTATTCCGAAACAATACAATGTTTACGGCTTAATACTAATAAATTTTTTATAATTTTAATAGAATATTAGAATAATAATAGAATTATAAACATTCCCAGCCCCAGAAGTATAAATATCCGAAATAGTATCCGTAAAAAAAAAAAACTAAATACCGAAGTACTCAGGGATACTCGGGTATCCGTGCTGACAGATACGAGTAGTCACTGTATCCGTAGCTGACGGATACGAGAAGTACTCGGATCCTTTGGAAACTATTGGACGGATACGGATACTATCTGTATCTGCTCTCATGAGCTTATACAGTACTTTTCACAGTTACAGTATCCGATAGCTGTATCTGCAGATCCAATTTGCCCATCTCTGCTGCATAGAGATACAAATGAAAACGTGAAAATATTCGTAGCGCTTACTTCCTGCTATAACATTTTGTGAAGAATAAATAATGCATATAACTACAATCATCCAACTTCTTCCTTTTTTTTAATCTAAGATCGATTTTGCAAACTATCTGCCCACCTAAATAACTTAGTTCTGTGAATATTTTATCATATCCCCTAATGCTTCACAAAAAAAAAGGAAGTAAGCGCTACGAATATTTTCACGTTTTGATTTGTATCTCTATGCAGGAATGAGTTAATTTTAAAATCAACGGGCTTGTTTTATGCTAAATTTAATGTTCTAAAACTTTTATTTGTATCATTTTTCATTTAGAGTACACGTTGTCGAGTTATAGGCGTTGGAACACGAGTTTCCACCAAAATGATAAAAATTACCGATCTTTGATGTTCGAATTTGGCTAAATAACTAATACGATTTCAACTTCAAATATTTCATTTTATTTTTAATAATATACCCTTTTTTCGAAAAAAAGATAAGTAAATTTTTTGATATTTATTTATAAGCAAGAAACTGAAAAAGGCGACAACTTCGTGGATCATAGACCGTTAGATGCATGAATACTTACAGGTTTTAATTGGTTTTCCTCCGTAGTAGTGGTTTAATTTTAAATTAACACACACACACACACACACACACACACACACACACACACACACACACACACACACACACACACACACACACACACACACGCACGCACGCACCCACACACACACGCACGAACGCACACACACACACGCACGCACGCACGCACACACACAAACACACGCACGCACGCGCGCGCAGGCACACACACACACACAGACACACAGAGTTTGGTTAAAGATTGCGACCGAATATGATCAGCTTTTGGAGCAAAACCTTTTATTCATCAGTAAAGCTATTACTGAATCTAGTAATATGAGGAAAGATCTGAAAAAGGGTTTAAGGGATGCTTTGGCAGGGTTTAGAGAACTTTTCAACAGAATGAAGAGTGACCTATTGGATAAGAAGCAACAAGACGTTACCCCATTGCCTCATTCCTACAGTGAAATCACCAAAAAGCCAAGGACTCAGGTGAGTACAATTAAACCTGTATATAAAATTAGTATCAAGCCTAAAAATAAAACGAATAATTCAGTTGAAACGAAAAAATTATTGAAAGAAAAAGTTGACCCCGTCAAGCTTAACGTGGGGGTGGAAGGTGTAATCAAGATTAGGGATGGAGGGGTGTTAATTAGAATGGCCTCCTTATCCCTAACAGCCGAATTAGGTAAAAAATTAGGAGAGAGTCATAGTATCGAAAAAGTCAAAAAATCAAGACCAAGGATGTCAATAAAAAACTTGCCTCCTGATATTGACGAAAATAATTTAGTCGAATAATTAAAACGTCACAACTCAGAACTTCTTGAAAAAGATATTAAATTAAGTAATAAAAATATAAAAATAAGAAGCGCAGTGATAGAAGTGGATCCTAAATTACGCAAAAAATTAATAGGCATAGGAAAAATTAAATGTGGATGGGTAATTTGTAATATCACTGATAGCATTTACATACGCCGCTGTAGGAATTGCTGTCAATATCATGGTGGTAAAACCTGTGAATCTCCGACGAGATTCCCTCTCTCTGCAGAGGAACATATCGGTAAATGCAATAACAAAACAGCAATATATAAATGCATTAACTGTATAAAATATAACTAATATACCAAGCACACAAAGGTAAAAATTAAGCATGCCGCTATTGATAAAAGCTACTCGAGATAAATTTCCGTTCGTGAACGAATCATTCAAGCCATCGATTATGGCTATTAGATATAATAGTAACATGAAACTAGATAAACTTAAATGTGCTCAGTTAAACCTACAAAAATCGAAGGCGGCAAATTCAAACCTTCAGAACTTAGTCAATATTTTGAAACTCGACGTGGTGTTCATTCAAGAACCATTTTTATATAATGATAATCCAACATTTTTATACAAGGGGTGGCGTATATTTTATGCCGGAAATAGTAGAATTAGATCAGCTATAATAATAATAAATCCGGAAATTGATGCTGTACTAATTCGATCTTTGTCAAATGAGGATATCGTCACTGTTGAAATAAAATATAAAAATATTCCGAAGCTACTTGCGATAAGCGCCTACTTAAGTGATACTAAAGACATAGCTCTTGACTTGAACTATTTAAGTGATATCCTCGGCAGTAAGCTAGCAAATAAGGTTATAATATGTATGGACAGCAACGCCAGATCTACAACCTGGTTTGACTGGAAAACAAATATACGAGGACGTCTTCTTGAAGAATTTTTAGCTGAGAAACTTTTAATTATATTAAATAAAAACGACGGGAAACCTACTTTTGAGACAAATAAGGGACGCAGTGTAATAGATCTTACAATAGCTACCACTTCAATAGTTCCATTTATCAACGACTGGGAGAATAATGAAGAAGAAAGCTTATCAGACCATAAATTATTAACCTTTAACATTACATCATCATCCTCACTGACAAATACGGATAAACGGAAAAATGGGTTCAAATACAGAACAAAGGATGCTAACTGGCAAAAATATAAAGAAGTAATTACTACTAAAATACAGTCCTGGACTAACCAAAAGTTTACAATGATTACCTATCTACTGGACCAAAATAGATTAGATAATGAAATATCAGAGTGGGTTTCTGCGGCTGAATCAATAAATTTAGTAATAAAGAAGATAACATCTATTATAAAATCAACATGTGATAAAACCATCCCGCATTATCGCAAGATAAACGATAACAATGCAGTAAAGAGCGTCCCATGGTGGAGTAAAACATTAACGGAAAAGAGGAAGGAAGTAAGGAAATTAAGAAGGCAATACCAGAGAACAAAATATAGTGCATAACTTAGAGAGGAAAGGAAAGCCACTTACTACCTAGCTAAGAATGAATTCTCCAAGGTAATCATGAAGGCGAAAAACGAATGATGGAAAGATTACTGCACAGTAGGTGCTGGAATTTCACCTTGGAGTCAAATTTACAAAATCGCTGCTGGAAAAGCTAGGCCACCTCTCAGATTTTCCACTATACAAAAGCTTGACGGATCATTTACGAATGATCTACAAGAAACATTGGAAGTAATTATGGACGAGGTCATTCCTCGTGAAGAGACTACAATTAGTCCATTTGATGAAAAATGTCAAGAGTTAATAGGAAATGATGACCTTCCCATAACTCAGGAAGAAATAATGAAGAAATAACTTTTATGCGAGTGACTTATTTTAGGTATTTTATGTTGTCTAGACTAATTATTTTAGAACGTTTGTTTATTTATTTTGAATCTAGAACTACCTAGCTTTAATAAAAGACCAGTCATGGCTAAATTAAACATAATGGTGAATGTCAGTAATAAAAAACAAACTAAAATCAAATTCGTCATTCCGCCATGTTTGAACGCCATTTTGGGTTAGTGCGGCCACTTTTTTTTAATGGGAACATTGGTTTTTTCTTAATCTTTTATCACAAGAAACACAACGATATGCAATTTATAGGGATGTGGGGAGGGGTGCACGGTAGGGGGGTCTGGTCCACGTACTATTGTGTATAAATCTGAACCGGGTCAGATGTATAGTCATTCAACAAACATTGCGAATCCCTAAAGTTTATAACAGAATATGGCTTGAATATGCAAGACAATATAATAATTGTACAAGGTAGATCTTTTCTCTAGGAGCGCTTGCCCATAAACTGAAGAGATTTACTGAATAAATTGAAGAGCTTTAACTTGAAGTTCGGCAATGCCGTGAAATCTTTCACATATTCAACAAAATTATATAATTTTTTCAAATAAAATTTTAACTAGAAATATCCAGGATTTTCAGAATATGATATAATTATTTGTTAGGTATGACAAAATTTCGACCTAACAATATAACATTCATCTTCAGAGCGAGGCGAGTCTTGAAAAAAAAAATTATTTTTTTTTTTTATTTTTTTTTTGCACTAAGATATTTTAAAAAATCCTATTTCGCCTTGAAATTTTCTGAGAAAAACTGCGAGCTGACAGATCTAGTAAAGAGAGTATATATATATATATATATATATATATATATATATATATATATATATATATATATATATATATATATATATATATATATATGTACATAAATAATATATGTTATTGCACATGTAGTGTTTCATTTGACCGCACCCACAACCATTTCCATCACACAAACATTAAAATATTATGAAATATAAAAATTTTAGGAATAAAGAAATCAGTTCTAATTAGATCTAGAAAATAACAATAAGAAATATGTAATAAGGAATATTTTTGTACTTGCGAAGAAATAATAATCACCCGGAAATTTTGAAATCTATGTTCAATAATGAAAAAAAATGGAAGATGTCAAAAGTTTCACAACATTGAAAAATGAAGACTTTATGGAGGAGTTGATGGATTTATACATGTAATTGAATAAGAAAAAACAATATGCTGTACGTCGGTCATTTTTCTTAATAAATTTATATTTCGCTGGTTTGTTGCATTTGTGATTGATTTCTCCTTATCGATCTCCGCACGGTCCCTCCCGTTAAATCTAAGTCTTGGGATTATCATTTATTATTTTACCTTCATTATTCTCCCCCCCCCCCCCCTTATATGGTATGTGAATGCCTGCCTTAATAATGCTCTAAATAAATATTGATAGGTTTGGATCTCCTGTATCATTAATTCATATTAATTAGGGTACCGCAATAACTAGGATTCTCTGCCAGGGTAAAGCATTTTACAAACCGGGAAATTACGGCAATTCAGGATAAATTAAAAATAAAAATTGTATCTTCATCCAACTTTTACTAAAAAATATAGTGATATGAAGTGTATATGAGGATATAAGAACAAAATAAAGTTGTGTAAATATGTAGTGAAAACACTTTTTAATAACATTTAAGGGACAGTTAAATGAAAACTGTAATATTCACTAACAAGGCATTAATAATAATTATAATATAATTGTAAAAAGAAATTAAACTCGATATTTAACTATAAATAACATTTATTAATTTTCTACCTCTTCACCATCTCGCCCTTCTTCACTAATTAAAACTCCACAATCGGAATAGTTCCAATACCAAGCGGGAACAAGTTTCTGCTTCATCTTAATTTAAATAAGTTTGTATTGTTGATTCATACGTATCCTTGTTGAGTTCTTTAGACGGGAATTTCTATTTACTTGTCAGAAATGGGTCTTAACTTACCAAAACATAATTTCTAATATTGCAAGTAGTTACGATCGGATTTGTCCGGGAATAGTTTCCTTGTTGGGCATTTTTTGCAAATAAAAGAAAACATCGGAGACTATTTTTGACCTTTTTGAAAAATTTCTATCCAAAGATGAAATTCATAGTTAAAATTTTAGTTCAATTTCTTTTCTTTCTTTTTTTAACCCCAACAAGTGGTATTTTTAATAAAGAAAACGCTGATTACCCTTCTTAGAGGAGTCTATTTCAGGAAAATAAAAACGTTTTTTCCACTGAATTTAAGTATTTCCTGAAAAGAAATAACATGTAACTGATACGTAAAATAGTTTCAGGGGAACCGACCGTTATCTCAAACTTCCCATTTTATAGTTAAACAATACAATATTCATCATTTGAGGGCGATGATTTTCAAGATATTCATATAAAATGATTCTTTTTCCATTAACTATCTTATCACTAAATGAAACAACAGTGCATTCATAATCAAACGGTAACTTATTACTAATGGGGAATAGATATAAAATACAAAGAGGCAACGTCCGATAACTAGAGCTCGCAGGGACAAAGTCGGGTGGTGGAGTCAAGGGGGGGGGGGGCGAAAGCCCTACCCGCCGCCCCCCCCCACTATACACCTACCTAATAAAGACTTTTTGAATATTTACCTTTGCGAGAGGTAACTAGAGAGAAAGAGAGAGAAACACTTTATTGCAAATACATAGTGATGCTGCCCAATTATATTGGGTTGCTTAAACACAGCATACTCATTTATCTATACAGATTATTTGTTAAATTCTAAGTACTAATAGAACTAATATATATATATATATATATATATATATATATATATACAAAGAAACATAATTTTTTTTTTTCTTTTCCCTTTTTTTTTTTTTTTTTCCTTCTCCTTTTTTTACATTTATAACATTTTCTCTCTATACTCTTACTGACCTTTGAAAATTAAATAATTTCTGTATGTAATAATTAAAAATTTGAAAACTAGGTCAAATATTAATAATATGGAATAACAACAGTAGCATAAAATAGTATAAAAAGATTTAAAAAGCCTAAAAAAAACAAAACAACAATAACAACAAATATAAGAACAATATATAAATAAATACAATAAATAAATAATATACATACATACATGTCCCCTCAACGATTTGTACTTTAAATTCTAAGAATGGATGTGGTGGTGTATGATTCCCAGGGAGTCGAGAACAATATATTCCGCGATCATCGCCACGTCCTTGATGTCGACACCAAGATCCTCCATGAAGCTCCTTGTTGAACTTGGTATAGTTCCGCGGGCTCCGAACCAAAGGCCTCTCACGTTGAAGTCTCTCTCGCCGAAGCCTTCACGGAACTTCTCTTTAAGGAAAGGGATACATTTTTCGTAAATTTCCTTCTTTTCCCTTTCAATTTTGCTCGCCTGGTCGAGGTCATTGGATTCGTACCTAACAGTGGGATCCAGAACGATTGCTGACTTTCCGGTCTTAGAAAACGCCACTATATCAGCATATCTCGTGGACCCCTCTGTATCCACACAGTAAACCTCTTCATAGCACGCAAAATCCCTCTCTTTAAGGAGCTTCATCAACTCGTGTTTGACTCTGTGGTGACGGCGAGTTATCAGGAGCGAGTTGTTGGGGCATTTCCCCAGCACATGTGCTGGTGTTTCAGACTCTCTGTTGCATTTGCGACAGAGGGACCCAACTTCTCTGACCTGTCCACTGACACCTGGGACTCCTCGCAGGGGTGCATAGTTAATGTTGAGTTTCAAGGCATTAGACCATTCAGATCCCGAGAGTACTTGTTTTTCATACATAAGTCTATTAGCTTTTGGGGTCTCTTTAAAATGGCGTACTCCAATGCCTTGCCACCTGCAGTTGGCCCATTCCTCAAACGAGTTTTCTCGTAGCGACTGTCGTAGAGCTTTCACACTTCGGTGTCCCTGCTCAACACCCAATCTCTCCGCACACTTCGCTATTTCAGCGGAGTAATCAAAAATAGATTGGAACAGGGAATCCGGTATATTTGACAGCCGCTGAGCAATGGACCAGTGTTGTAAAGGAGCTTCCCATTGGCAGCGGATCAGTCCTAATCCTCTGTATCTCCTGGGAGCGTACAACATCGCCGTGGAGGTGTTCGCAGGTAGTCCGATGATGGCCTTGACACTCCTGCGAATCATGGTGTCGATGCCTTCTAATATTTCAGGACGCAGCTTTGTTAGGGGCGCAGTTTGGAGAGGGTAAATTAGACCCGGGAACTAATATTGATTGACAATGTTGAGCTTCTGATCGGGCTTAAGCAAGCAAGAGGTGACGAGCTTATTAAGGTTTTCATTTAATTTTTCCACCGAATCCTCGCTAAACAGTAGCTCACCCGAGAATGTACATCCCAAATATTTAATGATTTCTCCATGTTTCAGAGTTTGGATGCTGTCTCCATTCTCAAGGGAGAGCGTTGTGGCTTCCAGCTCTCCTTTATTCAGAACTATGCCCACACTCTTCTCAGGGTTTATCGCCAAACCAATCTCTGCGAGGGTCCTCTGAACGCTGCCAATAACTCTTTCCGCAGCACCCTTGTCACGCGCTGTGACCGCCTGATCATCCGCGAACCCTGTAAGGACCGCACTATCTTGGTCAACTTTTAGCTCATATCCAAATTTTCTTGTAAATGCTTCGTCGCACAGGTCGCGGTATAAGTGATCGATGGCTAGGTTGAAAAGCGAGGATGACAAGGGGCCGCCTTGGGGTACTCCTCGCAGCACCTTGATCTGGCTGGTCGTGTGGGCACCGATGTTAATTCTAATTTCATTTGTACTTAGGAGAGCTGATATTACGTTTCTGAGATCCGGTGACACACCTCTCGCTTCCAATGTATCAATTATATGTGAGTGGCCAACATTGTCAAAAGCACCGACAACGTCGAGAAAGACTACCGCGCAATCATTTTTCTTCTTTTTTGAATCTTTTAGAATCGCGTCTATAATTCTCGAGTTGACGTGCGTTCCCGGGAGTCCTTTTATGAAACCCCTTTGATTCCTATGGAAGGTGACCTGTTTCCTTAGTTCATGGTCCAGAACCTTTTCTATAATTCGGCGCACAATTGAATAGATCGTGATGGGCCTCCATGAGGAGATATTGTTTATTTCTCCTTTTCCTTTATAAATTAGGATTGTGCGCCCTTTTCGAAGTGGTTCCGGTACGTAGGCCACCTTCAACATTATCTCCGCAATAATTTTAATAACATTCGCCACTTCAAAATATTTTAACGTGCGGATTAACACCCTATCGGGCCCCGGCGATGTGTCCATAGATGTAGATTTTATGGCTTTTTTAACTTGTTCGGTTTCTATGGACATTAAGTTAGGCATCGGGGCAAACCTTTCATAATCCGCACGTTTGCGGAGATTTTTGGTCTCAAAGAGGTCTTTGAAGTGTTTCTCAACATCTTTCAATTTTAGGGGACATTGCTTAGGAGCATCGGCGTTCATTATATTTTGCACAACTTTTTTTCTTTTATTGTAATAATTATATTGGGCAACTTCGTATTGATATTGTTGCTGCCGACGACTCCTGTCTGCCTTGTTGGCTCTCTGCGGATTTGAAACTTTTCCAGCACCCTTGTCAGCCATGACTGTTTTACTCCTCTTCCTCATTCGGTAAAACCTAATAGCAGGGTGCTGGGGGCCTGGTAACTCTGAATTTATTGACTTCAAGAAGTCTAAGAACATTTCTACGGCCCTATCAAAATCCGCAAGATTCGTCGCATTATTCTGTAAGAGGCCCTTGAATGTGGCAGACCACTGCGCAATGTCCTCTTTTATCTTGTTTTTTTTCACCCTCTCCATTTTTTGGTCCAGTTACATTTTTAATTATCCCCCTCAAAGTATTGCTATTTGCCTCCCTGGGATGCTTCTTCGCAATATGGGTTCCGAGGCCACGGTCACCTTTAAACGAAAGCCCACAGATGGGGCAAACCTTATCTTCTGTAGGTGGACTTTCGCTTTGTGTTTTATCGTCCGCCCCCGTGACGCTCCGCGGCAATTTTGGCAATCTAGGAAAAACTTCATCAATTGTGACAGTCTTCCCCAATGTTACGCCCTCTGCGTCAGGCCATTCCACTTTAACATATTCCTTCTCGCCGCCTGCCGCATCCGCCACAGACATCACAGAGGCAACTACCGCTTCTTGAACAGGACCTCCAGTTCTCAGAACCCATACCGTCTGACCAATTTCTATTTTCTTCTTTGGCATGATAGCTCAAAACTGAAATTTCTCTTGTATATTTAGAGCTACACCCCACCCATCCATCACAGAGGAAAAATAAAATACATATACATACACCTACACATACACATATATATACGCACGTACATATATATACATATATATATGTACACACACACGCACATACAATTGAATTTGAGATTTTATAAATAAATAAATATAAAAACTGAATTAAACAATTAAATATGAATAATTTCACATTCATAAAGAATTATTACTGTAAATTTCATGGAGTATGTACACAAATAAATATATTTAAAGAATTTAAAACTACCTATATAAAATTTGAGAAAATAAATAAAAAATCAGAAAGGACATGTCTGCTCACAATAAATATATAAAATTAATACGATAAGGACAAATATTAGAGTTAAATAATGTGTCTATAAATTAATCCATAAAATCAACAAATTAAAAAGAAAAGTTTTAAAATAAAATAATTTAAAATAAGTTTAAAATTAATGTTATTTAAGATTGTAATAGATATATATTAATTAAAAAAGGGGGGGAATAAGTACAATTAAATATAAAATAATAAAAATATTTTTATACTAATAAAAGTTATATTCAACCACATATTGTAAAGTGGCAAATACTAAAAATATTCTCCCCTTAATAGAACTTATTTATTTCTTTCCTCTACAATAGGAAAGGTCGTTGGTTATAAAAATATATTACATTAAAAGAACGGTATAGTCATTAAAATAAAAACAAAGAGTGGTATAATAAAACAATATGGAACTAATTGATTTAGAAAAAAAAAAACAGTAGAATAATGAAATCAAGAATGAAGGAAAACTATTACAGACACATCCACTGTTGTTATTTTACCTATTTTTTTTTTTATAGAAAAATTGATTAAAAATTGATTTGCGTCATATTAGGGTCCAGCTCCTCGGTGACAGATATTCTGAAGCTGGCACTCACCTTGTTGTTGTTAGCCAGCTGGCCGTGGTGGGGGGCTGCAAGTCCCAGGCTGCACGCTGATAAGGAGCCTCGTTATGCTAGCAAGACCGATTCTTTATTCCTCCTTCCTGGCTGTATTCTTCGGTGAATTTTTTTGATACTTTACACAGTAGTCAGTTACACCTAGAATCACACTTTTTCAAATTTTGAATACAATTGATCAACGAAAGCCAATAGTAAACGAGTTTATCACGGACTCGATGTGCTTCAGTCACCGGCCAGAGCAAGACTCAAAAAAAAAAAAAAAGTAATTAGTTATTGAAAATTTACTTGTGCGAGAGCTAACTAGAGCGCGCGGGGAACATGTTGAAGATAGTGGTAGTCCCGGGTGGGGTCGGGATAGGTGCGGAGCCCGAAGTACAAGCAGATATAATAAAATTGATATTTTTTCTGTAATAGATGTACAAGTCACTTCATAGACTCATTCAACTTCCGATTATAAGTTTACTAGAAATATTTTTTTTATTGCAGTGTAAATGATATTTTTAATTTTCAAAAAGTATAATATAATTCAAATGAGTAAAACAAAATTACTTATACTTTTTAAAACGTCCATATCTTTACAAGGGTCCTTTAAGGTTATAAATTTCATATTTTTCATTATCAAAAGATACAAGGTAATTGGATTTGGTTCTTTATTATTATGCAAATGACAATCTCTTCTTCGTTATCAGTATTTTTTATTATTATATTAGTGTTATAAAATATTCTAAAATATTCACTTGATACATAACATTATCCAATTGTTTTAGTATTTATATTTTATCCGATACATTATATTTTTGAAACGAATTCAAGCTAAATAATATTATATCTGCATTGTTATTGTTTCGGCTTCCCGAAAGGTTCTATAAATCGCAGCAGCGGGAGTGGGCAAATCACATGGCGGAACCGCCAAGATTTGAATGCCCCACCGGCGACCTCTGCTGGGGGCAGAGGCTGAGAAGGGACTGTGTGTTCGATAAAGATTCCTGCAGGAGACCAGGCCTGGCCCATTTGTTTTTTCTTCAATCAAAACTTACTGGAAGACATGAGTGAGTAAAGAGAGGACCCGGTTCCCCGGCTGGAGGCGATGAAGAGTGGAGAGGGAGCTTATAGAAGAATTATTGAGTCAATATGCAGAAGATAGGTCATATTAGACAACCCAGTAGTGAGTCAGCATGGCCATGTCATTTAAAAATATTAAATACCTACTAACACAATATTTTGTTTGTTTTTTTCTCAATAAATCCATGTAACTAGTTAATTTTATTTTATTTTTGACATCTTTAACCTTCAAATACAGTCCACTGCATTTCAAAAAATTGGTCTTGTGCCTCACGATTAAGTTGGAAGTATAAGCCATACAGTTATTTAAAGTTTGTGTGAAATTACTATAGAAGTAATCAATATATTTTTTTTCTTTTCGGTGGCTCATTAGGCCTAATGAGACCTTTGGCCACCCAGTTTGGTCTTCTTACAGACATTTGTGTTGATTGCGGGAGGGGGTAGCCCAAACCTCACGTTGCTGTAAGCCATGGTCACCATGGTGCAGCGGCAGACTGCCCATAGCTCCATAACCAATCCCATTAGGGCCAATTTGACAGTGTCCTTCCCACCGATGGCGTCAGGTCTCTCGGGTTCAAGGACAGTGACAAACTGGTCTAGGTCCAAGGATTATGGTAGCTCAGTCAGCAGGCCCCGAGGACCTATATTTCTTTCCCTGAAGCATACCGTCTTTGTACCAAACCTCCGGGCGGTTACTGATATCCAGTAGGCTGATGGGCCCCACATGCCCGGGGTCGGGGGGTAGGCTGGGACTGCATGACGTCCATTGGTGGGTGGTCAAGCGAATGGAGCGGTCACCCATCCGAGTACTAGACACGCTCGACTTTGCTTAACTTTCATTACCTATTGAAAGCGCCTTTGTCCACTCGGTCATCCTGGCCCCTTCAATATTTATAATGAGTATAAAATCATAACAATGATTCAGGCGAACTAGGGACCGGTCGTAAAGTTAATGAATAAAACGATCGAAGAACGTACAGACAACAAATAATGTGTGCTCAGGGGACGATAATAAGAGCTAATCCTTCCTCCCTAATTACAACTCACTGCCCCGACCAGGCGGCTCAACGCTATAGCAATGCGGGTAGTAACTGTTAGTTTGCTAAGTTTCAAATAAACAATTTATTTTTCTTACTTAAAAAGAAATTGTATTTATCTTTTATAAAACTAGGGAGTCAGGTGCTCATGTGCACAAATGGAATAATTGCCATTGATAACCACTTGCAAAAATTCAGCTTGCCTTAAATTACTCCCAAAGCTAAAGCTTCATTGCACTTGGTACAGATCATGGGCGTCACCGCCGGTGGGGCGCGCGTCCCCCCAATATTGTGGAACGGGGCAACTACTTTCACTCTAACTGTGACATAACTTGGCAAGTTTTCTAAATACCTTTAAAATACATCGTTGGATAATGAATTCAATGTTACAACAGTTGATTTAAGGGTCTGGCCACACATGTCCGCACCGTAGCAATAATACAGGTTATGTTCAGAATATTTTTAATTTAACTTACATATTACCTTTAGTTATGCCTAAAGTGGCCTGTGTCTGACATGTGTGGCTTGAACTTTAGGCATAACTAAAGGTAATATGTAAGTTAAATTAAAAATATTCTGAACATAACCTGTATTATTGCTACGGTGCGGATCCGGTGCGGACATGTGTGGCCAGACCTTTAGGCGTTGTTATTTCAAATTTTAGCCTCTCAAATGTTTATGTATCTATGAGAATAATGAATCGTCCCCCCCCCCAATAATTTGGTGCTAGTGACGCCCATGGTACAAATATCAAAATTATATTGTTTTCAAATTGTTACATCGACACTGAATCATCCTTTATAGTCCCTTCTCTTTATTTTCAACCATAGTGTTCCCATCCCAAATGTGATTGGGTTATCTCACTCCTTTTTGGAGTTTTGTAGCTTTCTGCCTAAAATTTTTTAAGAGCTTCTTACATGTTAAGGGATGTTATTTCAATAATCTTTGTAACCTATTTATGGAGAAGTGCAACACTTAAGGGATTCAAAAATGTCCTGGGGGGGGCACACTTTTTTCTTTTCAATTCCTTGAGTCATGAAGGATCTAATTTAAATTATAAGTACTTAGCAACATCCTAAATAACAAGTAATTCTAAGATTAAAAGATCCATTTTCTATTTAAGGTTAAGAAGTTTTCCAAAACTTAGTGAGTCTGTGGTTCATCCATAAAATTCAATGAACATGAAACAGTCTAGCCATAGTCACTAGAGCTGTCTCAGTACCCATATAAATTTAATGAGTTTAGTCCTACATTTTTAATCATTTTGACTTCAAATCTATTAAAATACACTCTAAAGTGTTCACACTAATGTTCCTATTCATGAAATAGGTATAAATTAAGGAGGTGAGGACTGCTAATTAATACTTGAACGCTTAATATTCACTGAAAAGAGGTCAGTCAGCAGCGCGTTACCGATTTGAATTCAATATTTTTCTGGTGATTCTACCTCCAAATAATGCAAAAGTGTTCCTGTCCTGCATTCACTCTAATGGGCTCCAATAGCAGATTTATGAATATAATTTATAAATATGGATGGAGTAGGTTTACTTTTCAAGTGGTACCAAGTTTATCTATTGTCAAACATTTTTTTATTTTCATCTTAATACTCCTTACCAATTAATATTGTATATTTGAACCAACAACTTTGAAACAGTATATATCACCTTCAAAAGTTGATCACGTGTGGTTCCAAATGAGTTACAGCATCCACCGACTTGACATAAATATCTTAGACTCAATAGAAATCTTATCATAGGGAAAATCAGATAATTAAACTGAAGATATGAGATTAACTATACATGTGCTGGAAATATCAAAAACTGCTTTTTTAATAAGTCAAAACACCTTTTACAACACACTAGAAATATTTATTACTGCTTGTTTCTAAAATATTTATCTGACTCTCAGGGTGATTTTCATACGGATTGATTAAGGTAAAAAGAGCTTCTTTATAATTATTCTATAAAAAAGTTACCAGGGACACATCTCACTGGGCCGATGTATTAGAGGAGGAATTAATGGTTTGATAACTAACTTTAAATGAAAATTATCTACCTCGCTGCTAAAATGAAGAAAGCTTGAACCACTTAAAGATACTATTCATAAAGTACATCAGATTCATCTACGAAGATAAGTTAACAGACTGACCTAATTTGAGGGCACTTTATAATTAAATCCTAAATGGGATCTTGTTTGAATGATATATTTGGGTGTACAGTAAAGTAGTTAATCTGTAAAAACTAAAATTTCCAGGAGAGCCAGTCTGTTACCTTTAGTGTGACTCGGCACACAGCTTTGTGATTTTTAGATATGGTTTTTTGGTGAGGAATCCATTTGTACTAGCCATAATACTGTCAAGATCACAATAATAAAAAATGTTTAATCCCAAATATATATATTTTTTTGTGTAACTAGCAAGGAATAAATATTGAAGCATGAAATTTTGAAAGATTGTAAACAAGAAAATGAATCCTGTCAGCCAACAACAAATTGTTTCGAATTGTATAGAAAAACAAATTGTTCCAGATTCGTTAGTTGCTCAATGATATCCTTCAATATTCCTTGTGAGAAACACGGATATCGCCTTGGTCAGTGAAACTGGGCTGACTAGTATAATACTGATGACCCAACACAGTATTTTAATGACTTTTACTTTACAAAAGGAGTTAATAAAAATGATAAAGAATTAAACAAATAACTTTATTACACAAAAAAAAAAAGAATAATCTCCATAATGCCAGTATTACATATCAAAAATAAAATTTACAAATAAACAATTAATGGTTATTTAAAAAAAAAAAAAAACTAAACTTTACTCTAAAAAAGAAAGGGAGGGTGGGAAGAGAGATAGTGGGAGTTGAGAAATATGTGAGGGTTATGATTGAATTAAAATTGAAAATATAAAACATAGGCAACATGCCCATTTAATATAATATCGTAGTTTAATTAAATTAGAGTAACATTTCAAGTGTATAAATGTTTGGAAAGGGATAGAGCTAATAACTACGAACAACATCAAGTATATTTACATAAGCATAAGTACAGATATGTATAAATGGCATCATGGTAAGATTCATCAAATTAAAGTTTTTACCACCCTATTCTATAGTTATGCACAAACAAACAAAATTATTTTTATTGTCTCTAAAAACGTAAGCTAAAGCAATGTGTATAAAGCCATTAGGAAATGACACAATTAGTGGATTTTTTTTTCTTTTTTTCTTTTATTATATAAGGTTCAAATAACTATTTCTGAACAGGAAACACTGCAGTTTATTTTATAGAAATAGTTCCAAATAAATCTTAAATATATACAATATATCCAAATTAAAACACCATTATTTTACACAATTTTAATGTCTAGTTTGGGGATTTATATATCTGTTAAAAGTGGGAATTTCTAGAGATATTACAACTACCTTAACTTACAGTCAAAATAACTGCCTAACACTAACATCATAAAATTAATAATACCTATAAAGCAAAACTGGTGAGAGCTTACAGTTTTGACTTTTTTATTTTACTTTGCAACAGTAGGTAATAACAATGGAATGTTCTAATGACCATTCATATCAGCAGTCATAAATATTGTTTAAAATAATTACAAAATACTGAAGTCATTGGTTGACATCATTTTACTGATTCTTATCAATGATTCGAATGATAAAAAACTAATAGCATGATGAACCATGAACTCCACTAGGGCAGTGATTTTATTTTTAAAGTGAACCTCAAATCATTGTTATCAGCGCAAGCCAAGTCATATGAACATCCCTTCATCCTTTTTTTTTTCTCCCACTGTTAATAAATTCTGAACCTTTTTGATTCCTCTATTAGCTGTACTAGTAAAGTCTCTGAAATTCTATACAACAAATATAGAGGTAATGTTACCATATGTAAATTTTTTATAAACATTATATTTTCTTTAATAATTATTTAAACCTAATCATTTCATATTTTGATACAAAATCATAAAATAACTATAACAACAGTCAAAGCTATTCACATAAATTAAGAAACAAAAAAGGAGATGCATTTTATTTCTAATGTTCTTACTACTTTCTCATTTATAAAATAAACTAAAAATCAATTAAAAACAAAAACATACTGTAGCAGTTTACAGGATTAATAAGTTTTAAAAGGCAGACTTTTGAGATTAAAATACAATTACAGTCAAACTTCATGAGTATGGCTATTAAGTGAAGTTAATCACTTAACTACACTGAAATAACTAACAGCATCTCAACATAATTTAAGTGATGAATAGGTTAAACTATGACACAAGTACTTTTTAGAAGGCAAGTGCTTTTTAATAATAGGTTTCTTGTTCAAGCCAACCTCCAGGATTTCGGCGTAAGTAAAATCTTCGAACTTCATCATATACAAAAATTGAGATCATGAAAGGAATGGCTGGTAACCACCATACAAATCTGAAAAATTAAAAAGAAAACAAAACATTTCTATTAATAGGTCCAGAACAAAACAAATTAAATTATAAATGTGAGACAATTATTCATATCAATTATTGTTTGAATCATTTAAGCATTCAAATTTCAAGAAAACATTTGTAATATTATACACTGTACAACTTGTAGGGTAATTTTGCTCGAAAATGTTAAAAATATATCTTACTGATATGAATAGGATAATATATCTAACTCATTTTAATGGGAAATAATTTAAATGTTAAGTTGGTACTTCATAGAGTGGGATACACTTCCGAAAAAAAACATGAGGATTTTATGCACCAGCATAATATTGATAATAATAAAGCATTTTATGTCCGGAACATAAAATACCAGGTCATTCAAAAAGTCCTGTCGTTTTCCTGGCATCTGAAAGCTTATGAGGAATCCATTTATCCAGTTTTTTCACTTTTCCCAGTTCTTTAAGGTAATTCCAGGCAGTGGTGGCTGAGATATAAAGTTGAGAGGCTATCTCTGAACAACTTTGACGCGGATCCAACTCTATTACTCTTCGAACGTCCTCCTTATCAACTACAGTTGGTCGACCCGAGCGTGCCTCGTCTTCTAGTGTCTCGTCGCCTCCACGAAATTTTGAAAACCAAAATTGTGCCTTCCGCTCAGACAGCACATCTTCCCCAAACACGGAGCATATTTTTCTAGCAGTTTCGGCAGCTTTTGAGCCAAGTTTAAACTCATAGAGCAAAATCGACCGAATTTGAGTTTCAACTGGAATCATTTTAACTAGACAGTTGGATGGTGACTGCATTAAATTAATCCTCCTTAGCCTCCTATTCATAAAGTATAAACATTTGTGTTTACATGGATAAAAGGTGTATTGAACGGAATTAATTAGCAAACACTCTAGAATCAAAATAAACAACGAACAAACGAAAAATGACAGGACTTTTTGAATGACCTGGTACATCCATGAAAAAATCAAAATCACATTGAATACTATAATATAATAATAATAATAATAATTGTTTATTTGTTTACGGGGATGTCCCCCATACAAATAGAGTGTGTACAATTACAATTAAATTAAGTGTATACAATGCACTTTTCTCAATATTAATTCTTAGTGACAAAATATTAATACCATTTTTTTTTTTTTTTAATGCAACGACCAAATAAAAACAAAACAAAGAATAACTAAGAGGCACCAAAACAGAATAAATAACATATAGTGATTTAACAATAATAAATCAAAATATCATGTCTATTATCATGTCTTCGGATCTATTCTTCAAGCATAAATCTTCGGAGGTTGAGACTTCGCACTGTATACTCGAACAAAGCTCTGTAGGTAGGTATGTCAGCATTTTGTATAATCTGGTGGTACTGATGGGGTAAAATTTTGATGAAGTTAGGCAAGTAGTATTTTCTATAAGCTGAGTAGATCGGGCAAGTACAGATGAAGTTGTAGAGAGTTTCGTTTTCTTCCTTATTGCAAACGAGGTATTTGTCTGCAGGACTCAACTTATATGTGGAGTACCGGTGAGAGATACTTATAAATTTTACGCTGGATGTTCAGATTTGCGTGATTATTTTTGCTTGTGAGTGGGGTAGATTTATCTGTAGATGGCGGTGTGGAGTGAATGCTGGATTGTAAAAATGTTGATAATTTGGACAAAAAGATGAACTGTACATCCTTTCCAGGTCTGTTCTGTGAAGTGTTTCCTTAATAGAGCTAAGGGCTTTTTCTATTTCTTTTCTTCTCTCTGTAGCACTTATTGCGGATGTTATACGGTCCTCGACTCGAAAAGATTTTAATATATCTTGCAGCTGCAGGAACCAGTTATGCTTTGAACTGTTAGGGTGCAATGTGGCAAGTCTACAAAGGACGTCAAAGCAAACTCTTGGGTACCTGTTGTTTGGCATTTCTAATATCTTTGTTACCCAGTTTAAGACCTGTTCTAAAACATTATGCGCAATATGGACGGTGCCTGTTTCGAGACTTACAATGTACTGTGGAGTTGATGGATGCATGTTCAGAAAGCGTTTATAAAATGAAATATGGCAACTTTCTATCATGTCGAGAAACCTGAGTGCCCACACGCTTGCACCGTAAAGCAGAACACTAACCACCATGGATTGGCAAAGCTTTTCTTTTGTTTCCCAGCATCTTGACTTAGACTGAGTGCAAATGCTCCTTACCATCCCACTTGCTATATTTGTTTTGGTAATCGCCTGCATCGCTTCCCACAAAAATAGTCCAGATCTAGAGAACATCACACCCAGGTAGGTAACTGCAGAGACTGTTCCGATTTCCTGATCATTGTACCTGAATTTGCGTTCTACTTTAGGTCTCCCATTCTGAAATATAATAACTTTAGTCTTATCTACATTCACACTTAGTCTGTTTTTTTCACATTAATTGTATAAGAGTGACAATTTTTCCGCCATGTCATAATGCGATTTTCCAAATATGATGAGGTCATCTGCATACATTAAAAGAAGTATATCGCATTTATCACTGACTCTTATACCTCTTACTCCATTTGTCCTAAAATGATGTTCAATATCAGCAATAAACAAGTTGAACAAAACTGGACTGAGAGACTCTCCCTGGAGCACCCCCTCCGTTACTTCCACGAAGCTATCCCCACTCTTGGAAGTCAATAGGCACGCATTCTCATACAGACTCTTGACTATTCTTATTAATTGACCGCTGATTCCCATGTTGAAGAGCTTGTGCCAAAGTAGCATATGGTTTACAGAGTCGAATGCTTTTTTGAGATCGATAACTGCAGCGTGAAGTTTGGGTCAGTGCGTGAAAGTTGGATGAGCGAGGTAAAGATGAAAATATTATCCAAGCACCCTCTTCCACGACGAAAGGCAGCTTGGGATTCAGGCATACTGTCAGTCTCTTCTATCCATAGGTTGAGTCTTTAGGATGATCTGTGTAAATAATTTAAGGATACAGTTGGCTAAAGAAATATTTCTATAGTTTTCCGGAGATTTTGGAGATCCTTTCTTATAAATCATGATGTTGCGGAGTTTGCACCAGTTAGTTGGGATTTCTTCCAGCGATGAAATACGATTAAATAAGGCCAATAAATATAATTTCCAGTTTAATGGCAGACCTTTGTAAAATTCATAGGGTACAGAGTCGGGTCCAAATGTCTTTCCGTTTTTGGCGGAATATATTGAGTTTTCAAGCTCTCCTAATGAAATTTCGCCATCCAGTAATGGGTGTGTTACCGATGTAAATGTTGTGCTGCAGTGAATGCGAGTTGGATATAATTTTATGATCCCCATTCAGAAGCGGATATATCATTTCTGTGTGGCAATTTAGGACGGAATAATCTGACTGTTGTCCAGAACGATATCAAGTCTCTTGCACACCGTGTTGCGTTAATATTTTCCAGGAATTGCTGTTTTTTCCGTTTTAGGAGGTTCCTATACTGTTTCTTACTTTTTATATACTGAATCACTAATTGTGTGTGAAAATTATTTTTTTTGCAGTTTTTCAGGAGCTCGTTTATATTTTTTTTTGTGCATCCATTTTTTATTTTCCGAGTGATTTAGAGTAACATTATGAACACGCTTAACCATACCAAGATTATTAGCAGAGCGATAAATTTCATTGATGAGGTTCTCATAAATGCTATTTGTGGAATTATCCTGTCCATTATAACTAATGTTAACGGAGTAACGCATTTCATCAAAATAAGATTTTTGTAGATTATTGTTCCATACTAGTCTATATGGGGCAATAATTTTATTTTTTGAAGTCCTATTAGGTATTTTATTACAATTTGACATTTGGTAAACAGAGATTTTTAAAGGAAGATGATCCAAGTTAGTAGTTTGCGCTTCTATTTCCATGTCTTTTATTATGCTGCAGAAGGAAAAGTTGCACCACACCAAGTCGATGACACTGCCGCCAGTATAGCATAAATAGGTATAACTACAATTTGGATCACTTGGGGTTCGTCCATTTAACAAGATAATGAGTTTTGCTCCATAACGTCAACCAGTGCACATTGAGTTCCTTATCCATGCTCCTCCTGATTGGTTGTAGGTACGTACCTTGTATTACATTTTTATCTACTTGATTAGCGTCCGCAACTCGGCAGTTGAAGTCACCCAGGACAGCGAAAGGTAATTGTTTATTTTGATCTGAAATAAATTTTATGTCAGCATCTAAAGATTCCAAAGCAATATTTATATCAATTGTGGGTTTAAAATACATTAGCGCCAAAACAATGATAAATTTTTTAAATGTAAGTTTTAGAAAAATGGAGATATTATTTTTTCTAAGTATTTCTACTTTAAAACGATTATTTTTAATCAATAGTGCAAGGCCGCCACTCGCCCTTCCAAATCTCTTATCTTTTACAGCTGGTGTAGAGACTATTTTATAATTTAACATATGTGAAGGCAGATTGATGGGTTCCTTTATATGGTGGGTCTCAGTGAGGCATATTATATCCATTTCAAAAATATTGTCATAGCTAGAAAGATTGTGTAAGTTCCATAATAATATTTGTCCATGTCCAGTTTCCAAAGTTTCATTATTGTACAATTTTGAGCTTAAGAATTTTTGTTTATTAGTTGACTGTCTGGTCCGGGCTTTTCCCTTAAAAAAGACTCTAGCGTGCTTTGCATTGAAATTTTCCTTTTTTTTGAAATTTTCTCACCGTCAGTAACCAAGGTATCACACCGCTCGATATCTAGCTTTGGAGCCCTCCGTTGACCACTTGACCCCCTCAGATTGCTAGGTAAGACATCTTCCTGTAGCTCAGCTAGAATGATTAATTTTCCATTAATAATTGCCTTATCTCCCCTAAAGCCGGCCACCATTCCTTTGCCCCGCGCCGCAGCAATATATGGCCACAGATCTCTTCCTGTTTCTCTTTCCTCAGGCGAGTAGTCCCACGTAAAACTTTAAACCACATTCCGAGTTTCGAGAAAGCCTTAATATTTCTAATTTTCTACGAAAACTCAGAAATTTTATAAGAACCGGTCAGTTAGGCAGACCCTTTTTACCAAGTCCCTTAATATTATCGATTTCATTAAGGTTGAGGTCGGTCCCTAATTTTTCATTTATTAATTTTATAATAGTATCCTCAAGTTTGCCGGGAGTTTCATTTTCTAAATCATTAAATTTAAAAATTATTAAGTTTTTCTCTCTGTTTACACTACGGCCCTTATGTCAGCATCTAAAGATTCCAAAGCAATATTTATATCAATTGTGGGTTTAAAATATATTAGCGCCAAAACAATGATAAATTTTTTAAATGTAAGTTTTAGAAAAAATGGAGATATTATTTTTTTAAGTATTTCTACTTTAAAACGATTATTTTTAATCAAAAGTGCAAGGCCGCCACTCGCCCTTCCAAATCTCTTATCTTTTACAGCTGGTGTAGAGACTATTTTATAATTTAACATATGTGAAGGCAGATTGATGGGTTCCTTTATATGGTGGGTCTCAGTGAGGCATATTATATCCATTTCAAAAATATTGTTATAGCTAGAAAGACTTTCCCTAGAATCTCTATCACGCCCTCTAGCTTGTTTTCAACTTGCTGTTGATTTATTTCTAGATTATTGACCCGATATATAGTTTCATCCATTATAGCTTTGAATGATTCTATATTCGCTTTTAACTCGCGAACCTCTTCAACTCCATTTTTTACATCATTTTGTGTTTCTCGCATTAAATCCATGAGAAATTTCAAGGATACTTCCTCTAACGCCATTGTAAAAAGTTAAGAATCCTTTATAAGCGAATAAGTGTTAAAAAAAAAAAAAAAAAATATTTAAGAAGAGGTGCGATATAACTCTCACTGACACAAGGAGCGTACTGAAGATAATTGTTTAAACTATGTCTATGATATGTGGGGAGACTTACGCATGCATATTGATCAAAAACGACATAGCCATTACTCACCAGATGTAATGAAACTTCAATTTACTTCCACTGTTCCTGTATCTATTCCTCTTCGCCTATCCTCGTAATACTCCACCAAAACACTTATTAATTTTAAACCTTGTGACTGAACACTTTTCACGACAGTTAGTGTTTTTTAAACCACAGAAAAATATAGTTGTAAACAGACACGATGCGAACCCTACCATACACTAGTACACACGACATTGAATACTATGTCCATTACTATTAATTTTTTTTGTCCCTCCCCTTCCTAGTTTTTACTTTTAGGCTATAGGTGGTTTCCTGGGCGAGGGGAGAGGCTGAGAGATTAATGCTAGAGAATTATTAAATGTCCTCTGGATTTGGGTTTAGAACTGGCTATCTTCAGTTTATCACTTACATGTTGGTTGTCAGAGGCAATTCTTATTTCCTAACGTGTTAGCTCACTTGGCTACTGACGGTGTGTTACCTAATGGCTAACTTAAGTTGTTAAACATCAAAAGAATATCACGGAAACATAAATTTTTGAAAAATATGGGCAGATTTCGCAGTCCTTGGGATAACTCACTAATTTCATAAGAAAACTTGAAGGAAAATTTAATTAACTTGAAAAAAAAAAAGACAAATAGTACAGTCATTCTATTCTTCTAATCAATTCCTATCTAGTTAATTTAAAAAAGAGCATAGATCTAACAAAAATTGATAACTGCTTTGCTTTTTGAGCAAACTGTATTGGTAAAACTTTTTTAGCTCTTAGCACTTAATTGAATCTCAACAATTTATTGAGACAACATTGCCTGGCACAAAATGTTCCCATCAAGAGGGAGTCATTGAATCACAAGAATCTTAAGTAAAATTAAACATTTTGAATAAATGTTAAACAATGTGAGAAAACATAATATATTCAACAAATTAAATTTATTTAAATAGATAAAAATTCAGTTTAAAAAAAAAAAAAAATTTTTGAACGGTTTATACTACAGCATATTTACTAAAGGTATCAGGATATTCATGGCACTTACTTCAAGGGATACATTCTAAGACCTTTGTCCATCCCTGGAGTGTATGACAAGAAAGCTGCAAGAGCAGTTTCAAAAACAATGCCAAAATTTAGTGCCCAATTTCTGAAAAAAAAAATAGAAAGATGTATTGAATAGCAAATATTCCTCAGAACAACAGTTCTTAGACGATTGAGTAGACTCAAACACACATTTATAAATTAATGTAAAGTAATTTAGATATGTGAACACTCATATATTCTGGATCGATCATAAAAAAGCAATATCAAGTAGAATTATCTAATGCTTGAATACTATTAATTTCAATTAAAACAAAAAATATATATACCTCATTCCCTGATGGAGTATAGAATTTCTTCTCGTTTTACAGATTATTAAATCTGCCCATTGCACCACAACAATAGATACAAAGAAAGCGGTATGACATGTATATTCCAATGCTTTTCTATCACGATAGGTCTGAAAAAGAAATCATTCAACATAAAAACAAGTCCTCAGAAACATAATGACAATAATTAAGAGAATTGTTTCAAACAAACCCATTCTTGCCCATATGAATCAGTAAGGTCATTAACAGCTTTTGAATCCCACTGTTTTCTTATTCCAAACAGCTTCATAGGTAGGAACCCATTTTCAGCCATAATTACAAAATAAACAAAGAATCCTGCAGCAGCTTGTATCATCCCAATCTGACCGTATGCCATGGAAATCAGCCTATAATTTATTAAAATATTTCAATTAAAAGTTTGTCTTCTCATCATAAATAATAATGTTTAATGAGATTTCAACACTCATAATAATTATTATATAATGACAAAACAATAGATACCTATTCACAATTATTCACCAATATTTTCAAATTATTAGTAACCAATAAAAAAAAAAATTAAAGACAAATAAAATATTATATTAAGTATTTGTTTTTATTTGATTCTGACTACAATATATACAATTTTTAAAGAACAGGATACATCAGGTAAGAGATGGGAAAAAGCAACCACTATACCTTGTTATATACCTATATAACTCCATTTCAAAAAATACTACCATGACAACAAACTAATTTTGAAACACTTTTGAAGAAATTTTTTTTTCAAAGATAAGTCATGTGTTAAAATGAAGTACAGCACTCATACAGTAAAATGAGGTTTAAATCTGGCTGTGAGAGATAATTATTCATTCAGTTATATAAGCGAGCCAAGACCTTGTTGGAATACCCCTCTGGAGCTTAGCCAGCCATCTAAATTTGATGGGGCATTTGCATGGGAGGAAAATAACTTATATTTGAGCAGCAATGAAATTCCTACGATAAAGAACATACAAAATTTAGTCAAAAAACAAAATAATTGTGCAATGGGAAGAAAAACTGATGATAGAGGAAGGAGAGTGGCCCCAAATGAAAACAAACCCGGACAACTTCTTCCAGATATACTGTCTGAACAATTGGGATTGTATGTTTTGTATTATTTTTTAGTTTATTTATTATTTAGTTTGTTTGAAATAATTTTTTCTTTTATTACACCCATCAAAACGATATCCCTGTTGATTGAAAGGTTTGTAATTTTTATAAAAGAATGATGAAGGAATTACTAATTAAATTTGTTAAATAAAACCAAATATAAGGGTTTGATCCTGTAATATGAATAGGACAAAAACAAGAAAGTAACAAATAAATTTCAAATGGAATTTAAAGTTGAATAAAAAAAAAGAAATGTGAAAAAAAGAGAAGTGTTGAAGTTTTCATGATAATTCAAATTATTATTAAAATCTATCATATTTTCAAATAATTGGTTATTGAGATATCAAAATCCTCTATTTCTTCTTTTTTATATGTTTATTAAAAACAAGTCATAACATTACATTTTCAACCAACGTTTCGGAAATTACTTCCATCTTTAGGGTATTATTATTTGAATATAATATTGAAGATTTTCATAAAAAACAACCATCTACAAATACTTCTTAAAAAGCTCAAAGAGTAAAATCTTTAATACTTACTCTATAAGTATAATTTTACTTAACATACCTTATCTCACCGTCACAGCCTCTCGAAAAATTAATTAGTATTTTATTTGTAAAAAATCATTATTAATTAAATATAAATCTGTTTCTATGATGAATGATTATAAGGCTTATCAAAAAATAAAATGAAATAACTAAAAAATGTTACTAATTTGCTTAGTCTATATAACTATTATTTTATACTCTTGAATTTTAAGTGGAATAAAATTAACACAAATAATGAAGATATATACATAACCAATGCTGTAAATAAAACTATAGAATAAAATCAGAAATGAATATATAATCAATGGAAAACATCCTATAAGTAAACAATTATTTAACAGCATTTGACTTCGGGTGATTTAACATTAAATAAAAACACAGAAATATAACTCCTAAGAGAGTTAACTCCCTAATTTCAATAAATCTACAATAGTTATCTGAATTCAGTGCTTGCAATTAAATTTCTAAATAAACCAGTAATATAATCAGAAAAATTAAATTACCATGAATCATTTCTAACAGAACTCATGCAACCTATTTAAAGAATTCATTCATAGGTCTAGAATAAATAGAGTAGACAGCATTCCAATCAAACATTAAAAAAAAAACAACTGAAGAGCTCAAGTTCATATTAAATAGGTTCTGAAGGAAGAAAAGGACTATGGCAAACTTATATATAATACAACCACTCGTAGAGAAATTGTGGATAAGAACTACAAAAGTTAAATTAAATAAAAGTAAATTACACCAGGCATAACATTACAGTACAAAATGAAACATATTACCCTAAAACCTTTGTCCTTCACCCATAGGAACTTCATTAAGAAATTTTCATTATTTTACATAACTGACAAAAAAAAAAAAAAAAACAATAATAAATAAACCTTAATTTATATAATCATTAACCAAAAGATTAATAATTACTACAAGTAAAGAAATCAAGGGTACGCTATACAAGATGGTTTCATTTTGTGTTCATAAGGTACACCTCAATGCTTTTTAGCGCAGATGAAGACCTGAAATGTAGATTTAAAATGCAACCAAAAATAAAAAAACCTACATAATAATAAGCATTTTTATTCACCCTGACTGAACACTATTCCTGAATAATACAATAAGCATAATCTGAATTTGAAAGAGTTACATATTATTAAATTATCAGGATGAATAAGTTAAAATGATTGAATTGCCATACGCGAGGTGCCTTTTTAAAAAACAACAACATTTAAATAGAAGAAAAATTTTCTACAAAGGAGTTTTTAACACTTTTCATATTAAGTCCACTAAAAATGATTTCTCTAATAGATGTTCAAAAAGAGGAGTGTAAACTTGAAGGTCAATACTATAAAGTAGCCCAATCTGCACTAGAGGGTACCAGACAAACTAATAACTGAAAGTCCAGATTACACACACACACACACACACACACACACACACACACACACACACACACACACACACACACACACACACACACACACACACACACACACACACACACACACACACACACACACACACACACACACACACACACACACACACACACACACACACACACACACACACACACACACACACAAACACGCACGCACGGACGCATGCACACACTGTAGATAGACTTCCACTTAACAGACCCTTGGGATCAATCAGCGGAAGAGGTAAAAGAAAAACAATCTTTTTAACATTCTTAAAAGACCTCATAACTTGGTGAGATCCTCAATCACTGGTCATAAATTTAATTTTTGTTGTGATGGGGTTTGATAGATTTAAAATAGACTGAAACATAGGCAAAAAGGGTTCTGTTTATCATTGTTTCACAATTGACCAATCTCAAGATAAAACACAAATAAAACAAATCTCTTCAGTGTTAAAAGGTGACCATCAATGCCTCCAAGAGCAAGATACTAGTCTTGTCCCGAAATGAGGAGGAGACAGTGGAGGTGGTTTGTAATGGTGAGGTTCTCGAAGTAGTGGAGAACTTTCTCGACTTGGACTCCAACATAAATAGACAGAGAAAAATAGATGGGGAAATAGCAAATAGGATTGCTAAATCGAACCAAATCTATTATAGCATATGCAACAGTATTGCTGGGCATCAAGATGTGGGGCTAGAGACGAAACTCCACATTTACAAATCAATATACCTCCCTACTCTTACCTAAGGGAGCTGGATAATGCTCAATAAGCAGATAAGCTGAAGAACTGGAGCTGAGATGAGGTACTTATGTAGAGTCGCAGGAAAAATGAGAAGAGACCGCGTAAGGAATGAAAAGATTAGGGTGGAGCTAAAAATTCCTGCACTGAAAACCATCCTAGAGAAACGACAGCTAAAATGGTTTCTTTGACCCTATGGTGTCGGCGGGTTATGAGGAGGGAGTTGTTGGGGGTGTTTTCCCAGCACATGGGCTGGTGTTTTAGACTCTCTACCGCATTAGCGGCAGAGGGACCCAACTTCTCTTGACTCTCTGCTGACTCCAGGGACCTCATGCAGGGGCGCACAGTTGATACTGAGTTTTAGGGCATTGGACCATTCGGACCCTGAGAGTACTTGTTTGATATATAAATCTATTGGCTTTAGGTGCTTCTTTAAAATGCCTAACTCCACCACCTTGCCATTTGTAGTTAGCCCATTCGTCAAAAGAACTTTCTCTCAGCAACTGCTGTAGAGCTCTCACACTTTGGTTGCCCTGATGCACCCCAAGTCTTTCTGCACATTCAGCGATTTCCACTCTATAATCGAAAGAAGACTGAAACAGGGCATCCGGTACATTTGACAGTTGCTGGGCAATGGACCAATGCTGCCTCCCATAGGCAGCGGATCAATCTCAATCCTCGATATCTCCTTGGTGCATAGAGCATCCCTATACGGGTATTAGTTGGAAGCCCGATGATGGCTTTGACACTCCTGTGTATATTTATATTGATACCATCTAATATCACTTAAGGTATTTTTGTAAGAGGCGCAGTCTGGAGAGAGTATGTTAGCATCGGGAACAAATACTGATTCACCTCATTGATCTTTTGCTCCAGTTTGAGCAGACTTGAGCTCACCAATTTATTAAGATTATTATTTAGCTTACTTATGGCCTACTCGTTAAATACTAGCTCCCCTGAGAATTTGCAACCTAAATATTTTATAGAACCTCCTACTTTAATTGTTTCACTCTCATAACATCTCCATTCTCAAGAGAGAGGGTAGTCTACGTCAGCTCTCCTTTACTGATTACAAGACCAACGCTTTTCTTTGAGTTTATAGATAGTCCTATCTCTGCGAGCAGCCTTTGTACACTGTTTATAACTCTCTCAGTTATCGTGCACCGTGACAGCCTGGTCATCCGCGAAGCCTGTGAGGACCATGGATTCTTGGTCTCTGCTTAATTTATATCCACTTGCGTTGGAAAATTCTTGATCACAAAGATCGCGGTATAAGTGATCGATTGCCAGGTTAAGTAGGGAAGGCGACAAGGGCCCACCTTGGGGTACTCCACAAAGCAAATTAATCTGGCTTGTTGAGAGGGCTCCCACACTAATCCTAATTTGGTTGGAGCCTAGGAGAGATGCAATAACGTTATTGAGGTCCACTGACACCCCTCTAGCTTCAAGTGAGCTGACAATATGATTATGCCCAACGTTATCAAATCCTCCTGTGAAGTCGAGAAATACTATGTGCGCAATCACTCTTCTTATGCTTGGCATCTTTAATAATGGCTTCGATGAAGCCTCTTTGATATTTACTGAAACTAATTTGCTTCCATAATTCATGATCGAACCTTTTCTATGATCCGAAGCACAACAGAGTAGATCGTTATAGGTCTCCAAGACGACATGTTCTTGATATCTCCTTTCCCCTTGTAAACCAAGATTGTGCACCCTTGACGTAAAGGTTCTGGTACATAAGCATTCTTCAGCATGATCTCCGAAAATTTCTTGATGGTTATTAAATTTGTCTTCGATTTTTCATAATTGGTACCAATTTACCAATAGATAACCGGTACAGTATTGGTATACTTTCTAAAATATTTCTAAAGTGATTTTCTATCGGCAATCTTTAATGGGCACTGTTTTGAACCACTTTCTTTTGCCTGCCAGCGGTTCCTGTCCGTCTTGTTCGCTCTCTGTGGATTTGAAACTTTTCCCGTGCCCTTGTTGGATATAACGGTTTTGTTTTTTTCCCTCATTTTGAAGAATTTGACAGCAGGATGTTGAGGTCCAGGCAATTCAACATTGATGCCTTTTAAGAAGCTACGAAAGTTGCATACTTCTCTGTCAAACTTTATCATGAGCTTTATCAAACTCATTTCTTTGTAGAAAAACTTTAAAGGTAGCCGACCATCCACTTATTTCATTTTTTATACCCCATCACTCTCGTCTTTTCCATTCTCGTTACTCGTACCCCCAATGTTAACTAAGCCCCTTAGCTTATTGTCATTCGCTTCTCGGGGATGTTTCTTAGCAAAGTGGGTTCTGAGGCCCCTATCTCCCTTGTAACTGAGACTACATATTGGACATATATTATCAGTAGCTCTAGAGGAAGGGCCCAAGTCCTGATCGTTTAAATGGTCGTTCGTATTTTTGAAGGATTTGGAATCTTCGGCATCCTTAGAAATACATTTATGTATTTCATAATCACATACAATTGATACTTTTTTACCCAATACCTAGTCTTCTTCGCCCCGCCACTCTATCAGGACTAATTCCTTTTCCTCGCCTCCCACGGAATTCACAGAGGCTATCACTGCTTCCTAATTAGAGCCCCCAGATCTCAACACCCATACTGTTTCTCCTAAATGAACTTTTTTGGAATTATTTGACCTCATATCTCTTTATATAATATACGATATACTATTGGGTATAAATTTATAGTGAACCAAATAAACCTATGACCTCAATACTAGGTATATACCTTGCTGGTTCCTCTTTTTAATCAACCCCGATCTCACTATTTGTTCGATATGTTCGTTTTCAAATCTGTCACTTTGATGATCAGCTTTCTGATTCTACTAGGTCTTCCGAGACCTTCCTCTCACGATTCTATGCAAACATTACTTCAATTTCCTTCGTAAAAACGGTGTGTGTGTGCCAGCGCGTATACATATTCTCAGATATTTACTTTAATCTAATCAAATATTATATTAATCCATACAATAAACATTTTATAATATTTTCGAACTGATTTTTTCAAATTCTAATTCCTTAGTTTAAATTCTCGTGATGAAATGAGGCTGGAGGAGATACTTTTATCCTAAACAATAAACAGCGAACTAAGCTAGAAGCAGTAAGCTTGTGAGAGATTGGTGGAAAAAGACCTTTAAGTTAAAGGTAATTTTTAATTTTAACTTATTAAGTGACAACAGTTAATTCCAAAGCCCCAGGAACAAGCCCTCCTATGTTTTGAATGGCGAAATCTGAGAAGGATCTTTGGAGCAGTGTGTGTTAAAGATGAATGGAAGCAGCACAATAATGCAGAGGTCAAACAGATTTAGGCCAAAATTGATATTGCAAAAATAATCAAGATCAGACAGTTGAGATGGACTTGGAAACAAAGTCAGAATAAAGCTTGATGGAGTACCAAGGAAACTTCTTGAAGGGGAGCAGTACAGAACAAGAAGCGTTGCCCAACCAAAACTAAGGAGGGCTGATAGTATGGACCCTCTTCAGGTAGGAAGTTTTAGGCAGCCCTGACTCGTCAAGTATCGTAGTTCCATCGAAGAAGGAAAAAAGTTAATGCGGATATATCTCTCCTCTTATCTACTCATAGTATGACATAAAGTTAATTTGTTACCATATTTGAATAACAAATGTTTGGTTTTACATATATTTCTATCTGATGTTATGTTTACTCAATCATTATGTAACGAAAGAATTTACTTCTCTTTATTAATTCCATATCATGAATAATAGCTTGGTGCCAAACGAGTTCATATCCTTATTTCAAATATTTATTCCCTTCTAATCAGATAAAATATTATAGATGAACTTTTCACCACACTATAAAAAATAAAAATTCTAGTTTATAAGTTCTAAATATTTATTAAAACCAATGAATCAAGTCTATTGAATGAGAAATATAACCAATTTTTATCTGAAATTGTATTTACTTTAGGAAAAAAATCGAAACCACATAACATTTGTTGAAAAATATGAATGCAATGAAAACTGATATAAAAGATGTAAAACAAAAGAAGCCATAGTAACAGATATAAAAATAAATACCGAAATTGGCTAAGGAAAATAAACAAAACCTTATAGTACTGCATATACAGAAACAATATAGGCATAACACTCCATTACACGCATTGTATCTGGCATATTCATAATAGTGCTTAAGCATATATAGCGGGATACTGTCCCCCTCCCTCCTATTTCTTAGCCTACTAGCTCTACACTTTAGTTGACCATTGTGGCAACCAAGCATTTGGGGTATCCTGATGAGGCATACTTGTGAGAGATTGGTGGAAAAAGACCTTTAAGTATATGGTATATACAACATACAACATAAGTATATACATATGGATATAATAAAGTATACATATGGATGGAGCGATTGATGGAGAAAATGGAGGGGAAAAAAAAAAGGAAACAATTACTTATAATAAACGGAACATTGGTGGACAAGGTAAATGTGTGTTTTCTGTATAAATGTAGCTAGTATCAACAGCTAGGTAATATTTCTGGGGAATGGACATAATGTGCTAACTTGACGAGTTTATCTTCATCAACGGGGGGAAGGAACTCATAAGAGATCAGTTGATTATCAGATTCCAGCTTACAAACTTGCCATGGACCATGGCCTCACGTCTTCAAGAACTTCTTCCCCAAAATCAACAGGCTTGAAGTAACACCTCATTTACTAATAATGGTGAAGGAAACCACTACCACTACCAAAGTCACTTTGACAATGAAAATAAGATTACAAAACTCTCCGAATTTGCGTGCAACAAATCTGGCCAATATTTATGCCAGCAACACTTACTACTATAGTATAGATTTATTTACTTTGATTGACGAATATATATATATATATATATATATATATATATATATATATATTTTTTTTTATGTTTATGGCCTTATTTATTTGTCTGATGGCCTTTTTAACTAGAGAAATGTGAAAAATTTAGTTGTAATATTTAATTTTCAATTAAACGATGTGAATCTCATAAATACATGCATATTGATGTTCCAACAAGGGGTGTATGTAATGGAGTGTTAATAAAGAAATTATATGCTTATTAAATACATGAAACATGATTAATTCAATATTAATGATAACAGTTAAAGGTTATTGGTAATAGATTTCTAATTCAATATTAGTTAATTGTTTTTTCAAATATATAACATGCATGATTGTAAAAAGTCAGTTGTCAGTCAATTAAGAAAATACAGAATACAGAAGAGAAAGGAAAAAAGCAACCTACCTTTTGTTTACAAGGTTATCCCTGTATGGGTCCCTTGGCTGTCTTTTCATAATGTCCGATTCAGGGGCTTCATACGCCAGTGAGATGGCAGGCATCTTTGAGCATTAGCATAGACAGACAATGTTAGTCAGACTAGTTTTGACGCGATATTAATAACACAGACACTGGTAACGGTTAAAGAAGCTGATGAAACATTTATATTGAGGAAAGATAAAGGACAGCATATTGAGATACTGAGATGTAAACTAATGCTAAATTGCAGTAGTTTAATTTGAATTGGTCATTACAAGCTGACTGAACCAATTCATAGGATTTGAAATAAACAAAAATTAAAATAAAAGACAGCAAGTGCAAATAATTCTAATAAAATTGAAACATATACAAATGTGTGTATGTGTGCACACACACATACACACAAATACATATACAAAAAGAGGGTGCAGGCATAAATAGCATCTTACCCATCAGAGTGGTAGTATTTTCCAGGATCTCTTCTCAATCACAAGAATGTTTTCAAAATATACAAATATACTACGATAAATCACCATGCAAAAATCTGAGTTGGTACTTACTGTGAAAAGTTATCTCCAGTGACACGTGACAATTACATACACTTTATAGATAGAAGAAAGAAAATGAAGTATGAAAATAAAAGTAAATAAAGTGATACAGAATGAGACTGACAAAACAGTTTGTAGTACAGAAGTTGCAAGAAAAAAAATTAAGAGAGAAAGTAGGAATATAAATAATAAGACAGTTGATGAAATAGAAAATAAAGAAGGAATGAAGTCTTCACCAATCTTCATGAGAATTTCACAAGAACTTAAAAATTACCTTTCATTTACGAGTTTATCAGTGAATGGATTGCGAGGTTGCCGCTTCATGATATCACTTTCTGCTTCTTCATAGGCCAGGGAAATAGCAGGAACCTGATTTGACATGGTGTAAAAACATTGTGAAACCACACATAAAAACAAAACATCAAATAATAAAATAAAACTATAACTAAATCTATTTGCATTGACACTATAAAACAAATAAACTAAAAATACTAATTCTATGTAATGTTATATCATGTTTGTAAACAAACAGATCAGAATGTATTATATACAGACACCTCATCAGAAAGTATTTATGTGTATGTATTTAAAAATTTTAATGTAGGTTGAAAAATTAAAATTTAAGTAATAGGACCCAAATGTGTCATTGGATATTTGTCTTCTTATTCTTTAAAAAAATAAATAAAGATGCTACCACTATAACTTCCAAAATTATATTTGGCTAAACTAACACTATCACTATACTACATATTATATACACAGTGAAACTTCTATATAAAAAACACCTGGGAGGGGGGGGAGCAAAAAAATTAAGTTCTTGGCTTTTTAAATTAAATAAGGAGACTTCTAATTCTCATTTCCAAATGCATTTTAAATAGAGTTAGTTTAAAAACTCCACTATATTTATCGCTATCAGAAAATTCCATTATATTTATCAGAATCGGTGCAGTCAAATGGCTCGACCGTGTTGATAGTATTGTAGGGATCACGTGCTTCGATCAAAGCCCTACTTCTCAGGACAGAGAGTTTGATCTAAAAAAAAACCTCAATGAGGAAGGGGGAGGGGTACGAATCAAAGTTTCAAAAGGCTCCTATCAATATTATTTACAGGAGTAGAAGGAGGTAAGAATGATTAACTTCACTCAGCATTGATTTTATTTACCTTTTAAAACAGTTTGGTAAGAAGGAAATTTCAGTCTTAATAAAATAAGGTTTAGAACAATAAAGAAAATATTTTCACGTTAAAAGGAATTTTTTTAAATCCTTACAGTACAAAATAATACTGCTGAAACAGCAGTATTTCATGACAGCTGTAATTTCTACTTAATTATGTCAAGTATAACCACAGATGAAAATAGGTTGTGTAATGTTTCAGTATTCATTTTGCAGAGGTTATTAAAAATGTTGGACATTTTCTATTAAAAATTGAATAGAACTTTAAAGTTAGTGATAGATATAGAACAAAGTTCATTATTTTACACCTAAAACTTAAACAGAGTTTGCCATGGTAATACAATTTTACTGAATCAACATTAGACGTTATAAAAGTTTTTACTTATTATAATTCGGCAATGAAAGCATAATATTGCATTTCGTCTGATTTAATAATTCTTTATTTAGTTGAATTAATGTCGAAAACTTCATTTAGTTATCATGGAAACAAATAATTTCCATTAAATATTTATGTTTCAAAACTTGTTGAAAACTCTTTCCCATGAACAGATTTTCTTTAATTACATAGAACAGAATTTCTTTAATTATAAACAATGGTCTGTCTGTCATTAAAGGCGTAGTGTGCATGCATGGGCTCAACGTATTTTATGAGTTGTCGAAATATTTTTAAATTTTTTTAACGAAATGTTTTTTTCTCATGTATATGTTTACTCGATGTTTTTCATACTTATCCATTTTTTTTTCAAACGAGAGACAATTAATTTCTCCATAAAAACTAAAACAAAGGTACTTTATAGGAAAACCAAAAAGTCCCCTTCCCCATTTAAGCCCCCTCAGAACATTTTTATGATGATAAAACTTACCTGATATTAAAGAATACTTGATTCTCATTAAACATGACGAGTTTGATAAAAATCGTTAGAGCCGTTTTCGAGAAAAAAAAACAACAACATAAAAATGTGACGTTTATTAAATAAAGTGCACCCTCTGTTTGACCAATGTTGATGAAATTTTCGCTGTCACATTGCGGGCATATACATACACCAAATACCCAATTTCAGGTTTGTACAATGTATAGTTTATGAGCTAGTCTGTTCACACAAAGACCATTTCGCGAGATTTGGTTATTTGGATTCAGGGGACCCCAAAACGTGTATTTCTGTTGAAAACCGGCAGTTAAAATTTTTCAAGATCGCAATACTTTCCTTTACAATATATTTCATATATAGGGGAGTGAAAGTAAAAAACAGTTCAGATAAAATAAATGAATTGTGTACTCATCATCTTAAAGAGTTTATATTACATTAAAAAACCTTATCTCTTTGTCAGTGTAATAGTCACTATGTCAGTATCAAATGAAGTCTATTAAAAGAGGTTTCACTGTATATAATATATATATTATATGTATGTTTGTGCATGAGTGATATTTTGCTCAATGCATTAAGAAACTAATGCGGTTAAATTTGACATGCAATTAAAAAATAATATACATAGAAATGGAAATGAATTATAAAATATTTCTGGAATAAAAAAAATATATATATATTCCACTTGAAAAAAATGTCTATGATCTAAGATTGAACAAGCTAACAAAAAACTATTAAAAAAAAAAATGTAGGGGAGATACTAGAACTGTTACTAAAGTAATACTACAGAACATATTCTAAAAAAAAAAAAAAAATAACAAAAACTTATTAATTAAGTGCCGATATATATATAAAAAAAAAGAAAAAAAAAAAAAAAAAAAAAAGGAACTATATTTGTGCAAAAAGCAATTCAAATTAAAATGTAGGAGAACTTGTTTTAAAATTCCCCTTAAAGTATAAGCAAATATAATACTTATACACACAGATGTATATACATAAACATTACAATGTAATCATGTAAATGTTAACATAATCTATAAATTTAAAATTACGAATAAAAAATCTGACCCAAGTATCATTATTGTTAACTGATATGGTACTAGAATTAGGATGTTTAGGTTAAAAGTTGTGTTTTTTTTAAGGATGTAATATTTTCTACATAATAGGATATAAAAGAACTGCAAAAGTAAAAAATTGTAAACTAATGATTAATTGCAATACCGATGACAATTATTTAACTAAATTAAATTATTTTATTATTTGATATTGTCCTAATATTGGGTCAGATAATGCTTCATTGAAAAAAATGTATATATATATATATATATATATATATATATATATATATATATATATATATATATTTATTTATTTATATAAATGTATATATATAAAACTGTAATAAGATAGAGATATATAGATACTCTTCAATTATTTATGCCTAATTTTGGTTAATCCAAAAGTTTAATCTACTGAATATTAAATGAAATAATACATTAAACTATCAATATCAATATCAAACTGGTTAATAAAGTTCTATATTAATGACTGGTCACATATTTTAAGTATGCTTAAAATTTAAACTGAATACTATAACACTTAAAAATCTATTTCATCAGTACAAATTCATTAACATGAACCAATGCAAGTTCAATGAAAAATAATTGTTAATAGAAGAAATAGAAACAGTGTTAACGCAATAGATAATCTTAAACATAAAGAGATAAAATATCAATATTAATCAAATTATATAAATCATATTACTTTCAATAAATTAAGTAAATGACAAAAGAAGAATTTCATAAATGTTTCCTATGTAAGAAAGCGTAAGTGTTCTCACTAGCAACAATATTTTTAAAGAGAGGAATATAACTAATTATATTAATAATATTACTGTTTTGAAGTTACTTTCACTGAGGATATGCATTAACCCTGATATTTTATACTAGGGAATGTTGATACTTCACCATAATAACACTTTTCCGAACCAAACACACGATTATTATGTCAATGAAATGGTATTAGTATTATTAGCATACCACCATTAGCATTGTTTATCAGGTGCTGTATCTCAAATTGTTTTCAAACATCTGGGTGAGGGTAAAACGCCTCCTGTCATTCTCATGGCTATGCCATTGAATAAATATGCATCTGTGAATGTTTGATCCATGCTATTTTCTTAACTAAATGCTCTTATTTTATTTATTGAATGATAAAACACCCCTCATAAAAAGAAATATCTGTTTCAGAAATAGATTTACAGTTTTCCAAAGAAATAAATAAAACTTTTCTTCACACTATTTCAATTCTTCTATTTCCTTTTATCAGTTGGATTACGTTTGGTAGACATGTTTGTCACAGTTTTTTTTTCAAAACTATCAAAATATCACAGTTTCCATGTAAAGTTTGTGGAGGTAATTAGGGATTGCATTTTTACACAAAGACTTCAGAAGTTGCATTTTGGAATGTCAAAGAGTAAACCAACATAAGTTCACTCAGTCTCAGTTAATCCTGAAAATATAATGGGAAGGAGGAAACAACTTTCAATCTTACCAGTAAATAAATCTAATTAAACAGAATTTCCAGAACAGACATGAATTTCTTGTTTAATTGTTAGTGTCTGGCCACTAGGTTAACCCTGCAAATGGAAGCCTTTAAATGGCAAGGGCAGACGGAACATGCGGCAACCGCTGCAGCCTCTTCATAACGGACAAGCGAATGAGAGAGCAGTTCCTGATAGATACAAGTGCCTCAATCCTCATTGTTCCTCGTCCACGCAATTCCCGAAGTAAAAAGACCAACTTCACCCTAGTAGTGGCAAACAGCACGCCCATAAAAACATACGGTGAAGTAAAAAGATATCTGAATTTCAGGCTACGGCGTTTTTACAAATGGAGGTTCAAAATAACAGACGTTGAAAACCTATAATTGGAGCTGACTTTCTCTATTCTCACCGCCTTACAATAGAACTCCACAACAAAAGGCTAATAGATCAGCACACAGGAATGAGCACCACTGAATGAATTTCCAGCACTGTTAACATACGATGACACATTTCCTTCAATTAAAAAAAAAATGCTTTTAATAAAAAGAAAGATCCTTCAATTAAAAAAACAAAAAAACAATGGTGTGTAAGAGGAAAAATAAACGTAAATGTGTCCAAAAAGTATTCAGGCCTGTAAGGGCATGGCAGCTGGTCTAGCTCTTAGGCCCACAATATGCTTACTGTACTTAGTCCTTAAAGAGTTAAATATGTTTAAGAAGTTTTAAATTACGCAGCAATGGCAACCTTTATGCAGCATAAAGAATTTAATTACTTCTTTACATTAAGGTACAATCAGCTGGTTAAACTAGACAAAATAGCAGCTTTGAGGCTCAGTAAAGGGTAAACAAATAGTAATACATTTGAAAAAATTCATGTTTCTGCAAATATTTAAGATATCTGCAGTTTTAGCTAAATATAATTCTCCTTTTTTAAACATTTATCTTAAAGGAATATTAATTAATTTAAGAATAACTTCAAAACAGCAACACAGATTTCTTAAAAACATACAATAGTTACTACAGTGAACTCACCATGTCCGTTCCCAAGTCTATGCATAAGATGGTAACAGTGCCCAGAGGGAGAGGAATATCAAGGAGAATGAATGCAAGAAAAGGTGAAATTTCAGGTATGTTTGAAGTTAAGGTGTATGCAATAGATTTTTTGAGATTATCAAAAATCAGGCGTCCTTCCTCTACACCTGTGACAATCGAAGCGAAGTTATCATCGAGCAGAATCATGTCAGCTGCTTGCTTTGAAACATCAGATCCAGCGATACCCATAGCAACACCTATAAAGCATATAACGACAAATTTAGGTTTTTATTATAATACAATGGAATCAGAAATGATATTTAAATTAATACAAACCAATATCAGCCTTTTTAAGAGCTGGGGAGTCATTTACACCATCTCCTGTGACAGCTACTATAGCACCCATTCTTTGGCATCCTTCAACAATAATCAGCTTTTGCTGAGGGGAAGTTCTTGCAAACACTATTTCAGTATGATATCTAGGGAAACAAGGAGATGTTATATAAATGAGATAATACATGAAATGCATGTTACGTAAAGGAGATAACACATAAATATGCTTTATCAACAATTAAAATGAGAAAGTGTTTTTATTATTGAGAACATGATTGACAATAGAAAATAAACAAAATAAAAACAATCCAAAATTCACAATAATTTTAAATAGTTTCCTATTCTTTTCTCTTTCATCAAATGAGCAGTTTATTTTGAAAGTGGCCTAAGTCCATTTATCTTCAAATCAAGATATTTAAGGGTTTGCGTTTTCACGCAAACGGGGTTGCACTTTCAAAATCAACAACCAGATTCATTATAAAATTTGAAGAAGCCCAAATCCATTCAACATAATTTAAAATGCTTCAAATTAAAAAAAAAAAACAATACTGAATTTATTTTACATATTTTTAAAACACTTCAGAAACATAATTTTTGCAATTCAAAACATTTTTTAACTACATTACGTACAAAATTACAAACATAAATTTATTACAAAACAATTTACTACTCATCTACATTTTGTGCGTGTGAAAGGGATTTGAAGAAATCATGATGTTCCGGTGGTATATATCGTAATAGGTCCATTATGTCCTTGAATTTTGCTGTTGTAATATGTCTGATATTTTTATACAATATTTTCGAACTTTCTTGGTCTACCCTGATGTGGTAAAAAATTCAGGACTTTAAAGGTTCATTTCTGACAAAACGCATCCAATATATTTTAGCCAGTTTATTCATTCTCTATCAAAATTCTTTACTATTTTAAAAATTGCATCTTCTAATAATTTTGTTGATACAAAATTTTCTTGTCTCATTTCATTTACAATAAAATTATTACCCTTCTGACACATTTTAATAATCTTGGGGAACGAACAGTAAATTAATTTTTTTTAATGAGATTTCTACCACGCCAAAATCTCTATCATTTGGTAAAAACGAATGTCCTGATATTAAAAATTTGTGATCTATGATTTCCACATTATTTTCCAAAGTTTAAGCAATTTTAAACCATATTAAAGCTATTTTAATGTTCCTATTTTGTCCGGTGCACAAGCAAGCTATAATGTGTCTTTCACTTTTTAAATTTTTAACATGTTTTAGGATGCAACAGTTTCATCCCAAACGTACATGCAAACATTATCGCCATGAAAATTGCGAATGCCTTTAGAACATTCATATTGCGTCTGTAATATGCTACTGAGGTAGTCAACTTGGGATACGGTAATGCTTTTTGTAAGTCGAACGAGAAAGCAAAATAATAATCTGAATTACGTAATACTTGCACCTAATCTTGTTTCAGTAAATTCATAGCTGATTCTGCTAATCTTAAATGGACATCTTCTTCTGTAAATCTATTCTTTTCTTCATCATCAGTCGATGCTTTAATTTTAATGTTTAATAAGTCGCATTTTTGACACGTATCTTTGTGCGGTTGGTGGAAATGTAAATAAAAATATTTTTGTCTGGGCTTTTATTTTATTTTCCTTGCAATGAAGCTCGTATAAATTAAACATTTTCCAAAGAGTTAGATCAGGATGTAGATATCTTCTATTAGGAATATGAGATCTGGTATAATGGGATTCAAATGTAGAAAACCTTAATATGGATGTGATTTTTACTTTTCTCAGATAATTTTCTTGATGATCCAACCATCATCCCACGTAAATCATTGCCTACATTTGCAGAGTTTAATACTCGTTGTAAGCGTCCTTCACTTATTTTAAAAGTATCCAAAAAGATTTTTTACAGACGGGAAGTTTTCCCTTTTTAGAATTTAGTAAATACCTAAACCTCCAAATTTTTGGCGAACCTTTTCCGTTTGTTGGACGCCTTCGTTCCACAATTTTGAGCTCGACAACTTCGTAAAGTAATACATTTTGTTTGTTAAAATCTCCCTAACCCCAAAACTTCTCAAAAATATTCTTTCTTTCTTCTTCATCGTAATTTTCTGAGCAAGCATTCCGACAACGGCAATCTTTGTTTTCGAAAAAATTTTCAGGTACAATATTTCCGGTTTGAGTACAATATCTTTTTCCTGAATTCCGTTTAATCTTTCGCACTTTTTGGATGTATGATTCATCAATCTTTTCTCCATTGTTATTCGTATCTCCATCCTCTGATGACGAATATTGTTCTATAATTCTATTTCTTTTTCGATTTTTTTTTTTAAATCATTACTTACTATTTCTTCTTTACTATTTTAACTAAATAGTCTTGTTCTGTTCTTCCCCATGGGTGAAATAATTTCTAAAATTTATGTTAACTTGTAAATACCAATTAATTAAACTTCCCTTCATCACTACTTTCCGACATAATCAATAGTAAATATCTTGAAGTAAGTATAAATTGAGTTAAGCCACTTTCAAACTACACGGTTCGATTATTGAACTAACTCTGAAAACTTATGTGTTAAGAAGTATCGTATTTGCTCGGATTATAAGCAACCTGGCATGCTTAATAATATAAATTTGTGCATGTAACCATGACAACCCGAAAAAAATGAAAAATGGAGTTAGGCCACTTTCAAAATAAACAGCTCAAATATGTAATAACACATACCTTAATATTTCATCAAGTTGGTCAGGGCCAGTGTCTCTTAATTCAGTGCCATGAACAACTGCAGCTTTTGCTTCTCTGGGGTTAACTTCAGATACAGGAATATTTAGTCTCTGTGCAATGTCTTCAACAGTTTCATTGCCTATCAATAAAAAAATCATTTGTATAAAAATTGAAGAACAATGTTTAAATTCAATAAGGACTAATCATTCATTTAATTAATCAACACTTGAAAATAATAATAAAGTTTACTTATATAAACATTTACTTTTAGTGAACACTATTGATAAGGTTGCTAAGCAAGTAAAATGTGAATAATAAGTAAAATAGATGTAGCAAATGAACATTTTAAATAAGCAACAGATAACTCTCTTTAACTTTTAAAATCATAATAAATGTGATGACTGTCTTATTCAGAATATTAACTAAATTTAAATTTTTAGATAGTTAAAAAAGAAAACAAGAGTTTTGATGTTATACTTTAAAACGGGTATGGGCAACCTTTAACATGTGGGCCAAACTTTAGTGTGCAAATACGTTCGCGGACAGCTTTCAGAAGTAATGCATTTTAAAGTAGTGTTCATAATTTATAGCGATGGATATCAGACATGAAATAATACGACTATGTTATTGTAATACAATTTATTAAAATAACAAAATGAAATGAAAAAAATAGGTACCACATTATAATAAAATTGTGAAGTTTGGAATTATTACAAACTACGAAAGTTAAATAGTGACACCGAAATCAATGAGCCACTTGAGCTTGAATTTGGGAAACTAATCTATCAATGTTTGGATTTATTCTACTGATATAAAGATGTAAAGAATTTTCCAAATTATCGTCAATCAGCCTTTTTTTTTTTTTCTCTTCCATAGTATCCCTATGGGAGGGTCGTGTATTTCTAAATTTTTACAGATTCCATGCCCTTAGGCATACTACCTGCATAGATGTTTTTTTTTTTTTTCTTTTTTACAGTAATAGTAATCAATCTGTATGTTAAACTCTTCTAACTTAACACAAAACGAATCAAAGGCGAAAAACATAAAAAAAACAGAAATAAACAAAACAAAAATAAACAAAAAATAAACAAAAATAAAAGTTCAAAACACCACTGGGTGTGGTGGAAGATAAGGTCCATTTGTTCTGCCGGGTCTTCTGTCTTCTCTGGAGTCAATTCTGAAGGTTAATTAATTTTGAAAATTTTAGTAGTTCCAATTTATATTTTTCAAATAACTTGTTTTCCGGAGTAGGCCATGTGTCAATCAGCCTTGTACGATATTTTGATTTATTAACTTTCATCACTGAAATTTTTTTTTCGCATTTACAAGTACAGTTGGGTTCCGATTAGCCGAGGCCTAGTCAACCGAGATCCCGATTAACCGAGGCGCCAAGTCTGAGGGGGTTATGTGTTAATTTAAATAGGTATGAGTTAATTTAAAAAAAACTACAATAACAAATTTCTTTTTAAAAAAATAATTGAATAATTTCTGTTATTATTATGCATTAATATTATTAAATATTTATTAGGTTTTTAAGCATATATGTAGTTTTTATTTAAAAATAACCTTTTTTTTTTTTTTATAGTAACAAAAAAAAATAAATAAATAAAAAATGATTATAAAATAATCATTTAAAAATAACCTACATTTTCAGATGGTATTGGTATGGTTCCGATTATTTCGATTAACCGAGTTAACCTTGGTCCCATCGACTCGGTTAATCGGAACCCTACTGTACTGCCAAATGCACAAATCAATCTTCTTGCGAATTTTCTAAGCTGTGGAAAATGATCTTCTTCGAGGTATTTTTTGAAGAAATCGGACAACTCCACGTCATCAAATTTAGATTTTAGGAGTGAGTTTTCTCAATTCGATCAACTCCATTTGCAAGTGTATTGGAGCATTTTATAGATTACTTTTTGAAACTGTCTTCCATGTTTTTGAAATCACTAAATCTGTTCGAAAATTGCTCCGACAGTAACTTGGGTTCTTCAGCATATTGAGCATAACCAATATTTTCATACGCAGACAGCGTGGTGAAATGGTAACAGTTACCAAAGAGCATATGTGCCTCCCACAAACATATTTTGTTCTGAAACGCTTTCAAATGGCTGTACAAATCATTTACTAACTGTCCTTGTTTTTGAAGTTTCAAATTTAAATCATTCAAATAGCCTGTAAGGTCGACCAGAAATGCTAAGTCATATCCATTTTAGGTCACTCAATTCAGATAGTGGTTAATCTTTTATTTGCATAAAATCTGCCATCTCATTTGTAATCTTGTAAAACTGTTTCAGCATTTTCCCTTTGCTTAACCATTTAACTTCACAATAATATGTTATGTCATTATATTCAGCTGATATTTAATCCAAAAATGCCTTGAACTGACGATGGCTATGCCCTCGGGATCGAATAAAATGTATGAAAAATGAAATGAAATGAAAATTTTTTACTTTATTCTGGGACATTTAGTCCCCTAAGAATAACATTGTTAACAATTTGTTCAGGCAGCATTTATCTGGCTGTACTATATACAATTGTTGAAATTAAAAACTAAAAATATACACTTTAATAATAAATGAAAATAAATCGTAACTTCAGTATTCACGTGCTTTGTAAAAAATATAAATAACAAAGAGAAGAGTGCCATTATTAAAATAAATAAATAATAAAACTAAAGTATTTGAACAAACCTTCAAGACTATATCAAAGAAAATAATAATTTTTACATCTGCAGGGAAGATTGATGTTCCAGGAGATGGAGAAATAAGAGGTGTTTGAACGAGGCTAGGGAGGAAGCTGGACGAACGGATCCAGGTAAGGAATTCCAAAACTGGGTGGCACGAACAACGAAGGATTTATCGAAACTGGCGGTTCTGTGAGTGGGGATATACAAGTCTGTAGGTTGGGATCTTGTATTTAGCTGATGGATGGACGAACGTGGGGTAAGGAGGTCAAGAATGTATGTGGGGTTTTTTGCTCTTAGGGTTTGGAAGAGGAAGGAGCCGAGCAGGTACTGTCTTCGAAAATTCGGAAAAAGGAAACTTTGCTGGGAATAATATTCGGAGATGTGAGAGTGTCTTGGGAGACCAAGGATAAATCTCATGAAACGATTCATCAATCTTTTAAGCCTTATCTCGAGCTCACCAGACAGACCACCGTACACCAGGCATCCGTAATCGAAGTGTGGAAGGATAAGGGAGGATACTAAAAGATGACGGGTATTTTGAGGAAATGAGTCTCTGAATTTTAGTAACTGCTTGAGGACTGAGATGGATTTTCGGGTGATTTGGGAAATGTGATGATTCCAGGTGATGTGTTGATCGAAGGTTATACCAAGGTTCTTTATGGAGTCTTTAAACTGTTTAGGAGTGTTATTGATATACAGTAATGGATAATAAGGAAGGGAATTGAGGAAAGCTTTTGAACCTATGAGCATTGCCTTGGTTTTCACTGGGTTCAGGGATAGTGGGTTTTCTATTGCCCAGCGGTTAATTCTATCAATATCCTCCTGAAGTTTACGTGACGCCTCAAGCAGGTCGGAAGGATGGAAAGACATATAGATTTGTAGATCATCTGCATATAGGTGGTATTGGGAGTAATGGATAACATTTGTGAGATCATTTATGTAGATGGAGAATAGAGTAGGTGAAAGGGATGAACCCTGAGGTACACCTCTGGAGAGAAACAGGGATGATGACGGTGGTTTGTTAGGGATAATAACTGATTGAGATCGAAAGGAGAGAAAAGATTGAAACCAGGCCAAAGAACTATTGGATAAATTTAATTTATGTAATTTAGAGAGGAGAACTGTGTGATCAACAGAATCAAACGCTTTTAAAAAATAAAAAGAACAAGGATAGTTATTTTCTGTTGATCTATTGAGGAGTAGATATCTTGACTTATTTTTATTAGGCCTGATTGAGTAGAATAACCAGAGCGGAAACCGGATTGGAGAGGATTAAGTAAGCTTTTTTGATCAAGGGAGGTGGTGAGTTGAGAATGAACCAGTCTTTCTAAAGGTTTTGATAGGATTGCAATCGGCCTAAAATCAGCAGCTGTTGAGGGATGTGAGACCTTGTTAAGTGGGCGTACTAGAATCTTTTTCCGGGCAGAGGGAAAAATGGAGTTCTGTAGAGAAAAGTTGTAAATATGTAGGAGTGCTGGAAGTATGGCTGGGAGACAGAGTTTTATCATTTTTACTGGAATTTGGTCATGACCGTAGTCAATGGTTCGAGATTTCATTATGGAAGCAATTAAATCATCAGGAGTGATGTGCTGAAAGTAAAAGTTTTCATCATTAAAAGGAGTTTCTGTAGGTTGGTAGTTGGACTGAGAGAGGTTCGGGAGGGGTTCGACAAAATAAGTGTTTAAATCGTTGGGAGATATAGGATAATGAGTAATGGGTGTGGAGCTGGCAATAGCGAATTTTCTAAGAATTTTCCACTTAGACTTAGGATCCGGTGATTGGGAAAGGACATTATGGAAATACTGCCTCTTGGCTCGGTGTAACGTAGATTGCGTGAGGTTGCGGATAATTTTAAATTTCGAATAATCGTCCGGAATTCGGGTGCGCCTAAAGCACCTTCTAGCAGCATCTCTTTTCTTCATTAGTTCCCTAATTTCTATATTAATCCAAGGAGCCGGGGTGCGTCTAAAGGTGCCAGTTTTTAGAGGTGCAAGTTGGTTTAGGAAAGTTAGAAGGTTGGATGAAAGACAATCAACCATCTCATCAATAGAATGTGAGGAATAGATTGGTTCAATGGATTGGGATAGTGGTTCTAAATAAGGATTGATTTTTTCTGATGTGAGAGAATCCATATTCCTCCAGGATACCTGTTTAGGAACGGAAGTAGGGGTGGGAACATCATAGGAGATTCGGATTAAATCGTGGCCTGACAAGAAAGGTATGGGGCTTTGTGAGAATGATAGTGAATTTCGTCGGGAGTCTACGAATATAAAGTAGATTTGCGTATGTGAAAACTGCGTATGATGGGTTGGCTCAAAAGGTACAATGAATAGCTCAAGGGAGCTTACCAGGTCTATGAGATATACTTTTTCAGGGGAATAGGAAAGGCAATTCACGTTAAAATCACCAGCTATGATTATATTGTTATACAGAGGTACATAATGGAGTAGAGATAGTTCAAAGGTGGCAGAGGATATTTCTGTCAACAGAAATTCAATGTGAGGTGTATCTTCGGAAGAAGATTTAGTGAGGATTTTAACGTTCAAGGTCTCATGCACGAAGAGACCAACACCCCCTCCATTTCTATCGATTCGGTCGTGACGGATGAAGGTATAATGAGGAACTGCTACAAAGGATGAGGATATACTCGGTTTAAGCCAAGTTTCAGAAACTGCTATGATGTGGTAAAAGTTCTGTAGAAAATAGTCTGTGAATTCGTCTATATGAGCTGGAAGGGATTGGGAGTTAACGTGACATGTGAGGAGGATATTATTAATACGTTGAAAAAGAGAAATGCATTTTTGGGTAGGAACTGTGATTCAGTATAAGGAAATGGGTTAAGTGAAATGATACAATGGTTATTACATTGACTACTAAATTATACCAGATTATACCTCGAGTTCTGAGACTGTTGATTAAATCTTTTTGGTGTAAACATATCAAATTTTCTGGTGAAATATGGATATCTAAAGGCACCATGAATATTGTGATAAAACTAACTAGTACCAATAAATATTTAAATGAATCTAAAAGTGAATATGAGAAATAAATACATAAAAATATAAAATGAGTAAACAGAGATATAAAATAAGCAAAAAAACATGTATAAGTAATAAATAGAAATATAAAAGAAATAAATAAAAATATAAAGGAAATTGTTATATATTATATTAATTAATTCATTGTTGCATAATCATATGTAAAATATTAGTTCAGTTTGTTAAATAAAGTTGTAGTGTAAACTACATTTATTAAATCATTCCTAAACATAACAATGGCGACGAGGGAAAAACTAATCAGACAAAGATCTGTCTGTAAAGGACAACTGACACGGATAGAAAAACAATTGGAGGATGAAGAACTTATATGTACAGTTGAAAACATTAATTACTATGCCAAAAAAATTGAACAAATAAGGAACAAATTTGATGAAATTCAAACTAAGCTTGAGATGGAGGTGAGTGAAGAGGATTTTAATGAACAATTAAATTACAGATACGAAATTGAGGAGTTGGATAAAAATGTAATTGTAAAAATAAATTCAATTAGGAAAAATATTAGGGATATGCTAGATCCAGGTGAGGAGAAAAAAAAAAAATTATACTAATCATTCATTTGGAATAAAATTTGAAAAGTATAATAAGGAAATAGAAACTTTCACAAATTTTTCTGAAAGATTTGAAAACTTTCTATACCTTAACAATATTCACAATGACGAGCAGAAAGTACTACTATTTTTAAATTGTTTAACTCCGGAAATTTACGAGAAGCTGCGAGAATTTTGTTTTCCAAAATTACCATCTGCAACCAGTTATGCAGATGTGCAAAAAATTTTGAAGGATTATCTTGAACCTCGTACAAGCATCTGGGCGCAACAATACAAATTTAATTCACGTGTCCAGCATTCAGGAGAAAGCATTTCCGAATTTAATGCTTGTCTCAAAAGAATATCTACTAAATGTAAATTTAATTGCGAATGCGGCAGATCCGTTGCTGATTTATTTTTACGTATTCAGTTTATAAGTGGGCTCTCTGACGCGGGTATTAGAGCTGCATTACTTCAGTCAGAAAATATGTCATATGAAGAATTAATTGAAAAGGCCAAGGTACTGGAAAGCTCTAAAGAAGAAAGTAACCTAAACAGGACATCTGATCCAATGGTAAATAAAGTCCAGAAGCTGCCGAGAAGGTTAACTGAGGGAGATAATCCTGCTTTTGCAGCTGATCAAGGACACCGTGCCAATAACTGCAAATTTAAGAACAAATATTGCAACCATTGTGGAAATTGGGGCATATTGTTCGGGCATGTATAAGTAGGCACAAGAACAAAGAGCAGGCAGCTACAAAACATTTTGAAACATGTTCTGAACATTCTGAGGATGAATTTGACAATAAGCTTGTTACAGTCATAAACAACCACAAAATATGTGCGGAAGAAAAAATTATGCTACCTATTAGAATTGAAGGAAGAAAATATCCTATGGAGTTAGATACGGGAGCTTCAGTTTCATCAATTTCAATGTTAATTAATTAAGCCAGCGGGTTTAGCACATGTGAATGTTACCTATCAGGATAAATCGTTTAAGGGAAAATTAATTGTTATCGATCAGAACGTATCACCTATACTAGGTCGAGATTGGTTAAAAGAAATAAAATTAAACTGGGCAAGCATTGCAAAAGTCACAGAATCGCCGGAACCTTCCTTGGAAACTACACTCGAACAATTCAAGGATGTTTTCGACAGTAAAATTGGAATTATTCCAGACGTATATTGTAAGTTCATTCTGAAAGAAGATGCCAAACCAATATTCTTGAAACCGCGACCTGTACCCTACGCACTGAAAGAAAAAATTGAAAAAGAGCTTGATAGATTGGAAGCAGAGGACATAATCGAGAAAGTAAATACATCACAATGGGGTACTCCCATAGTCCCAGTTATGAAGCCTGACGGAACTGTCAGAATCTGCGCTGATTTTAAAACAACTCTGAACAAGAATATTCTAGATGATAATTATCCAATCCCCAGGATAGAAGACATATTATCAAGTATGAACGGAGGTCAGTTCTTCTGCACATTAGATATTCACAAGGCATATTTGAACATGCTGATGGATGGGAAAAGTGCAGAAATGCAAACACTTAGTACCCACAGGGGATTATACAAAGTAAAAAGGTTGATGTTTGGGGTGAAGATTGCACCCAGCTGTTGGCAACGTTTTATGGACCAAATTCTACAAGGAATAGAGGGAGTTAGCTGTTTCTTCGACGATATTTTAATCCAAGGGACGACTTATGACGAGACACTAGCTAGACTCCGAAATGTTTTGCAGGTGTTGAGAAAGAACAATCTACACTTAAACAAGGACAAATGCCAGTTTTTTAAACCATCAATAAAATATCTTGGATATAGGATAGATAAAAATGGACTTCATAAAACTGAAGAAAAGATCGAAGCAATAACAAAATCCTTACCTCCTCAAAATATAGACCAATTAAGAGTATTTTTAGGATTAGTAAATTATTATAATAGATTTTTACCAAAATTAGCAACAAAGTTAAGACCTTTAAATCGGTTACTCCAAAAACGTACGCCTTTCCTGTGGTCAAAGGAATGTGAAGAGGTTTACAATAATATAAAAGAAGAAATTGCTAGTCCTAGAGTCCTGACACATTTTGATCCAAAGCTTCCGTTACTGTTAGCCACAGATGCATCACCTGTAGGTCTCGGGGCTGTGATTTCCCACAGGATGCCAGACGGATCCGAGAAGCCAATTGCATTTGCTTCCAGGTCTTTAACGAAGACTGAAATGAGATATAGCCAAATTGATAGAGAGGCAACAGCAATTTTCTGGGGACTACATAAATTTTACCAGTACTACTATGGCAGGAAATTCTTATTAATTACGGATCACAAACCCTTAGTGAAAATATTCCATCCTGAAAAATCTTTACCAACCATGGCTGCGACGCGATTATTCAATTACGCCCAGTTTATATCAGGGTTTAACTATACAATCGAGTATAGGAAAACTAGTGAGAACAATAATGCCGATTTTTGTTCCAGATTTCCTACTGGACATCCGTGCAATAGGGAGGCTCAAGACGACTGTACCATTTTTCATCTGCACCAGATAGAACATTTGCCAGTACATAAAAAACATATTAGAGAAGCAACAAAAGAAGATGAAGAATTGGCACCATTGTTGAAAGCATTGGAGTCAGGGAAGGATTTGAATAAATTGGGACAGGACAACATTGCCTATTCGTTAGAGGATGGATGCATCTTTAAAGGATGCAGAGTAGTAATTCCAAAAAAATTACAGCACCGAATACTGAAGGAATTACACGAAGCTCATGTCGGAATGACAAGGATGAAAGCACTAGCACGGAGTTATTGCTACTGGTCAGGAATGGATAGAGACATTGAGATGATAGTCAGAGAGTGCAAACAATGTGCCTTATTTCAGAACAACCCTCCAAAAGAAAAGCTACATCCATGGGAGGAGCCCATGGAACCCTGGCAGAGACTCCACATAGACTATGCAGGACCCTTCATGGGAAAGCGATTCCTGGTGGTAGTAGATGCTTACTCTAAGTGGTTAGAAGTATTCCACACGTCGACGGCTACAACTCTCTGGACAATATCTACTCTGAAGAAATTATTCGCGCAATTCGGAATCCCGGAAGTACTTGTATCTGATAATGGAACACAGTTCACTTCTCATGAATTTAGGAGCTTTTTATCTAGCGAAGGCATTCAACACAAAACTACTGCGGCATATCATCCCTCAAGTAATGGCCAAGCTGAACGTTACGTACAGACTCTGAAGCAAATGTTGCGATCGATGGAACGGGAAAAGGGTGACATAAATGAGAAACTGGTGAGAGTACTAAAGCAATACCGACAGACTCCGCACACTACAACCAAAAAGAGCCCATTTTTCCTAATGTTTGGTCGTGAGATGAGGTCAAGGCTCTCCAGCTTGAGGAAGGTGAAACAAGACCTATTGGACAGGACAGGTGAGAAGAACCAACCACGATCCTTTAAGAAAGGAGATCGTGTCCTAGTTCGAGTGTATAATAGTCAAACCAAATGGGCAACTGGGACTGTGTTGACTCAACAAGGTAGAGTGCACTTCATCGTGAAGTTAGATGGAGGAGGGAATACTAAGAAATATCATATTGATCAAATCAGAAGACTTTATACTAATTAATGTTTATCCATCCAACCTAATCTCCTTACTTTGGGATAAACAAACTTCCTTTCCGGGGGGAACTGTTATATATTATATTAATTAATTCATTGTTGCATAATCATATGTAAAATATTAGTTCAGTTTGTTAAATAAAGTTGTAGTGTAAACTACATTTATTAAATCATTCCTAAACATAACAGAAATAAATAAAAATTTAAAGAAAATAAATAAAAGTATAAAGAAAATAAATAAAAATATAAAAGAAAAAAAGAAAAATACATTAAGGAGGCAACAATGAAAATCATATCATTGAAAGGCCTCTAAATCCTCTGCTTTAACGACAGGTTGACAATAAGTGGTTGACAATAACCACAGGTTGACCATCGTCTCACCGGCAGCGCACTCTTCCTCTGGCAAACCAGAGATACTTCATCTTTCCTGCGGCCCTCTTCTGCCTCGCAAGCCAGTAAAGATGTCTGTTCCCCAAAGTCATCTCCTCACCTACGTAGATCTTCTCGTCCGAATCCCACCCCAGATGAGGGTTGAAAAATCCTTTTTGATTTTACGAACCCTGATTACTTCGTCCCGAACAATCTGGCGGGTGAAGCGAACCAAAATCGGCGGGGGACGGGTGTCCTCTCCCTTGGGCCTCCTTCTCTCCACATAGTCCAGGTCCTCTGCCTTCAATTTGATGCCCAGGGCTACCCCTAAAGACAAAACAATGCCTTCAGGGGTTTTCCCGGTCTTCATGGGGATCCCTCTAATCTCTAATGCCTTGGATAAGTGGGCTTGTTCCGACTGATTCAATCTGACCTCTAAATTTGTAATATTTTTCTTGAGGGAGTTATTTTCAGAAATTAATTTTTCAACAATTTTCTGCTGCCTTATCGCCCGTTCCTCCATTGATTTCAATCTCTCGGCATTTTCGAAGGATGAGTCTGCCTGCTTGTCGATAGTGTTTTTTATTTCTTTTAGCTCATCATTCATCTTACCCAGGTGAGCAAGGATAGCAGAGATGTTTTCCTGCATGCTCCCACTGGGCACGCCGGCATAGAGGTGGACTGCTTTATTAAGTTGGCAATTAGGGCATTGCCATCTATTTTTAATCTGAGCAGCCTCAGAATCGTTTATGCCACAACATTTATGGTGGTATATGTTTTTACATTGTGAACACGCTATCGAACTTTTTTCGTCTCTGTTGACAGCCTGCTTGCAATACGTGAACGGTGCCATGTCGACAGGTGTAGATGACGAGCTAGACTGATATGACGGGCAGTGGTGGGGAGCGCCGGTTGTGGTGGGGGCCGATAACAGTTCAGTGTATTATCGTCAATGGGCTTAATGCCTACCTATCTTTATTATTCCCAGAAACACTTTAATATATAACTAATAAATAATTCTTTGTTTAAATAATTAAACGAAGTACTACTGTTTAAAATATTTTAATTAATAATGTTACTCACTATTTTATGATAAAAGAAAAAGTGGAGAGTGTAATTGTAGGAGCAGCTATTAACAACGGTGTGCACTGTTTATAAGGGCCAGAGCCAGACTGACTGACTGTATGGTTTTTATTACCAGATTCACAACATTCTAGAGTCGAATGGACTTAGAACACAAGTTCTGTTGGTGGATAATGCAATGAAGGACTATAAAATCATCTTTTCGCACATTAAATTCAGTTGCTTTTTCATTCAAAACTTTGATGAAACCCTTATGTAAGCCGACCATAGAAGGTGCATCATCTGTGCATACTCCATGATTTTGACCACGACAAGCTAAAACTTGTGAATACCTTTTGAAATTCACTAAAAATGTCCTCTCCTGTATTTTAGCGGCTGTAAAGAAAGCAATTCCTCACTAACAGTGAACTCTTTATCAACACTTCGAATAAATATAGCCAGTTGAGCTTTTTCAGACAAATCGGTGCTCTCGTCTAATGCTGTAGAAAATGATTCAAAACCAGCCATACGGTCAGTCCATGTTGTTTTTATATCATTAGCGATCACTTATATACGTCAGACAACACTTTTTCTTGACAAATTAATTTTTCATTCCAGGACACAAAACGCTGCAAACTTCTAACATATACTCCTTGATAAATTCCCCTTTGGCAAATTTTAATGACTTTGCCAATTTTAAACTAAATATAAAACTAGCTTTCACAACATTATCAAGTCGTGTTCTTTGTTTATCAAACATTTGCTGCTGTTTTTCCAAATTTGGGGTAAGGTTCTGGATTTTGTCTTTCTTTATTTGTCCTGTCAGTGAGTGGAACATAGGATGCTTAGTTGGGTAATGCCTCTTTATATTGAATTCTTTAATCACTGAAATGGATTCATTACACAGCATACAAATAGGCTTACCATTGTGCAAGAAAAAAAAGAATTCTTCATTCCATTTTTCTTGAAACTGGTGACCCTCTGCATCTACTTTTCATTTCTTTTCACTAGACATCATTCATTAAGTTCATACTTTTCGTTCGATAAACTTAATAACAAAATATAATTAGTAAGCTCTCAAGATGCACACAAAGTCAAAGCAAATTGTTTTGCTCATGCTAAAATTTGTGGTGGACATCATAATAATATCCACTAGTATTTGACCAGAGAGTAAAAAAAACAAGAAGAGAATAAGATCTCGATAAATAAGATTGATAAACGTTTGAAAATCATTTCAGAAGAATATCTTTCTCAGCCAAAAGTGAATATATTTCTCAAACCTTAGCAATAACTTTGAGAAATTCCTTAATGTGAAACTAAAATATTCACACTTCCAACTTTTTAGTTTGTCTTTGCTGGGTAGAAACAGGTTTTGTTTATTCTTTTAAAGACATGAACAATTACTCTACTTGAAAAGAATTATGACCATTTGCTTTATTTTAGGGAGAACATACAAATGAACATAGGGAATGATAAAAATGAAAACTTTTTTCATAAAAATATGGTCAGACCCAGGCCATTCAAAGAATTTTCCATTGCTACTTTCACTCATCTCTCAGGAAAAAATATGGAGTCCACCTTGAAAAAACGGAATGTTTTTTTCAGGCCAGTCAAAGACCCATTTTTTAGTTTTTCATAGGCTATAACATTATTCAGCAATCAGAAGAAGTGTTGGTTTGGAAGGAGTAATGTCTGTCAAATATGGCATTTACAGCAGAACTCCCCGATTCAGCGTTTCCAAATAAGTTAAGGAACGGGTTTGCAAAATTAGGTCGAGCTTTAACATGCATTGAAATTACCTTATTATTTCTCAGGGTTATATTGCAGTGGATTTTGCTACAGGAATTGGCTCAAATCATAAAAATTATAGACTATTGCGATCTCCTGCAGATGATTGGGCTGAAGCAGCTGCATTAAATAAAACCAAGCTGATCCCACCAAATGCAAAGCATAAGCTGGGAACCAGGAAAGCATAGGAACCATAAATTTTGAAGGCGTTGACCCCATTCTCTGCATGTACTTTCTGATAGAGTATGATTGTCATAAGTTTCCAAAAAAATTCTATGCCTATCAGCAACAGTTATCTTATGGAAAAAATAGTATAATAATATTTCTCGCAAAAGACTGATAACCCTAATAGGGAGGGTTAGCTTTTGAATAAAGTTAGTTTCAGTGGAGCCCAATGCATTTAGGTAACCCATTTTTTCTGGATAACAGCAGAATCTTACTCACACACCCAATATTTGAAATACTTTTTGTGTGATTTTTTATTAATATTTTCCTGTTAGTCAGATTATATGGTTTACTTTCAAGTTTGAATGTCAGATATCGTCAGTTTTTATTATTTTTTTCTTTTGCATGTTTTCCTGTTAGTTTGTTTTTATTATTTATTAACGGAGCGTTATAAGGACTTCCGCAGGACTCAAACAGGGCTGTCTACTCTCCCCTCTTCTCTTTTCATTATTTATAAACGATTTAGTTGAGTTTGTTGGGGGTGGCATAGTTATCGATGGCCTTAAGATCCTGTGCCTAATGTATGCTGATGATATTGTCCTTCTGGCGGAAGATCCTGCTTCCCTACAGTTAATGATTAACCAATTAGAAATTTATTATTCTCAATGGAACTTGATCATTAATCTGGACAAATCAAAAATAATGATTTTTAAGAACGGTTTCAGGAGAGCAAGAAACGAAAAATGGTAACTTGGGAGTGAAGCCATAGAAGTTGTTAATTTCTATAATTACTTCGGTATTGGTATCAGACCCGGGTTGTTGCTGCCTCAACACTTCAATAATGTTCTGGCCAAGGCAAAACAGGGAATCAATCTTACTTGGACTCCTCTTACTTTAAACAATGAGTAAACCGTTGAGCAAAAAGTTTGAAATGTTTCGCTCAGTATCGCGATCCATAGTATCCTATGGAGCTCAAGTTTGGGGGTATCAAAGACATAGCTCAATGGAACGGTTGGGGACATTTTTTCTGAAAAAACTCTTTTGGTTGCCTAGGAACACCCAAATTACATTTGGGTTATATTTAGATTATACTTAGAGACTGGTATCGACCTGATTTACATCTACACACTTGAACTTCATTTAAAATATATTTTTAAAATCAAGCAATACCCACACCATAGATTACCCTCACAGCTATCAAATATTTTAATAAAAAGAAATGTGTTCTGTGTCAAAGATATTAGAAGTAAATTTAATCTGGGCCAAAGAGATTTTACGGTTGAGTATTTATCAACTAATTTGAAGGTATTCATTGAAAAAGAAAAAGAGGTCACTGTCTGGAAGCCCTTAGTAACTCTAAATTTCATCTTTTTTACAAAGAGCTAGACATTGACTTACTGAACAACCCTTATATGAAAGATGACTACAAACTTTCCTTTATCATCAATATAATCAAAGCCAAGGGGGAGTTGCTGAACTTAACTATGGGCCATGGGAAAGCAAGCGTAATCATAACTGCAGCCTCTGCAATGTGAACCAGTTAGAAACAATAAGCCATTTCATTGGGAGTTGCACTATCTTAAGGGACTATAGGGCTAAGTGGTTTAATGCTTATACTCTTACTGACAAGGAAGTAATCTCGTATTTAAATGGTAAAGATATGGCTAAGCTCAGCAGATATGTTGGAGAGGCATTTTCTATTGACTTTTTTTTAACAGAGAAGTTCAACTTTACATAAGATACCACTAACGATTTCCGGACTATATTTACCAATATACTACTATATTTACTATAATATACGAAATGTTATATATCGAATTCTCATACCATGACTACCCATAATAATCTATTACTTTTTACCTTTAAATCTTCCTTTCAGTAACAACTATAAGTTCTCCATATATTAAAGTTAACATTAAAAATAAGCAAATATGTTTTGTAGGAAATATAGCTTATAGTATATCTGTTATTAATAATCTTGAACAATGAGGTTCTTTCTGAAATTGCTAGTTCTTTTTGTTATTAATGGCATTTGGAGGCTATTATTATTTTTCTGTACTACTACTATATTTATTTATTTTTATTTTATTTGTTTTATTATGAGGCAATTATTATTTTACTACCGGTTACTTTTATTTTATTAAATCAGAACTCCTGCGAACGGGTGTTATCCACTGCAGTGGTGTTTTGGTGAGATTGTATATAAATAAACACATTTGTCTGTCTGTCTGTCTGAGATAAAGCTTGAGACAATAGAGAGAGAAACACTTTATTTATCATAAAAGAGGTGCTGCCCAACTACATTGGGTTGCTAAGACACAGCATACTTTAGGTCCATATGAGGCTATTTGTAATATCTTATTGTAACAATCTATATTAATAATAATTAATTAAATTAAATTTATAATAATTAAATAATTAAAAGTTCTTAAACTCATTCATTATTAGGAACAACAGTGTGATTTTTTATTAATATTTTTCTGTTAGTCGGATTATATGGTTTACTTTCAAGTTTGAATATCAGATATTGACAGTTTTTACTATTTTTTTTTTTTTTTGCATGTTTTCCTGTTAGTTTGTTTTTATTATTTATTTACTATATTTTATTATTGATAACCTATATAAAGCTTTATGTCACTATTAATAATTTGCAACTCGGACTGTAAAAAGTTTAAATTTTTTAAAATCTCAATTAGGATTCAAGTTTGCTACAAATTAGGTAGGTGAATTATGATTCATTAAAAACATTATGACTTCTAATAGCATTAAATTCACTTTTTTATTAAATAATATTGTCTAACAATAATAAAATAACTAAAATACCTTCTGATATAATTCCAACAGATTTGGCAATTGCTTTAGCAGTTATTGGGTGATCTCCAGTTACCATGATAACTTTTATTCCTGCAGAACGGCACTTAGCAACAGCGTCTGGTACAGCTGCTCGAGGAGGATCAATCATAGACATCAAACCCACAAATCTCATTCCATTCAATGGGAAGTTTGGTTCATCACAGTCAAATTTAAAACCTAAGGGAAACTTATCAGATGGAAGCATCAGATCACAAAAACCTGTAACAAAAAATAACTGGGTTAATATGAAGAGGCTTACATTGAAGTGAATTCAATAAATTAAAATGAACTTTTTTTTTAATTGAATGAACATCAGTCAAGTTGAACAGCAGTTTTGTTTCTAGTAAAAAATTGACACTGTTCTTAAATAAAAACTACATGATAAAATATAGCAATCTATAAAAACATATTATGATTAGAATTTAAACAAATTAATTTTGAAAAGGCGTGATGCCTAATACAAAATTCAGGACTCCATAAGACTTATTGGGCTCAAGCTGTATCCACCGCAGTTTATATAAGTAATAGGTATCCGTCTAAGCCTCTCCAAGGCATGACTCCATATGAAGCTTGGTTTTAAAAGAAGCCTAATCTTCACTATTTAAGAGTATTCGGTTGTATAGCCATGGTGCAAGTACCCAAGGAAAAACGTGAAAAATGGGACGCTTTATCACAAAAACCAATATTTGTTGGTTATTGTGACAACATTAAAGGCTATAGATTCTACAAAAAAGATAACTATCAGTAGAGATGTTATATTTTTTTAAGAAAAATGTTAAAGGGTGTGGAAAGAAGCCAGGAATATACTATGAAGAAACCTTTTCACCAATTATAAGGTATACCTCCCTAAGATATTAACTTGCATTGTCTGTTAAGGAGAACCTAGACATAATACACATGGATGTGAAAACAGCCATCTTCATGGATTCTTAGAAGAAGAAATTTACGTCATACCTCCTGATGAAGTGACCAGAGAATCTTATGACTCTGTTTAGCGCTCAAAAAAGGGATGGAGGATTTAAAGCAGAGTGGCTGATTAATCAAAACGGAATAATCAAATAAATCAAGTCTTTTGAGATGGAAATGGTTGGGGGTGCGGTCAAATGAAAACACTATATGTGAAATAACAAATATATTGTGCCGATGTTTCAAATCAAGTCTTTATTCCAGGACTTACTCAATCTAAGGCAAATCCCTGTTTGCCTTTTAATTTATTACCTTTTTTTAATTTATTTAAAAAAAGGTGATTATAGACTAATAGTAGCTGTTTATGTTGATTATATTTTCATTTTTTCCAATGACACCAAATCAAGGATGGATATCCAGATAAGGCTCGAATCTGAATTTAAAATGAAGAATCTCGGTAAGTTAAAAAACCGTGATTGCAAAAGGGCAAACTGTGGATCAACCAGACTCAGTTCATTGAGAAAATATTGGAGAAATTCCGGATGGAAGACAGCAGTCCAGTGGCTACTCTGATAGAAATACGCTTGATGCTTTACCAAGACAGTGAAGTGAAGTGCGACCCTAATGTGCCATACCAACAAGCTGACAGGAGTCTCTAGCTTGTCTCAATTCTCTAGACCTGATTTGTGTTTTTCTGTGAATTGCTTGAGTCAATTTAAGAATAATCATAATTAACTTCATTGGTTAGCTGTTAAGAGATATTCAAATATATTAAAGGTTCTAAAAATTTAAGATTAGAATTTACCAGGAATGGTAATCCCGACATTGTCTCTTTTTGTGATGCAGATTAGGGAAATAAAACAAATAGTAGACATTCTATTAGTGGTTGTAGTTTCAAATATATGGGAGGATTAATTTCATGGTTCAGTAAAAAACAATACCTTAAGCACGGTAGAAGCAGAATATATTTCTTTAAGTTTCGCAGTTCAAGAAATTTTGTTGTTCAGAACCTTCGTTGATGAATTAATTTCTTTTAACTCTAAAAAAACGTCTATTATTTTTGTGACAATGAGGGAGCCATACATTTGGCCAAAAATAATGTGACGAGCCAGCGCTCTAAACACATCGACATTAGACACCATTTTATTAGAGATTGGATTCATAATGGTATAATCAAAATAAACTAATATGCCATAAACTATATGCTAAGTGACAATATGTTGGCCAATATACTAACCAAACCTCTGCCTAATAACTTTACTTGGACTTGAAAAAAATTTTTTTTTTTTTTAAATACTAACTTAAGTATTATGTTTTATGTAAAATGTTTTACTTGTAATTTTTTTTTTAATATTTGACCTCACATCAATGATTTAAGGGGGAAGTGTTAGTTATGTAAATCATTGTTATGTTTAATGTATTAGTTTATTTGAATTTGAATTGACTCTCATGTGCAGAATTGCCTGGAGTTCCCTCACTCCAGACCTATCATGTCTCTCTTTCTGCTAACTGGCATCCCTTTTTGTATGTACCACTTCTTGAATAAACGTGTTAAACAAGGTGAGCATTATTTATTCACATAACCACGTTACCAACAGTACCAACAGTTTATCAAAATAGTTTATGAGAAACTAATATAACCTATAATACTCTAAACAAACTTTGTAAGGAAATTTCTTACATATGTGGGAAGAATTATAAGCAACTTAAAATAATTTGAAATTTTAAGAAACTAAATATTAGTATTTTTTTTCGTATTTAAGAAGGCTGAAATTCGTTTATAAGCAAAAATTAAAATAATAATAAATATAAAAAAAAAAAAACCTAAAACTCGCTCTCCTAATCCACCAAGTTCAAGATAAGCATTGTTAAAAGCCTCTTTCATTTCCTCATCCAAAAGTTTTTCTTTGCCACCAATAAAAATAGTTGAACAGCGATCTAATATTCTTTCTGGAGCTCCCTTCATTACCATTAAGTGACGGGGATCATTAGGATCTTCAGTTTCATGTATTGAAACCTAGAAAAAATTAATATTATATAATTTGTATATTAATGTATATATATTATAATAACACAACTATGTTTAATGTCAGAATTAAATTTGTATGAAAAAATTCCTATTCCAAATGTAGGTTCAATAAAATCTCACTGTTCTCTCTTAATTAAAAAATTAATTTAATATCAATGAGATGCATGTTCAGTAAAGTCTATCTTTTAATAAGATAAATTATGAATTGGAATTCAACATTTTGAAAATTGAAAACTTGGTAAGGATTTAAATGCTTACTTGATATTTGTTGGTTGAGTTAAAAGGAATTTCACAAACTTTTCTGTTGCGTCTACGGATAGACAAGACATCTCCTAAAGCTAATTCCATACATTTTAGTAAAGCTGCTTCTGATGCGTCACCATTCACTTCCCTATAATAAACAACAGTATACTAAATATCAATGTTATTCAATTTTTTCTTATTACATGAGAAATAGAAAACGAGTCAAGTATTCATCATAATAATTGGCTCTATAAAAGAAGAATCAAATACACTCGCAGCCAAAAAAACCGGCGCACCTAGATTTTTGCAAATATCTTTTTATTAGACCAAAATAAACTTCCCACTTTTTATCTTAGCAAAGTATATACTATATGCTTCTAAGAGGCACAAGGAAAATGAAAAAAAAAGGACATATAAATAAGATATAAAATTTATTATAAAAAAAAGAAGAAATATCAAATAAAAATAAAAATTTACTTCTAAAATTTGCATTTTTAACTTTAATTAAACAAAAAAAAAAAAAGCGTCCTCAGTACCGGGTATTGCCTCCTCTGGCTCTGATGACTGCTTTAATCCTCCTCGGCATACTTTGGATGAGGATTGCTACCCGTACCTGGGGTATAGCCTCCCACTCTTCCACTAGCGCTGTTCTGAGGTTCTGTAGGGTAACTGGAGGGTTTGGCCGCCGTCGGACACACCTCCCTAACTGGTCCCATAGTTGTTCTATAGGGTTCTGGTCTGGGCTTCGAGCTGGCCACGGCAGGGTACGAATGCCGATCTCATCCAGATACTCTTGCACGACATGTGCTGTGTGTGGCCGGGCATTATCCTGCATTAGGCGAAAATTATTCCCAATGAAAGGCGTAAAAGGCATCACGTATTCTTCTAGAATCTCCGTGATATACGAAGTTGCATTGAGGGACGGTCTGCTGAACACGTGGAGGTCTGTCCTCGCTTGTGATGTGATGCCTCCCCACACCATAACAGACCTACGTTCGAAATCCACTGTTTCAGCGATGTTGCACTGACTGTACCTCTCCCCCCTTCTTCTCCATACTCTTACTCGGCCATCCTGAGTATACAGGTAAAACCTCGACTCGTCGCTGAACATAACGGAGGCCAAATCAGTCCAGTTAGCGTGGTCTCGGCAAAATTAAAGACGTGCATTTCGGTGAGCTACCGTCAACTGAGGACCTATTACTGGGGCCCTGGAGTGCAAGTTCACTTCGGCGAGCCTTCTCCTTATTGTTTGTGCACTCACGTCCACCTCCCGAGCAACTCTCAGCCGGCAAGCTGTTTCTACTGCTGTCTATGTACGGTTTCTTAAAATTTGCATAATGATGAAACGGTCATCTGCTGGCTCAGTCGTTCTGGGGCGCCCTGATCCTGGCCTCCTCGTATAGAGTCCCGTCTCCTGGTACCTCTGAACCGCCCTTCGAACCTTTGTTTCCGATAGGCCTAAAGTCCTGGCCACGTAACGTTGGCTTCTATCATCTTCAAACAACGCAATTATTCGGGCAAATGTCGTAGCTTCCAAAACCATTTTATTAAACAAAAAAGATTAATTAACAACCTCACACAAAAAAACGAAAAGAAATTAACAAGAAGAGCACTTTTAGAAGGAAAACGTATAACCGTAAAGTCGCATATACGTACTGATGCAGTATTGTTTACGAATTCTTATCTGTTGATTGCTTACTATAGAGGATTATTGACATAACATTAAAGGGGGATGTGCTTATTCTGGATAAGAAATGAAAAATAGATGCTAGGACGTGTTATACCTACGTTAAGATACATTTAGTGCTAAAAAGGAAGGTGCGCCGGTTTTTTTGGCCGCGAGTGTATACCATGGTAAGGGTGTAAATACAATTACAGTACTCTACAACTAGCAGAAGGTGTAAGGAATTTTTATTTTTACCAAAATTTCAGTATAAAAGTTGAGGCATAAAAAATCTCAATCTGTACTACTGTCACCTATGAAGGGTAATAGATTCTGCTTTCGGCATCCCGAAAGCTCCTACCATGAATTGAAGTACCAGGGGTGGGCAAATCAAATGGCAGGACCACCAAGATTTGAATGCCCAAAAAACCCATACAACTATAAAGGCTGTAAGATTCATTCTCTGAAAATATAAATGATGAATTGAGTGTAATGTAATAAAACTAAACATTTGGAGGAGAAAGGTGAAAGAAATAATGAAGACAAATTACAAGCAAGATCTTTTATCTCATGACATAAACTCATAGAGGTTAAGATGTCAGGGCATCATGATGAAACCATTAATCCTAAAATATTTGGCAAAAAAACTAGGCAGTAGACAGAAAAATCAGACAGAATAAACAAATGTGGCGGCATCAGCCACAAGTAATTATTTTGTTTGTTAAAATTAAACATTATTTAAAAATTAAAACAAAATCAAATGATATTTGTTATTTATTAAGTGTTAAACAAAACTAATAAATTTAATATAAATGTTACAATATTGCAGCCTACAAACATGTGTTTAATATATATAATTGTTGTAATAAAAAAAACAACATATGTTTTAAAAAAATAGAATAATGTCTAGTCATGTTGGAATTGTTTTTCAATAAAAGTTCTTATTTTGTTGTAGTGAGTTTTAATTAATCTTAATGTATAAAAAAAAACACTACAATTGGTGACCCCTGACTTGTTTATGAGTTATTTCTTAAATTAATCATGACAGAAGAAAATAATGGTGAAATTTTGATGAAGAACATTGATAAGGTTAGTGTCAAACTTCCACCTTTTTGGAAAGACAACCCCGAAATTTGGTTTTGCCAGGCCGAAGCCCAGTTTGATCTTGGGGGAATCACAAAAGAAGGTACAAAATTTAATTACCTAGTTGCACAATTAGACCTTAAGATAGTAGAAAATATATATGATATTGTCTCACCTACTGAGGACAACAAATATACCATTCCCAAGGGTAGACTTTTAAGTATATTTCGAGAAAGTGAGGACAGAAAAATTAAAAAAGTCGTTAGCGAATTAGAGATAGGAGATCAAAAACCCAGTCAGTTACTTCGAAAAATGAAAGGATTAGCAGGTGACGATTTTTCTGATAAACTTTTGAAAACATTGTGGCTTGATAAACTTCCAACAGAAATAAGAAGTATTTTGGCTATTTCGGAAGGAAATTTGGATAAATTGGCTGAAATCGGTGATAAAATATGGGATATCAAACCTGTGCATGATATAAATGTTGTTCATTCTAAAGGGGGCCACATTCGATTCGACACTGGAGGAACTGAATAAAAGACTATCTGCACTTGAGTCTAGGATAGAAGTTCCAGAAGTTCAAGTAGAGACAACGCGTCCGTTCGTTCTCGTAGTAAGAGTCGAAATAAATGTTTTAACCCAAAAGGAAAGTATTGTTATGGCCATTATCGTTTTGGAAATAACTGTATACCGGCAAAGTGCACACCTGAATGTAAATGGGATACAGAGAAGGGAAACTCCTCATGGCAGGCACAGAACTGACCAGCTGTGCTGCTGTAAATATTCCAGGTCAACATCGTTTGTTCTTACGAGATAAGATTACAGGTATTCGCTTTTTGTTTGATAGTGGCGCAAATGTTTCCATTATACCAGTGAATAAATTAAAAGCAAATCAAGAAGCAGGAATTAATTTACTTGCTGCTAACAATACAGAGATTCCTACGTTTGGAACTCAAGTTCTTCAAATTGACCTGGGACTAAGACGACAAATGGAGTGGACATTCTTTTTAGTTAAAACTGATAAAGGTATTATAGGAGCTGATTTTCTACACAATTTTGGGTTATTAATTGATTTAAAAACAAAAAGCTTATTGATAACAATACACAGCTGACTGTTTTGGGTGAGTTAGTTGCAATCGAGGAAATGGAATCATTGAGTTCTCTCAAAGCCACTTGTCAATTCTCACATCTGTTAACTAATTACTGATCAAGGCAAACAATTTAAATGTGAATTATTCAAATCCTTGACATCAATCTGTGGAACTAAACTAAATCACACAACTGCTTACCACCCCCAATCGAATGGAAAGATCGAGCATTTTCACCGAGTGCTGAAATCAGCCATCAAAGCTCACGGAAAACAACAGTGGACACAAGTAATTCCAACTATTCTTTTAGGCATAAGAACTTGTTTAAATGAAGATGCCTCAGCGACCATAGCAGAGATGGTATATGGAGTTCCTAAGACTTCCAGGTGACTTCTTTGAGACTCCCAGACCCAATTCGGATGTACCAACATTCATCAGCATGTTGCGCCAGCAAATGGATCGCCTGCGCCCAAGACCAGTGGAACATAAAAACAGGACTACTACCTTTATCCATAAAGACTTAGCTAATGCCACACACGTCTTTGTTAGAGTGGATCGTGTAAAAGCAAGTTTGGAAAAGCCCTATGAAGGTCCATTTGTTGTCATTCGACGAGCGGAAAAATATTACACCTTAAATATCAAGGGTAAAGAAGTGAATGTGTTGCTTGACCGGTTAAAGCCAGCACACCTGTTGTGCGAAGACAATGATTCAACTCAGGAGCAATCAAGTGGACCACCTACTGTTAAACCGGGGGATCCTGGGCAGCCTGAAGCAACTGTGAAGAAGACACCTTCAGGAAGAGCAGTGCGTTTTCCCTCGCGATTTCCAACGTAACATAGTTACTGGGAGGAGAGTGATGTAGCGGCATCAGCCACAAGTAATTATTTTGTTTGTTAAAATTAAACATTATTTAAAAATTAAAACAAAATCAAATATTATTTGTTATTAATTAAGTGTTAAACAAAACTAATAAATTTAATAAAAATGTTGCAATATTGCAGCCAACAAACATGTGTTTAATATATATAATTGTTGTAATAAAAAAAAAACATATGTTTTAAAAAAATAGAATAATGTCTAGTCATGTTTGTGTGAATTGTTTTTCAATAAAAGTTCTTATTTTGTTGTAGTGAGTTTTAATTAATGTTAATGTTTAAAAAACCACTACACAAAGATAGAAGAAGAAATTAATGAAGTACCTTGAGAAAACAGTTTGAGATAAACAGAAGTAGACTTACAGAAAAATGGATATTTAGGATCTGTAAATTAACTGAAAAATATTACATTGAATATAAGAAACAGCTTTTAAAGAATGAATCACAAAAAAAAAATAAAAAATAAAAAAAAAATAAAAAAGATAAAATTTTGGATTATTACATTTTTCTATATTCTTCTTAGGACATCATTTATCTGCTATAATAATAAGAATATAAATTTGTTCAAGTGATAGCATTTGGCAAGTAAAATGTGCATGTAAAGTTATTGGATAATATAAATAATCAATCTTTGAAAAAGTAATCAAAACTGAATCAATGGGTGAACAGAGGCATAGGTTGGAGGATTATTCAGGTTGAGACATGCCAGCTTAAATGAAGGGACGATTTGGCAACAGCTATTGGTTTGAACCTTCAAGCTAGATGTTTGAATGCATTGAGAAGTTTGGGATCAGAGTAAAAAAAGTGAGTCAGAAAAGACTAGGATCTAAACAATCTAAACAACGTAACATTAAATAGGATACAAAAGGGAAGTTTCAGATATTTCCCTGAGATAAAGATAATTTATTCACGCCTAATACCCAGAAAACTAAAAATAAGATTATGCAATACTTCACTGTACTTCATGAGAAGCATTAGCTAGACAAGGCACAGAAGACCATAAAAATTATACTTAGAAACTATAGATTACAGTTTCTCTTCCATTAATGTGTGATATTAGTACCACATAGAAAACAAAAAAGATAAATAACACTCATTACGAGTACTATATTTAATTTTTAAAAAAGGATGTATCAAGAGAGTAGTTAAAAATTCATTAGGCTACCAGTGCTGGCTGAGTAAAGCTTCTATCTAGAGGCTTCCAAAGAAGCTAGAAGTACTCTTGGTATCCCAATGAGTCCTCCCCTATTGAGCTACTGAAATTCACACAGTTAAAAAAGTAGTCAGTATAGTGACATGGCACACCCGGAGCACCGCAAACCCCGAAGCACCATAATATCTCTAACTCTGTTGGCGCTTTGGTCCCTGTAGAACCTTGGCCCCTTCGACAATTTTCCTATTCAGCTCGATCCTCCATTCAACCACTCCCATCAGTCGAAGATCTGCCTCCACATCTTCCTGCCATCGCAGTCTTGGTCTGCCTCTTTCTCTTTTACCATCCGGGCGTCCTTCCATTATTTGCTTTGGGGTTCTTCCTTGATCCATCCGTTGAATATGCTCCAACCATCTAATTCTTCCTTTTTGATACAGGAAACTAGGTCCGCATCCTCGTACAGGTCTCTAAGTTCCTTATTTGTCTTTATTCAGAACTTATTTGTATCTATCCTGGTTGGGCCATATATTTTTCTTTGGATCTTTCTCTCCCATGTGTTTAGAAGTCTCTCTCGCTGCTTTGTAAGGGTCCATGCCTCGCTACCATACATCACCACTAGTTGGAGTACCATCTTGTAGACTCTTTTTTTGATATCCGGGATATTTCTTGGTTTTGAAAAATTGTCTTTAGTTTTCAAGTTCAATGTTCGGATAGTCAAAATTTTCAGTAGCACCTGTTGCCACTTTAGATCCTCGCTTTGATTTCTTCCTCAGATTGTGCTCTGATGATTGTACCAAGATATTTAAATTTTTATACATCTTCGAAATTATAGCCTCCATTCACCAATGGTCCAACAGAGTCCCTTTTCCTGGATGTGTACATGTATTTGGTCTTGCTTTCATTTATTTCCAGTCACATTTTTTTCGCAGCTTCTTCAAATTTTTCAAAGGTTACTATGAGCAAATCTTTGGCTCTTTCTGCAATGACCACATCATCGGAAAACGCGAGGAGCTGTATTTTTTCATCATAAATGCACCCTTTCCTCCTACCTTGCACTGACCTGATAACTGTTTCCAGTGCTAGATTGAACAGTACTGGTGATAGGGGATCCCCTTGCCTTATACCTTTTTGTATCGAAAAACCAGCGGTGAGTTCTTCCTGGAACTTCACCATGCCTCTTCTGTTCTTTAAGGTCATTTCGATTAGTCTTATAAGTTTTGTGTGGCATCCCAGGCTTGAATTTTGTTTTAGGGGGGTTTACATAAGAATATAGTATTTTGTAAATGAAAAAAAATTATAAAATGAAAAATAATTCCATGGAACAAGAATATTTTGCTATTCTTGGGGGCTAATATGGTCAATTACTATAAAAATAAAAAGAAAAATGTAGTCCCTTGGGGTAGAGAGCTCAAGTAGAAAAACACACTGAAGAGACAGTGCAATTTAATACACTTTGAACAAAAATAAATAAACAAAAACATATAATATAACTGAAAGAAAAAAGATAAATTTTCATTACTTTTTCAAAATAGGGACTCCTTCTTGCCCTCCCTTGAATTCAGCACGGTTACAAAGAGTTGCAATCCTGGCTAAAGCTTTGAAACCTGGACTTGTTCTGTCATACTGGACACCTAAATATTTTAATAAATAAATTAAACAGATAATACTTCAATTTAAATATTTAATAATTAAAGAAAATTATTAGTAGACACACCAGATTGGTCTTCAGTAGTATCTGCTTCAATAATTTGATTGTCAAACCACATATGAGCGACAGTCATCCTGTTCTGGGTTAAAGTTCCAGTTTTATCAGAACATATGGTTGATGTTGAACCTAAAGTTTCTACAGCTTCAAGATTTTTAACAAGACAATTCTTGGAAGCCATTCTTTTAGCAGTAAGAGTCAGGCACACAGTGACAGTAGCCAATAAACCTTCAGGAACATTGGCAACAATGATACCTACACAAATTTTTCATAAAATAAAGTTAAAAAACTTTTTTTAATACAAATGTTCATAAGTAATATGTAACCTACATAGTTATTTTTAATGCTTTAATTTGGATATCGAAACATAGAACAATATAAGATGGATACATAGATAAAATTAATGAGTGAAAAAAAATTATCAATAAATCCTAAAGATTAAATTTATCTATAAACCTTTTTGTTATTGTTCATGACATATCCATATAATAGTCTCACCAATAAAGTAAATATTAAAAAAATATATACAAACTGAATACACATAAAATTCAAATTCTTACCAATTAAAAATATCACAGCATCCAACCAATAATAACCAAGAATAAAAGCAATTATAAAAAATGAAACTCCAAGAAAAACAGCAACACCAGTAATAATGTGTATAAAATGGTGTATTTCTTTTGCTATTGGTGTTTCGCCAGTATCTAAACCAGATGCCAATCCAGCTATCCGGCCCATCACAGTATTATCACCACAGCTAATTACAACCCCCTTTGCCGTACCTAAAACATATGACATTGAAAGAAAATTGTAATATACATATTTATACCATTACTAGCAAATTTATTTACACACGCACACACATAGAAAACTAAAGACATTAATAAAGAGTTCGAATGTGTTATTCTCCCTTTACATTACAACGTTGTATGTTATAGAGACACAAATAAGTAGGCCAGATCCAGAATAAAATAAGAGAAGGTACCGATTAGCTTAATTTTTTTTCAGTATGAATTACTTCTTAGATCTATTAGATTTATTTTTATGTTTTTATACATGAGTTACCTTAGTTAAAATAATCATAATATCAGCTATTCAACAATTAACTATTTTTTTCCGACCGTCACCAGATTTAATATCAGTATGTAGACAATGACAGTGAAGCTGTTTCTATTTCAAGTACTACCAAGACAAAAATTTTCAACCTATGAGCCTTGACAACATTGCATTTAATCGTTGAGGCTACCATCTATAGGCCTGTGAAAGAAGTAATACCTTCTAGTAATATAAAAGAAATCGAAAATAATATCAGCAGAGTTAAGGGTTTTGTCAAGCATGTTTATCTGAAAGTTTATAGTCACAAAGCACAGAGTCAATATAGAAAAAACATAACAGCCTAGACCACATATTGTAAACTGCTATATCCTATATATACCCTTAACAGCTAAGATCTTAGGAACAATCATCTGGGTACAAGACAAACCACTATGGAAAATTCACTTCCATGAGAAAATATAATACAATAGTTCAGTCTGATGTACAACGTATAATACTAGATAATAGAGCAACTAAAGGATAGAAATGTAAAAATTTTTAATCACAGTCAGAATGATATGATAATCTCGTATAACAGTTAATTAAAAAGCCAATACTTTGGCTCAGAAAGTATCTAAATGCATCTCCGTCACCAGAGCATGTCTGTGGCATAAAGCCTAAGCTATACATTAGACCAGCAAAAAATTAAATAAATACCTAGGCTAAAAAAATACAGAAAATCGTTTCAAGCAGTTATTTAGAAAGTCCCTGTGAAAATGGAAGCAAAATAGTGCCTCGAATGGTGTCACACTTAGGAAATATATAGGACTATACACTAGAAACTGCAATAATTTTAATAAAATCAGTAGAATGTCGATGATTCAAATATCCTGATAATTCGTATGGATTCACTGCTCCCTTGATGATCTCCCTTTAATTCTTATAAACAAAATGTAATTTGGTCTCATTGATGTTTCGTATTTATTTTCATCTTCATAGTATTTTAAATATTCAATATTTCAAATTAAAAATAAAATATGGTTTGGTCTAAAACCTTTTCAGGAAAAGGCGAATTAGTGAGAGATTACCGTTTCTAAGAATTTCCTTTTGTTTATCTTTTTCTTTTCTTTTCCTGCACTCTTTTCGTTGAATGTGATGTTATTTTTCAGTTTTGTTTTGAATATGTCTCTGAAAAAGTCTAAACAATCTCTTTCCATCAATGAAGAACAAGAATCATTGTTAAAACTTTTTAATGTTCCTCGGTTGACAATAACATAAATTTTAAAAAACAAAGGCAAAATCTACTCTCTGGCAACGAGCATTAAATTATAGTGCTTCAAGACAGGTGTATACCCAGAACTAGATCATTAAAAACTATGTTTGATACATGCACACAATTCAAACTTGCCTATTGGAGGTAACATGTTTAAGGGAAAAGCCAAAAGTTTTGTAGGAAAAATGGGAATTAAGGATTTTCGAGCACTTTATGGTTGGTTTGATTGGTAAAAAAAAGACACCATTTTGATGATGGTTTAGCAGTAGCAGGGATGTTAATAGGGAAGATGAAGAAGAAACTATGCTGGTGATAGCTCCAAAAAAGGCTAGCAAACACAAAAACTACATTTGTCATTTTTTAGTGTAATCGGATGTGATGTGCGGAGAGGCGTTCCATGCCGTAAACTCGCCAAACATAACTATAAAGAAGAACCGCCTTTAAGGATTACATCAAAAGTAAATAACTAAAAATAACTCCTATGTATATGAATAGTACTAAATTTTTGTATTAATTTTGTTATTTTGTATTTTTTATTCCCTATCAATTAAAATCTCGATAATTCATATATTTTGATAATTTGTATTTCACTTTCGGTCCTGTGACAATACGAATTATCGGGATCTGACATTAAATGTATACTTTAAAGCTGATGAGATTGATAAATCATGTCAAATATAAAACAGTTAAAATTTAATAAAAAAAATTCAATTAAAAATGATAGTACAAAATTAATATCAATACTAAATTGATGGAGCACAACAGATTATAGGAATAATTACAAATATGAGATTAAGTAATTTAAAAGATTTGATAAATTCATAAGTACCTTCAACAGCATTTGTAGAGAAGAAGGCAAGATTTTTAGTTTCTAAAGGATTATCATTCGTAAGTTCAACACCACGACTTTGAGGTTCTGATTCTCCAGTCAAAGATGAATTATCAACTTTAAAACCTCTGGCTTCAATAATGCGGATATCTGCTGGAATACGATCACCAAATTTGACTTCAACAACATCCCCTAAAACAATATCTTCTGCACGCAGAGTAAGTTTTTCTCCTTGCCGTATCACAGTAGCAAACTAAAAGCAAAAAATAAAAATCAATTTTCATTATAAATTAATTATTAAGTAAAATATATTAAACAAATGATTGGAATATTTTAAATTCCAATAATTTGTTTAATATAATATAATATACAATAAGATAAGATTAAAATTAGAAAAGTGTTTTTCTAACCTGAGGCACCATATTTTTAAATGACTCCATAATTCTAGAACTTTTGCTTTCTTGGTAGTAGGAAAATATACCAGTAACAATGACAACGGCAGCTAAAACTATGCCTAGATATAACTGTAAAATAAGAAATAAAATATAATAAAACAATTAATCAAACAAAGATTCAAATAATTAAAAAAATTAAGGCTATCCTTACAGATATCAATCAAATTTTAAAAAAAGCATTAATGGAGAGTGAAAATATTACTATCAACACCAAGAAATTGAAAATATGAAAAGTTTCATAGAATAGTTAACAGTCTTCCATATGATAATTAATAATTACTATAATTAATACCAATATAATAATAATATTGAGCAACTTCATTTCTAAAAATAGTAACATTTGTTGTACCTATATTGAAAACCATTAGCATAGCTATTTCATGTTAAAGAGGGATAATTTCATGAAACATGAGTTATTTGAGCAATTAATAAATGGTAATCCACAATATATACAAATGGAATGATTAAAAATAAAATTATTTATTTAAGAATCAATTTTTACCATATTAGTTATTTATAAATATAAAGTATTTGAATAGCTTATTTGGTGTAAAACAAAAAAAAAACTTATAAAAAATTATGGGTGCCTATAGAAGTAGAAGTACCTCAAACACTTCATTTTTTTTTTTTTTAAATAATAATTTTATTCCATATTTACAAAATATACATGTTTATAATTGATTGGGGTACTCCCTTGTACAATTCATTTTCTTGTTGACAATTTAATTTAAAACTGTTTTATACAATTTGGTAAAAAAAAGAGAGAAAAAAAACCCAAAACAATGATTAATAGCATGACAAATGGCCCTAGGATTTTTTAAAGGAAGCAAAAAATCTTTGGTTATGCCATCCTTCAAGGAGACTGAGCCTGTGCGATATCAGGTACCTGTTAAAGATCCCTATCTTAATTACACCTGGATTTAGGACTTCCACTGTAGCATCGTCTTATTAGCCATAGTAGCATTTTTTTATTTGTTTAACATCACAAAAGTCATGTTAAAAAAATAAAAAAAATTCTTATAAAGGGACGTAAAACAAACAAACAAAATTTTCTTGACTTTGTAAACACAGTATTTTTATTCGCTTTTTCATATGTGTTATGAGGTTCTCAGAAATTTAATTTTTAAAATACCCAATTATTTCATTGGCTATTTATCCTTTGCCTGATAGTGGTTCAGTCTATTATGGAGGAGGTACATTGATTTCTTGAATTAATTAAATGAGAGGCATTGAGTGGGTAATACAGTAAATAGTTCACTTATCTAAGTCACTTACATTATCATCTGAGGGCTCCTCAACTGTACTAGCCTGAATTGAATAGGCAATAAAACACAAAATAGCGCCAACCCAAAGAAGTAAAGCAAAGCCTCCAAATAACTGTTTACAAAATTTAACCCATTCTGGTGTAGTTTTTGGAGGTGTTAATGCATTAGGACCATCTCTTTCAAGGTTTTCTTTTGCTTTTGCATGAGTTAACCCCTAAAAAAAAATAGAAAAAAAATAATAATAGAAATTTGGATAATCAATAATGGTAATAAAAAAAAATTAAAATAAATTTTAAAAATATTCTTATAATTTCTGTGCATGGTTTACACCTTTTTGGGCTAAAAACAAAATGAAACATTAATTATAACTTAAGAAAAGCATTTATGAAACAACCTTTAAAGTATCATATAAAAATGTAAAACCTTAATGCCAAAAATCATAATATGTACAAAATTAATTAATGAAAGTTGTTAAGATTCACAGATCTGAAATAGTTAAACGTAAAAAGTTTGTGAAGTATAGTTAAAAATAATTCTAGAAATAATTTAATTTTCAATTTTGTGATTTTTAAATTTTAAATACACCATTATTTACTAAAACTACTATAAAATTGAAACAAGCATAGACACAACGTTATTATATTGGAAAATTAAATGAGTTCTTTCAAATAACTAATAAGATACATAAATCCTTATTGTAGCAGACCATAATATTAAAAATTTTACAGACCCAAAATTTTACAGATAATTATAACTAGTTTTATTTGAGTATTTTTTTTTTTTACTGTTTCAGGATGTGTTCCAAAACGTTGATACAATTCTTCAACAGATATTTTATGATGGTCAATATCTAATTCCTGTTTCAAATCATCTAGGTCCCCTTTTCTTTGTTTTTTCACAGGAGGTTTTCGTCTTGACTGAAAAAAAAAAAAAAAAAGAGATTGAAATAATCACAATATAAATACGGATCTATTAATAACAATAATACATTATAAAGTAATGATAATTAAAAGATGAATACAAAAAGATTAAATATTATGCAAGTATCAGAGCAATTGCAGAACACTTAAAATAATATACAAAACAGTGTCTTTTAATACAAAAAAAAAAAAAAAATATATTAATTTTTGCCATAATTGAGCAGTTTATCAGTTTAACATTATCAGATATAAAAAGAAAGAAATGAAAACTAGACTCACTCTTAAATGGAATGCCTAGGCCTAATTCTATGTTAATTTAATGTTATGCCTGAATTTCAATTAGACTATATTATTGTTTAACATGAACTGAACTTTTATAAACTGAGTAAAAAAAAAATCCCCACACCTTGATTATAAAAAGAAAAATGCAAATAAAAGATAAGGAAGTGTAATCAGATGCAACTTGGTAATTTTGGGTTTTGTGATCTCTATTAAGACTACTTGTAATAACTCACAATGCTTATTGTGATAATCAGGTCATCACCTGACGTTAGTTCACCAAATTGCTCACCTTCAATTTTACTGAGAAAGTGCACAGAGCCTGATTGGGCCTTTTTTATGTTCAGCAAAGAGTCCAGGCTTAACAGTATACTCAGGATGACAGGGAATGAGTATGGAGAAGAAAGGGAAAGACGTGCAGTCACTAGAACATCGCTGGAACAATCAGTTTCGAAGGTGTGTTACGGTGTGGGCAGGCATCAAATCACAAGCGAGTATGGACTTCCTCGAGTTTAACAAATCATCCATGGATGGATTTTGTACATCACAGAGTTTCTAGAGGAATATTTGATGTTTTCAAGCCTTTCATTGGCGACAATTTTCGCCTAATACATGCTAATGTCACACACAGCAGATTTCATGAAAGAGTACTTGGATAAGGTCAGCATTTGTATACTGCTGTAGCCAGCATGAAACCCAGATCATAACCCAACAAAGGGACCATTTAGAGAGGTATGTACGACAATAGCTGAACCCTCCATTTACTCTCTAGGACTTCAGGACTGGACTGTTAGAAGCAAGGGCGTCCAAACCCCAGGAACGGTTAGCTATCATCATTGAAGATTGAGCCAGATCAGAGCCAGAGAAGGTAATACCCGGTACTGAGGAAGATTTTTTTTTGTTTGATTACAGTTAAGAAAACTATAGAAATATGATTTTATTTTTGTAGATATTCTTTGTTATCAATTTTTTTTATACTGCTATGTTATTTTTTCTTAATTTTCCAGAGTGGCATGGAAGCATACAGAAAATACTTTTACTAGGGAAAAAAATAGAAGTTTAATTAGGTTTAAAAATAAATTATTTACAAAAATCAAGGTGCGAGGGTTTTTTTGACTATCAGTTTAATATGTATAATTTAATACATATAAAATATAATGAAGTTAAATCCTTATCTAAGCAATATCAATTGATAAATTATAAATATAATTAATCTACATATATTATAGTTGCCCTTCGCCTCCCCGGGAATAGATAATAATAAAAACTACAATTCTGATTCTTCTTAAGCTTCTTAATTAAATATACCAGTAAAAATTCAGATACATCAATAGATTATTATTTTCAAAAGAGGAATATTCAGCAGAGATAGCCCAACAAGAAATATCTGAGGTTTAAAGGGAAAAGTGTCACAAGAGATTTATGGGCTTATATAAGTCATATTAATTTACAGTGCCAAAACTTGAAGTTTCAATTAAATGTCAGATTACAGGTTTCTTTCCTTCCCAATTCACCATCAAAATAAAAACAATCTGTACATTCTAATTCCGTTTCGCACAAGATAACACAATTTTTAATACCGATTAATAATAAAATCTAATAAAAATCATAAATTAAAAATCAATTAACATCAAAACTAAGAATAATTAGTACTAAAAGACTTACAATAGTTTCTTTTATAAATAAAGTTAAAAAAAGATTACATTTTGTTCCTAAGAGAAAAAGAGAAGGAAGAAGATGGAAACATCAGAAAATCGACAACCTAGGAAAGGTAAATAGAAAGAAGAAATAAAGAGGAACCATATACAGTAATAATGAAGAATGAAGCATAGAAAAGTTATCAATGCATGTACATCATTAGTTAGATTTGGGTGGTGATTTTATTCAAAAGTTAAAGGTTTAATTTCGGTGTTCTCATTAAAGATAAGATTAGTACCAACACCTATGTAAATAGAATTGCCTTCTATAGTGATTTCATGCAGATTATCTCATCATCCCAGAGAGAATTTCATTAATCAGCAAAGTGAAAAAGTGAATTTAGATCCAATAAAATTAGATCTAATAAATACCTTGGCCTTTCCATCTGCTGTTTTGTTGTCATCACTAAGTGATGGTAGAGTAGCTACACGATATGAATCTGAACGGCCATGCTATAATATTAATAAAAACAAAAAACAAAAAAGGATTATAAAAAATGTTATTAAAAATAAATAGAAAAAACAATTAAAAAAAAAAGAAAAAGTAATATATATATATATATTTAGATACAAAAGAATATCTTCAACATGTCCTTTATTTTTGCCAGGTTAACCTAACCTAATTAGCCTATCTTCTATAATGTGTTAAATTGATAATTCAAGTTACATTAATGGTTTTTATTCACATTTCAGGATCTCGTCTTATCCCACAACACAATCCCACCCAGAAGTTCACCCACTAGGGTAAATTTTTGCCCATCATATTTTTAAATCTACTGTCATTACACATCACAAAATTTTGTCAATATGAATAAAGAAAAAACCTTAACTGGTATATAAGTAACTCCCCTATAAGTATAAGGGAAACTCCTGTACTAGGTAAAGTAATACACACACATTTGCGTGTGTGTGCCACTGAACAATTGCCAGTCTATTGGCATAACCTTTTACTAAGACAAAAAAAATCTATTTTATATTGCTTATCAATAGTACATGCATGAAAACTTCTTTAATAATCAAATTAGTGTTTATATAAAACTGTACTTGAACCTACTTAAAAAATTGAATTAATATTTCATTCAGAAATTTTTTTAATAGAAATGAGCTCAAATAAAAGTTTAAATCAACATTTTTCACATGAATAGTTTTGGCAATAAAGCTTAAAAATATTGTTTTAGTTCATAATAAAAAATAAAAGTAAAATAATGAATAGTTGATTTTTCCCCTACTGTAACTGGTTATCTAACAGACAAATCACTGAAAAGATAATTAGTGCAAATTTGACAGACAAATGTCTAAAGGGTTTCATTGAAAAGTAAATTAGTTGTTCAGATATGTAAATAATAATTATAGAATGATTTTGAGGGAATACCAGACAAAATATATCAAACATCTCCAAAACAGAATCACACAATATTTGAGGTATGAGACAAAAAGATAATCTGTTTTATAAAAAGATAACATGTTTTTTATTGTTCTTATTTCAATAATTTTCATTAATGGACATTTTGATCAGTTTTGCAATATGAAATAAGCAAATATCAACCAAAGAGTAATAATCTCAGACATAATTAGTTTGCTGTTTTATTACTTTTTGTGAGTTTAGAGATTGTTTTTAAAAATCATTAACATTGGAATTTTTCTAAAACTTATTATTTCATCACTTTTATTGATTTTTTTTCACATTTTTTTATGTTTTGAATTTTAAAATAACTAAAAAAGTTTCAACAATGAACCTTAATATTTGTAGAAGTTGTCTGATGAGAAAGATTCATAGCTTCTTGAAGTTTGGCTTCACTTTGAGCAATCTGATGAGCTTTCATAAATACAAAGCGATGCCTTCTACAGAGTCAGGGGCGTTTTTATAAGGGCGGCCCAGGGCCACTCTCCCAAAATTGGTAATATAAAAAAAAGGCTCATAATCTGAATTGTGTTAATGAACCAATAAAAAACAGCTAATAACGTTATGTAGTTTTCTTGTCCCCCCAAAAAATCCCCGGTCCTCAGTAAGTATAAGTTAGACCCCACACAAATTTTTTCTATATGGTATTGTATTATTTTCTACTAAAACATATACACAGTTATTATTTTAATATGACTAATGAACATCAAAAGTGACTAATGTAAATAATTTATATTTATTTAGGGATAGTTTGCTTGTGATATTAATTGTTTCATTTAGATTGATGCTGAAGGAAGAAAATAAAAAATGTTATTTTTTGAAACTAGCCATAAGACCTAGTAGGATAGACCTAAGTCAGACCTAAAGGACAATGCCATTGAAACTTCTCTGCCTATTTATCAGTCGAGAAAGAGCACTCTTCCTCTAGTCTGTACAAGGTGATGAGCTGGACAGCTTGCTGCATTGAAGAGGCATGTCTAACTAGAGCTCAGGTAGTTGCTTGGTAATAAACCTTGAGTGTTAATTTCATCTTACTGAAGCCAATGGACACTCAGAATATAAAATTTGTTAAGCTTTGCATATTGTTCAAAATAATGTTTTGTTAAATGGCTGCTCCTTGTGGCCAGGAGAACACTGAGTATAAAGCCTCAAAGCTCTACTAGCTTAACCAGCTTACTAAAAACTATAATATGACTCATTGTCAATTAAATGACTTACGCACTAAAGTCCAGTCAAAGGACTAAATTAAATTGATTTTGCCTTTATATCGATTAACAGGAACCTAGAAAAGCAGAAGTTTTCAATGCATGATAGTAATAGCATAAAATTGTGTGTGTGTGTGTGTGTGTATGTGTGTGTGTGTGTGTGTGTGCGCGCGCGCGCGTGCGCGTGTGTGTATTACTGAGATGGCAGCGGAATGTCAATTACTTATGGTTCATAGGGGTAAAAATATCCTCTGAATTGTTTTCTTAGTCAATAAGACTGATGAATGAATAGTTTAAATTAACATCTGACTTATGTAAGGGATAGATGAACTAAAAGATACACTAGAAAAACAATCTGAGCTGCCTTTGTAAAAAATGGTAGACTTGTGAAAGTTAAAACGGTTTTTGAAGACCAGAAGAGTCACACAGAGAAATTATAGATTAAAAACAACAATTTAAAGAGAATATCTCCGAGCTGGAAACCCGTTAAATAATGCCAAACAGCAACAGTTGTATTTTTTAACTCTAGTAATAACAGGTGCCCCCCCTGGAGAAACCGGCAAACTCTTTGACGAGCATTATCCTTAGCGTCGGGGCGGGTCTTGGCGTCAAACTGTGCCCGGAAGATCTAGAGAACAGGCAGCGAAACTAGGAGGGACTACAGGACCTTTAGGGCGGATTCACACTATCGCTCCGCTCCCGGTCCGCTCTCGGTCTGCCAAAATATTTTAAAGAGAAATAGAAAGAGAGTATCCCACTATCGGTACCGCTCCGGTCTCGCTCTACCCCATTCACACGCTCCCCATCGGTCCGGTCTCACTGGCAAAATATTCTAAAGAGGAATAGAAAGAGGGTAATCACAATATTGGTACGAGAACGGCAGGCTCCGCTCCCGCTCCACTCTCGCTCTACCCCATTCACACTATCGCTCCGCTCTCCTAAAGTCTTATCATATTCACATTATATAATTTTACACCGTTCACGATTGAAGCCATTAATAATCGAAGCCGTCTGTATTTGGATTTTAATTAATAATTAATTTTCAGTTATTGTAGTATTTATTTATTCATCAAATTTATGGCCATAAAAAGTTCAACTTTTCGTTTGTAGAAATAGCCGTTAAGTGTACTTTTATTGATAAAGAAGATAACATTATCAAAACATATAATAAGAATATATTGCAACACTATGATAATTATTAATAACAATTATAAATTAATTTAATTAATGGTAAAGAAATAATTTAAATTTTTTAATACGCTTGAAATGTTTAAAAAAAAATCAAAAACGAAATCTTGTTGTGAAGCGGTCTTTCCACGAGAAAAATTCATTTTATGTTTGAGATATATTTTGCAAAGAATTAATCTAAAAAACTGTCCCCGATTTATTTATTGACTACATACTCATTGCTATTATTAAATAACGTTCAATTTGAAACGAGTAAAAAAGCAATATATTATGAAAAATGTCAGATCATTAACAAAAAAATGTATTAAAGCAAAGAATAATTAAAATATGAATCAGGAAAAGAAGAGAACACAATCGGTAAATTGCAGCATTTACCGATTTCAAGCTTATTCGAATTCATTCGGAAAAAAAATTTAAATTATTTCTTTACCATTAATTAAGTTAATTTATAATTATTATCATAGTGTTGCAATATATTTTTCTTCTTTTATGTTTTGACAATATATTATTGACAATAATAATATCTTCTTCATCAAGAAAAGTACACTTAACAGCTATTTTTAGACAAACGAAAAGTTTGTTGTTGTTGGTAAGAAAAAAAAACTTTTTTTTTTGCCGTCCGACCGAATAAATAAATACTATAATAACTGAAAGTTAATTATTAATTAAAATCCAGATATAGAGGGCTCCGATTATTACTGGCTTCAATCGTGAACAGTGTAAAATTATACAATGTGAATATGATAAGACTTTAGGAGAGCGGACCGGGAGCGGAGCGATAATGTGAATGGGGTAGAGCGAGAGCGGACCGGGAGCGAAAACGATAGTGTGAATAGGCCCTTAACGCTCGACCCGTGCGTGAATCTGTTAGAGTAGTGGAAAAAAGAGGGATTTCTCTTCACGGCTGAATCGTTATTAGGTCGATGATAAAACGTTTTTCTTTCTGAAGCTGTAAGTTGTGTCTAAATAATGAACATTTTTTCATAGGAGTTTGAAAGTACAAGAAGTGATAAGTATATAAGTAATTGCTCTATTTTGTTTTTCAAAATACCGTCTTTTTAGATCAAATTTAGAATTCTTGACTTTAATACGTTTTCGTAACTTAGCTATTACTCAGTGTCAACTTACACTCACAAAAGGCCATACAGTGATTCAAGTATATGTTATATGCGATTAATTAAAATGTCCATAGAGTTTTATGATATGATACAAGTATAACGTAGCATATCTTTGAGTTACATATATAGAACCTTTTTGAGTTTCATTCCCGTACTCGGCCGTATGTGTTCACAGGTAAATATTATGCTCTTCAAGTAAACACCACTTGTTTTCTCCAAAGGATTATTTTTATCTCTTGGAATTACTTGTGTCACTCATTACCTCAGTTCTCCATTGAATTTCGTCGTGTTAACAATAAATCGATCTAGTGACGGCTTATTTGAACCAAAAACAATAATGGACAATTTTTCTATTACACATAAAGTGTTGTGCGAGATTCTGTTTACCAAGGATCGTCCTTGGGAAGTGGTTTACAGGAACGGTTTGCTTATCTAAATCAAGAACAATTATCACAGGTTATAATGCAAGTGAAAAGAAGATTTCAGCATCATTTTCTCAAAAGAGAATCGTTTTGACATTACATTTGAGGAAGTGCAAAGTGTTCCTACTGATAAAAGTCTAGGTGATAGACCTACAAAAGACTTCTCTGAGTGTGGAAGAAAGGCAAAATTGTACAAAATTCGAGAATTACAGGCAAATTACGACCGAGATTTAATAAACCCGGCTGCTTCGATGACACAAAAAATAAAATAAAATAAACATGCGATGTTGGATGATAGAGCTTTAGCTTTGATGATTCAAGCTCAGTTATCTAAATACCAATATGACATTATAAGGAAAACTATTAAAAACTTGGGATTTAATATATTACCGAGTTATAGAAAGTTGTTGGATATCCCTTAAAAAACCTATGCATATATATATATCGATACCAAACTTGATTTTTTTTTTTTAATTTTGACTTTTTGACCTCACATGTTGACCTTTCTAATAATTTGATTACGTTGGCTATCATTTCATTTGATTTAGCACCTTAAAAACATATATATAGCTACCAAACTAGATTTATTTTTTAATTTTTGACCTTTTGACCTTGAATTTTGACCCTTTCAAATAATGTGATTGAGTTGGCTATGGCTTCATTCGATTCAGCAGGTAATAAAACATAAAAATTGTAACTTTGATGCCTATAACCCAAATGGTTCGTTTGAAATGAGGTTTTTTCCCATTTTTCGCCCTTTTGCACCACTGTGCGGCGCTCAGTGATTGAAAATTTTCGGGAAAAACCTTGTCAAACCTAATCTATAAGCCACAAAAAAAAAAGTTGATATTAATATAACCACGATTGAATTTCCTATAGAATGTAAAAGGTTATTATTATTATTATTATCTTCCTTTAACAACTCGTCGACGAGTCCTGGCCTCCTCCACCAGCTTCCTCCATTCATCTCTGCTCTGTGCCGCAGTCATCCAGTTCCAAACTCCCAGGATATCTCTAGCGTCTCCCGCCACACCGAATGAGTTTCGGTCTCCCCCTTCTTCTAGTGCCATGGAGTTCACTTTATGTCTCGTACAGATGAAGCTTGGTCTGCCGGGATAAAAGGCGGGAGGTGAATTCCTTTCGAAGTCCGAATTAACACTTGTTGGCCATCAACATTCTTCTCCTCACTTCAGCCGCCGGTGAATTATCTTTTATTCGTTCACCTCTAACCCTAGTAATCTGGCGGCCCCGAATAGAGCTAAAAATCCCTCTCAAACTGACTCCGACACAATGTCTACATCATTTGCAGAAGCTAAGAGTTGGACCATTCGATTGTAAATCGTTCTATTATTTTGCAGACCAGCGTCCCTCACAGCTTTCTCGAGCGCCATGTTAAAAAGAACGCACGCCAAGGCATCTCCTTGGCGAGATCCTTTTCTTGAGGAGAACTCTTCCGGTCTTTGCCCACCAACCTGCACAGTGCACTTCACATCCCTCATGGCCATCTTTACCAACCATATTAGCTTCTCTGGGATATTAAAATCTTCTAGTGAAATGAATAGGGTGGAGCCGCGCTTAACGGCTATTCGGATTAACTGGCGGTGTAAGAAAAATAGAAAAAATTGATATCTACATCAATTTTCGACTCGAGATCGGATAGTTTGAACATATTTGCTGTTCTATGCTATTACTATCCTTGACAGTACTTGCAATATCATTTTACTTCATGAAAACACCTAAGTTAGAAAAAGCCAAAAAAAATAATAATAATAAAAAATGATCATACATAGGAGCTATAAATTATTTTTTTCGTTATATTTTAATTTTAACTTTAACTATCTTATTTAAGTTTTTAAGTGCGATTGTGGTTATCTGGCTTTAATATAATTTTGATAGATAGTGGATAGACTGTTAAATGTAGTTATAATAACTAAAACTCTATCTGTGAAAAATCTAAGTACTCTAATTCATTCTAAATAACAGCTGAACTTTGTTTATACCATTTTTTAATGAGCAAATGAATTCACATAAATTGATTGAAATCTATTCCATACGACACACTCACCGAAATAGACGACGACTAGACAACTCCACTACCTGTGTCTAACGATCCGATCCACCTCCGGTGTTGAGACCCAAAAAGCAATCAAGACTTCCGAACAGAAAAGCACCGGGCTATGATCTTATCACTCTATCCTTCGTCATCTACCTCGAAAAGGTGTTTTGTTTCTTACACGCATTTATAATTCTATCTTACACACAACCTATTATCCTCTTCTTTGGAAACTCTCCACACTCAAAATGATTCTAAACCAACAATTTCACCAAGTTATCCGAGGTCATCTTAATAACCTTATTATTAATAATTTCCAAACACATACTAAAAACCCGATAGGTGAAAAACTTGATCTATCATCGACCTTATAACGATTCAAACTGACTTTAAAAATTATGATAAAGAACTGGTGTAGGCAGGATGTTTAACTTAACGGTCAGTAATTAAATAATTCGAAGCATAAGCTCCGAAGCAAATAAACTTAATGAAATAACAAAGGTAATTCAATAATAAAAAAATCGTACATATACAGACGCAGGTAGAATATGTTTTAATATCTTCTTGGCGGTATATCCTTCTTAAAAAAATGAATAAACTTCTTGTGCTCGTCTGCGCTTAATATATATGGATTACAAAAAAAGAATTTGTCTTATTTGTATTGAATTTATTCGGGATTTTATTTCGGAGTTAAAACAGAAACAAATTGCATAATTTTTTATGCAGTGTAATATGTGGGATCGCGGTTAATGATTATGAAGGATAATCGCATAAAGAAACAAAAATATGAGTTGAAAAAATAATTATAATATTTTTATAATTATAAATTTTTCGTTGACACATCAACTTTTTCAATGATCGATTTTCGAAGGGTCATAATAAGCGTAAAAATCGTAATATCTCCGAATAAACTTATGGAATGTCTTAGGTAACTATTCTATTTGTTAATAATGAAAAGAAAAAAAAATACAATACCTTAAAATAAAAAGTTGTTTTCCGCCCTTCAATCACTGTGCAGCGAACAGTGGTTCCAAATGACCAAAACCCTTGAACGGCCACAAATGACGATTAAATATATACATGCATTCCATGGTTTTTTACAGACGTTGAAATCTCGGATCTTTTTTTCATGACGGCTAAATAAGATATTTTCGAAAAATTACGACCTCGGACGAATTTGGGCTTTACTACGATCACTTCAAATAAGACCTTAACAAATGTGTTTTTGTGTCATTCCTACAAGATGCCAACAATTACCTTGTTTTCAAAGGTTAAATGAAGATCAATATAAAAAATTGGTATGGATCCTTGCTCTAGAGGTATTTAGGTTTCAAAAAATATCTACAAAGTTTGTCCCTACCGGCACCACTGTGCGCCGTTCAGTGTGGCCCCGATCTCCACGGAAGAGGAGAAGAGCCCCCGTTTGGGGGCTTATTTATCTCTGAAGAGCGAGCGAGGCGAGCGGGAGTCGATGCTTGGATTTAATAATGCTAAACAAGGCCCCTTTTTTTATCAGAAATGTACGTGATAAGAGTCCCCTTAAATCCCGGTAATATAACCTTCAGAAATAACTCACGCCTCGAATAAGGAAACTATTACCCTTTTTTTCAATATCACAGAAATAATCATATGTTCAATACGATGTATGTCTTTTTCTTTATGGTACTATCCCCACGTTTAAATTTGTGTTAAGAATGGATCAGATCTCAGATTACCAGTAGACTGTATGTAGGTATATTATGAATTTTACAGGGAATTTAGAAGAAAAAGAAAAAAGTCACGGAACCAAGAGCATAAAGTGTAGAATTAATAATTAGAATCCCTTAATAATAAAAATATAGAGATTTAGTAGAAAGATAAAGAATATCTCAGAAATTCCGGTTGGAGCACCTTCATTTCTTGGGGTATTGTCCCACCGGCCCACAGTGGCCAATAATTGCTTTTTGGCGGACCAAAATCTGCCATTTCCTAAATTGATGGGTTCTTTTTTATTACCTTCGTAATAAAATTCAAAAATCAAGGTAACAATTCCCGTTAAGATTGCTTCGGTATAAGAGTCCTTTTTGCTTAACCAAAGATGGGTTTTTTGTGTGTTAATGGATAGTTTTCGTCAGTATGCAAAAAACATGCAAGAAATCAATATTTTTCAGTTTTTTATTTTTATATTTTTTTAGTCTGAGGGTGGGCTTTAATACCACCGTGTTTCTAAAAGAAAATTCAAATTTCATAGAAGTTGTGGGTATTTTAAAACCAACTAAGGATTCAACATTAAATTCGAATTTCTCCTTTTAGAAATAAGACATCAATATACCGATTTCACTGAAAGTTTACATTCAACGGCTAGTATATTACGTATGAGCAACATGATTTTTTTTGTGTGATTAGGGTACAAAAGCAATTTATAAACCACTTTTTTTCAATAAAAACCGTTTTTCTCGGTTTATAAGGGGTGCGCCCCGGAGTTATCGCTGGGGTAATTTCTAGTCTTACTTGTACTATGACCACATAAAAAGATCAGTTTAATTCACTTGCACCTTTGAAATTTTTTTATTAATCTTTATTTATTCCAGCTCGGCTTCTTAAAGCCATACACGGGTCTATATATCAATTATATACAACAACAATTTGATTAACAATTTGTTATGTTAGGGAATGGTCTCAGGCAGAAGACACCCTTAACTGAGCAAATTTATAATACATCAATAAGAAATAGAAGTAAAACTCGAACATTAAACATACTATAACTATGAAATAAATGTATATTAGAAGGAAAAAATAAATAAATAATTATAATAAAAAAGTAAGTATGTACATGCTATAAAAGAATGTCTTGTAAAAGTCTTGGTTTTAGCCTACGGGACGTTGTTAGTTTCCCAAGGTTAAAGGCAACAGCTCTCTTAACAGATGGCAGCTGGGAGTGAAACTTTCTGAATTGATTTTTTATAAACTCATCTATGTGTTCTACCTGAAGTTCTCGGTGGAGTTGTTCATTTCTGATAAACCATGGGGCATTTACTGCGATTCTTAATATCTTGTTTTGAAATTTTTGCAGCTTTTTTTGTTTTGAAGATGATGCAGCACCCCATACTTCGCAGCCATACATCAATAGTGGACGTAAGATAGTTTTGTACAAGAGTATTGTCACTTGTGGCTTTAGTTTTGATTTTCTATTTATAATAGGATACAGCATTGCTAGCCTTGCATACGCTTGCGTAAACTTGTTGTTGATGTGGTGGTTCCATGTGAGCCTCCGGTCCAGTAGTACGCCTAAATATTTTACTGCTTCACCTGCGGGATTCCATGGAATCATATTACCGTTGATATTTAATTCTGGAGGGTCGTTAGGTCGTCTAAGGGTGAAGATCTTAGCTACGCATTTTTGAGCATTGATATTAATTTTCCATTTCGTAAAGTAGTTTTCTAAAGTTGAAATGCTTTTCTGTAATTCATTCCGGGCTATGATGATATCTTGGTGTTGAGAGAAAATAGCAGTGTCATCGGCAAACATGGCTATGGAAGCTGAGGTGGATTGGTCTATGTCGTGGACGTAGAATGTAAACAGCAGGGGAGAGAGAACTGATCCTTGTGGAGTACCGGCCTCAATCTTTCTTACGGATGAATTGATATTATTTATTTTAACTGTAAACGTCCGATCTTGAAGAAATGAAGCTATGATATTAAAAAGATATTTTGGGGCATCCACTTTTTTCAGTTTATATAAAAGACCAGTATGCCAAACCTTGTCGAAGGCTTGCTGAAAATCCAATAATGCAACCAGTGTGTGTTTTTTCATTTCGAACCCGTTGATCACTGATTCAGAAAGCCTCAATAATTGGTGAGAAGTTGGATAAAAGGATTGAAATCCAAACTGAAAGTCTGGAATGACGTTATTGGATTCAAAGAAGGATGACAGCCGCCTTTTTATCATCGTTTCAAGCACTTTCCCAAGAATTGGTAAGAGACTAATGGGTCTGTAGCTGTTGATTAATTTGGCTTTTTTACCTGGTTTATGGATGACAACTCGTCCTTTTTTCCGGTCGGTTTTTTTCCAAAATTCAGGAAAATATCCTATACGCAGGCAACTGTTATAAATTGAAGTTAAAAGAATTTTAGCTTTCCTAGGCAATTTTTTAATAGCAATCGATGGTATCAGATCATGCCCTGGACATTTTTTTGTTTTTAGCCTATTAATTATCTCCTCAATTTCCTTAGGTCTTGTATATTCCAATGGGAGTTGTGCAGTAGGTTTTGGAGTCGTCAAATATTCTTCAACATCGACATTCGACTGACTGCTCCCACACGAAGGGTTTGAGAATGTCGATTCGAAGTAGTCAGCAAATGCCTCTGCTTTGTCTTCGTCTCTAGTGATGATGACATCTTTCTCAGTTAGGCTAGGGACTGGGTCAATTTTTTTTTAAAAGTCGCCTAGTAGCCTTCCAGACAGATTGGTCCCTTGGATCTAAGTCTTCCACATACTTTTGATAATTTGTAATCGCCAATTCGTCCAGCTCTCTTGTTACTGCATGTTTGAGATAGTTCCATTTCTTTTGGTAAACAGGGTCTCTGCTGCGCATCCACTGTCTCCTGGCAAGGTTTTTCTCTTTAATTTTCTGTAAAATTGCTTTTGGGCAACTATTTGAAAATATTTTCTTTTTTAATTAAGTTAAATGGTCTTATAGTTGCTTCAAGTAAGCTAGTTGAGATGATTTCCTTGAAATTCTTTATACAATTATCTATTTCTAGAGCGTTGGGATAATCTTTTTTTAAAAGAATCTTTTCATCAACTGTTGCTTTGTAAGTTTCCCAGTCAATCACTCCATTAATTAGAGTTTTCCGCCGGGGCATTTCATGAATTTCAGTTAAAAACTTGATTAATACTGGGACGTGGTCGGAGTTCAGAGCGGAGATTATCTGGGATGATATAGGAAGTCTAATATCTTTCGCTAAAATAATATCTAATATATCGGGTGAACATCCTGGTCTATAAAAAGTAGGTTCGGGAGGTGCGTGAATTTGTATATTGTGCCTTGTACAGATATCTAACAAAGCATTTCCTGAAGAATTTGATTTAAGGCAACCCCAATATATATTTTTACAGTTTATGTCTCCTAAAACTAATGTATGATCGTCTGGTGGTAAAAGATTTAAAATTTCTTCTTCTTGAAGTTTTTTGTTTGGTGGCCTATAAGCCGCTGTGATGATTATAGGGGGGGGGGACGAGTTTAAACCGATTGATATAGTTTCGATGTTAGAAATATTTGAAGTAATATTTTCGGTGAAACTAATATTATTCTTAACTAGCTAGGGTGCCCGGCTTCGCTCCGGTGGTTGTGTGGTAGTTTTAATACCAGAAAAACTTTAAAATTAAAGGAAATAGGGACCAAAATTAGCACCTTCTTGAAAATTCGGTTTTAACTTGGGTATCAATATTCTGCAGACTTGAGATCTGCAGAGTCCGCCCAAATAAGGAACCATGTATAATTTACAGGGGGTTGAAAATGGTAAGTGAACAATTAATTTTGCTGCAACTTTGTCGAGTTATGCATCGTTTTTGATGGTTTCTGTGATTCGGAATCCTATAAGCCCATTCCAAGTAGTCAACAGATAATAAGTTATGAGATTATAGTTGAAAAACCTGGTATCTCAGTTAAAAAAATTATATTTTGAGTAAAACTTAAGCGCCGACTACTATGATGGTCCTATTTGATCCAGAAGTATAGAAACTACCGAAGATTCATAGAAACTTTGTTTTAAGACCTTTCTTCCATTTCAACCTCCCTTAAGATATCCCCCGTAATTTGGACGGTTTCTGCATATCTCGAATCTTACTACTATTACAAAGTGAAAACCAAAATTTCTTGAAGGCACAATTTTTCATCATATTTCTTTTTATCTTGAACTATGAGGGATGATAAAATCTTGAATGCTGTTATTGGAGTTAGACGTTTTGTCAACAGGAATGCTCATCATACGTAGTAACCAAACCAACTTCTTTTTCATAATACAATAAAAACACTTCAAACTTTTCATTTTCGATTTATATTCAGTCAATTCATCTCTTTTTTTATGTTTGATTTTATCGCTCACTGTATTACTAAGAAATGTTCACTCATATTGCATTAAATTTACTTAGGTATATATTATATATAGATTAAATGTAATGTGCTGATCAGTGAATACTTCTATACTGCCTTCTTATGAGAAAACTAATTTTTTAAGGAATCCAGTTGGTTTTTTAATTGATTGCAGAGATGTAAAATCATTATTTTATTTTGAAAGCAAAGGAGAAACTAATTATTTTTGCTTAATATTTTAGTAATTAAAAAAGAACAGCTGGACAAATATATAACCTTTACAATAAACATGAGGATGAATGAACAATAAACATTGAGTGAAACGCACCCTAGCGCTTCCTGGTAGCCTGGAGCTCGAACTAAATTTTTCATTCATAAACTCGTATCTCAATCTCAGAGAGGCTTATTAAATGGTGCGAGAGGCGTAAAATTCCAGTCCTTTTCTCTTCAATTTTGCACTCTTAAGAGAAAAACGGAAACCTTCTTCTTCGTTAGGGGTTATGTGGCTAAAATATGACATAACTTTCTTAATCCTACGTGGAGTCGTTTTTGAGCCTTTTCGGCACGCACATTGTACACTTTGCTTTATAATATATATTGATTATCAAGGCAACACCTCCTGAAGCCGTCGAACTATCTCTATCATTACGTAAGATTCTATAACCTCGAATTTTCAATTTAACATTTTGTGATAGATGTGGCTCTGTTATGTAGGCTCCAAATGGCAATAGAATTCGATTCGAGGAAAATTTGAAATTCATTTTTTTGGGAGGATATGCCATACGCATTCCAAATTAATAGTTTTAATTTCCTTAGTTCACAAACCATGATGTATTATAAGATATTAAAAAAGGTTTTTTATAAACGTATATCAAATAAAAATATTTGAATACTATGTAGCTAGTTATGAAAGGATTAATAACAGTAGATAGGTTATTGTTTACTTTAAGGCCCAGTTGTGAAGAACGTTGTAACTAGTGAGCTTACATGTTACATAAATTGTGGTAAATACGGTTTAATTGCTTCTAAAATTATTTTTGTAATAGTTGATAAGATGTCATTGTTTGATTCAACTGGGTCTGTTTGATGTTAAGTTGATTGAGCTGGACTAGCGGCAGAGGCATATGTGAGATTCGGCGAGTATTTCCTAGCTGCTGGTTTTTTAGTTTCTGTCGTCGTATTGCTATTCTCATTTTTACCAGGTGAGTTTATTTTATTTTTTATTGCTTGATAGTGAGGACAGCCTTTGTAACTAGCCGCGTGAGGTTGTTTACAGTTTACGCAGTACGGCTGATCTGTGAATTTTAAAGGGCATTTAGAAAAATGGTGGTTTTCCCTGCATTTAACACATCTAGGCTCCAAATGACAATAATTTTTAGTGTGCCCATACCTTTGACAGTTGTACACATTGGGATATTATTATTTTTATGTTTTGGCTTAACAGATACTATTGCGTAAAATAAATTATAAATTTTAAAAATGTTGCTAGCCTGGTCATTGTTTACGAGTGATACAGAATAAAGGGGGGTAGGCTTTTTATCTTTATTTAAAATTCTAGAAACATGTGTTAGTTCGAATTTTTTACTACATAATTCGGCCTTTAACTCTTCATCAGTAATTGTATAAAGAATGCCTCGTATTATGACATTTAGTTGCTTGTTTTGTTCCGTTGAAAACGTATGGTATTCTATTTTTTCTTCTTCATAATATTTTGTCATCGTTCTATAATCGTCGATTGATGATAACATTATTTTCGTGCTGTTGCCGGTTAATTTAGTTGTGAAAGGTTCTATACATAAAGACTTTAGATCATTTAAGAGGAGTTGATAATTGTTTGCTTTGTGTAGATATATTGGGGGAATTTTTGGAGAATTTTGCGAATATTTATTTTCATTGCTAGAGGTCTGATTCGAAGCCTCTAGATTATTCGATGAAAGTTCAGTTTCCCTAAGGACATTAAATCTGTTACTTACCGAAATCGGGGCGATATCCTGATCGTATTTCCCCATCTTTTTAACTGGAGATTGATTTTGAGGAGAACCCTCGTAGTACCGCTTTTTTGAATTTTTATCTCCTTCCGTGGACGTATTTTCATTAATAGCAGAAGTGGGTTGGAGTGGGTTAGATGCACCTGGCGAATTAAATAAAAATGATAATAAATAAAAACGAATTAAAGTAGTCAAAAATAATAACAATCGCTTCTATCTTCACAATACTATACAACCGCACTCTATGAAAATCAGAGGCCAACTGATTTTATTTTAGAAAAGTATGTTTTGTATATGTTTACAGAAAAATTGGCTATGCTTGGCCCTGTAATTTGTTCTAAATGGTACAGGTACATTTAAAGCTACTTCTAATCAATGACATAAAACGACTACGCCTATAAATAGAATATATAACCACTATACCCACAAGCAGAGCATGAACAGTGGCTATCCGAGAGCACTTCCTACTGTTATCCATTCTAAATTTGTCGGAATTCTTTGTGACGCGCTTCAATTGCTTCCTCTGAGAGTTCCCCAATAGGAAGTAACGCTGCTCGGATAATGACTTCTACATTTTGAGGACAGACGAGAGCATGTTGTACCAATTTTAATGCTCTACGTACAATCTAGCTGTGTCAAGTGCATAAATCCCAAACTTTGTTGCATTAATTTTTGAACCGCTTTCCAAAACTTTTAGTATAGTTCAGAATCCTTCTATCAGCTCTTGATTCACTCCTGTTATTTTAGGGTTTGAAAAAAAGCGTCTTGCCGTGTTCCCATCATTTGAAGTGCCTGATCCTTGTCTCACTTTGTCGACATGTAGACCCATAATGTTATAAAACTTCGGATTAGTAGGAATAGCTCTTAGCTCCATAAACCTTGTAAGTGCATGTAACGGGGAAAACCCGAACGAAAACGTTTCCTCCCTGACTTCCTTTGACAAGCATAAATCTATGTTATTCATTTCAGATGGAGGGCTTGGCATACCATGCATCTGGTAGACGAAGTCGTATGTGATAATATCTGAGAAACCTTTCCGTCAAGCATAGTGCATACCATAATAGAATATATAACCACTATACCCACAAATAGAATATATATGAATATATCGAATGTTCTTAATGAAATACATAACTCTTACTGATTAGCTGGTTCCACCATCTCCACTAGTATATAACGTATGAGCAACATGAATTTTTACCATCTCCGAGAAGTCTTCTTGCTTCATCAGCCAGCTCCATGTGGCATGTTATGTCTGATTTGGAGCCTGAAATAACGGGATCTTTGGAAACTAAATATTTGCCTTTCGGTTGAAAAGTAAACATGATGGGTCTGCAAAGTCTAGTAGATGAAGGCTTGCATATCAAGCCTGACTCTAAATCAAATAATCTCAATGGTACAAGTGCAGCTACAAAAACGGCTGAGTCATTTACATATCCATCTTGTGCAGCATTTTGTTTATATTCAGTCTGTCCAGAGGCTCCATCACATCCCCATTTAGAAATTAGTATTAGATATTTCTTTTCATTTGAGGCATTATATACTTCAAGTTTGCATAGTTCTGAAATTCGTCTTGCTGTGAGGTCTAATAGACCCTGAAGATTAATATGAACTTCTTGAGAAGTAATAGTGTTCGAATTTCCAGGTGGGTACCACATTTGCTTAGCTTCTAAAACTTTGTAAAAGGGAGAAAATACGAAGCAACTTTTCTCTACTCTTCTTCGTCTAATTAACTCGTACTTATGTCTGGCCATTTTTCTACCAACAAAGACAATGCTTAGATTGCTGAGAATTGGGAGTCAAAAGTAGATCCTTCTTCCACTACATCAGCAATTCGATCGAGTTGATCATCAGCAAGGAAACGTTTTTCTATTATATTAGCTAATTTAGACTTACCGTTAGATCGTAATATATATTTAGATAAGAATCCCGTATTAGTATACACTATACTTAAAAAATTATTATTTCTAGATAATATATATTTGCAGGAAAAGGCCTACAATATTACCCTAAAGTATAGTTTAAACATTTTAACGAGTGTAAATTGATATGACAAATTAACTGAGAATAAATCGGTTGGTTTTTCTTTTACAAAGAAAGTCTGTATTTATTCGCTTTAAGTTTAATGAATAGTAACTATGTGATTTCAGCTATTCAGTAGTTTTTTCATCACACCTAATCAACTGAAGGAGGTAAACAAAATTCTGTGTACATGTGAAACCACTTATTCGATAACATGTACTCAAGGTTTTCATTAAGCTTATTCAAAATTTTATTCCGCAGCATGCATTTGTAAGTGAAATCCTTACGTATAGGTGTAGTCGTTTTATGTTATTGATTAGAAGGTCCACAAAATATTAATTCATGGAAAAGTATTTATCCGAGCAGCATTACTTCCTATTGGGGAACTCTGAGAGGAAGCAAATTGAAGCGCTTCACAAAGAATTCCGACAAATTTAGAATGGATAACAGTAGGGAGTGCTCTCGGATAGCCATTGTTCATGTTCTGCTAGTTTCCAAAGATCCCGTTATTTCAGGCTCCAAATCAGACATAACATGCCACATGGAGCTGGCTGATGAAGCAAGAAGACTTCTCTCGGAGATGGTAAAAATTCATGTTGCTCATACGCAAAATACTAGTGGAGATGGTGGAACCAGCTAATCAGTAAGAGTTATGTATTTCATTAAGAACATTCGATATATTTTTTTTTTTTTTTTTTTTTTTTTCGGTTGGCGCATTAGGCCTAATGAGACCTTTGACCGCGCAGTGTGATCTTCTTACAGACATTTGTGTTGCTATCTGGAGCACAGCCTGGAGGGGGTAGCCCAAACCTCACGTTGCTGCAAGCCATGGTCACCATGGTGCAGCGGCAGACTGTCCGTAACTCCATAACCAATCCCATTGGGGCCAATTTGGCAGTGTCCTTCCCACCGATGGCGTCAGCTCTCTCGGGTTCAAGGACAGTCACAAACTGGTGTAGGTCCAAGGATTATGGTAGCTCAGAGTCAGTAGGCCCCGAGGACCTATATTGCTATATAGGAGCATACCGTCCTTGAACCAAACCTCCGGGCGGTTACTAACATCCTGGAAGAACACACTACGATTCTCGATGAGATACACGGGGAAGGTTCATCACTCCTACGCCCGGTCGGTGTGAGTCGCCTCCAGTAGGCTGACGGGCCTCAGGGGCCTCAACAGGGGGGTGGGGCTAGACTTGGACAGCGTGGTGTTCATTGGTGGGCGGTCACCCGAATTGAGCGGTCACCCATCCAAGTACTAACCACGATGGACGTTGCTTAACTTTGATTACCTATTGCAAGCGCCCTTGTCCACTCGGCCATCCCGGCCCCACACAAGAACATTCGATATATTCGATATATAGGCGCACCCCTTATAAACCGAGAAAAACGGTTTTTATTGAAAAAAAGTGGTTTATAAATTGCGGTGCCTTGCAATTCTGCTTTGAGGAAGGAACCTAGCTAACGCTTATCATTGCCCAACCCATTTCTTTTGATTTAACATGACATTCATTATAGTCAAGGGATTTGTGGCCTAATATTTTTTGAGGTTTATGATGGGGAAGGGGGGAGGCCACCGTCTCTTATCATACTTATTGATGACACGGGGATCACTGCTAGAAAGAAAACTGAATTACGTTGTTAGCCATTCTAATATTTATTTTATTTCGGTTTTGCATGATTCATTGAAATTATTCAGATTACAGCACCGGTGGGGGGGGGGGGGGGGGGGTTAAATAAGCCTCTACAAGGAATAATATTCGCAAGGAGTATGAGTTATAACACAGTAAAGGTTATAACACATTAGAAAAGGTTTTTAAATTAAGTTAAATCTCATTGAAGCTTAACCGTTTTCTAAATTGTGTTAAATTATTGTTCTAAATTATTATTTTGAATGAAATTCCTTTTTATTAGGAAATAAAGCTAGCGGTAAAATGGAACCCATAAGAAAAAATCTACATTACTCGATGAAAAAAAAAAAAAAAAAAGTCTGCCATTTAGATCATGTTAACTAAAATCACGCTAACTGTATTGAATTCGAAATCAATCCATCTAGAGAAATTCGTATTCTCTTTAAAGGTAGAAAGCATGAAATTTTGCATCTAATGAGTTACTTTAAGTTAAAATCAGTTCATTCGTTCTATTAAAAAAGATTAACAAATATAGGCACCTTTCACAGTTTCAGCGGATAAATGAATAACGCTGATGTTCAAAGGCCTGAGATTTGAAAAGGGCTACTTTAAATGAAAAATGTTAAGCAAAAAGTTCTAGAACATAAAATCAAATTCAAACACAGGAGTGATTTCCTTTATTTTAAAATTAGCTCAGTCCTGGGTAGTAAAACTATTTAAAACCTGAAAGTATTCGCAGAGCCTATAATCCGTGAAATTTATGGAATGTTTTTCGTTTTTGCATATAACTCGCAGGCTACGGATGATCATGCAGATCATACGAAATCATTGCTAATCATACGGATTATTGCTTTCTATGAAAGGTTATATTATTATTTGTTTAAATTTATTCTCAATTAGACTTAGAGCCTGCCGACCTAAATAGGTAGTTCTATGTTATATTATATCACATTTCCTTATAATTTGCAAAGAGAAATTTAAGCAGGAATACTTCATATGTTTTTAATGTAGGAGTAAGATAATTTAGATCAAAGAGTTTGTTCTTTGTAAAATTTAATCCTCCAGACAACTTTTATCTGATATATTACTTATTAGAAAAAATAAATCTGGTGCGATGCGGCAGCACACTACTTTCACTTACCAACTTACTTAGATTAGAAATTGATGTGTTTTGTTAAATGTCGTTTCTCAAAGTCACACAATTTTCCACATCAATTAATTTATTTTTGTCTGTATTTGCTCTTTAAAGTACACTAAATTTTAGTATTATTAAATAAAAGTTTTCACTTGTGATAATTCGGCAATGCAAGCATAATACCCCAAGTCGTCTTATTTTATTATTCTGTATGTAGTTGTTGAAAACTTCATATAGTTCCCATGGAACAAATAATTTTGTTTCCCATCCGCATTCCCAATCCCATTAAATTAACATAACATCTTTAATTATAAAGCATTGATCTGCCATTTAAGGCGTACTGCGCATGCGTGAGCTCAAGGTGTTTTATGAGTTGACGGAATATTTTTCTTTTTTTCTCCTGTATATGTTTACTTGATTTTTTTTAAATTTCATATTTAGCCATTTCTTATTTTTAGGCGAAACGAGAGACAGATAATTTCTCCATACAAACAAAAACAAAGGTACTCTATAGGAAAACAAAAAGGACCCCTTCCCCATTTATGCCCCCTCATAACATTTTAATAATGATAAAGCTTACCTGATATTAAAGAATTGCTATGTAGTGGGGGGTTAATTTATTATTGTTTTTAATTACAAAGTGATTAATGATTTAATGGGATGCCAGAGCATTTTCTAGGAAATGCCCAAACTAATAAAATATTTACTTCCCCTGATAACATACAATAACAAACTAATAAAATATTTACTTCCCCTGATAACATACAATAACAAACTAATAAAATATTTACTTCCCCTGATTACATACAATACCTTCCCCTTTTTATAATAAAATAAAAATATGATTCCCCTTTTATGAATCAAAAGATAATAGACTTTCCAGAATTGGATTCCTCTCTCAAAGGCATATGTGGGGCAATATAATGTTGCATGCTTATAATATGAAGATATATATATATATATATATATATATATATATATATATATATATATATATATATATCATTAAAATAAATAAAAAACTGAATATGTATTTATGGTAATATTACTATTAATAATAAAAAAAAATGTATTAACTATTTGTTTATTCATATCAAAGCAAAGTAACGAACATTTTATTTATTATGTATCTTTAAAAGAATTAAATGAGATTTTAATGAAATTGGTGATTAACATTGTCATAGCTTACAACCATTACACATAAGATATAATAGATAAATAAAATAAATATGATTCAACCAAATGCAACAATATACTATAACTACTATATTATAAAATCATCAAACATATATACACATTGGATACTCATCTAGATATTCCCAGGATCTGTGACAGCTTTCTCCACTATTGCAACCTCTGATATATTAATTAACCAATAGCGCCAAATGATGACTTTTAAGTCTGGTCAACTTGACACTCATCTTTACAACACTTTTTTAAAAATTCTCAAATACTCTTTTAAGCTCACCATGGATTACCATGATAATTAAAAAGTCACTAATAATACTTTTTAACTCCTGAAGGGACACCCTATCACTCCACATCAGGACTATCCAAAGTTATAACCAAAAGTACATGTTGACAGTCACATTCAAGAGTCCCCCACTGGGACATTCCCTTTCCTCACCTAAAGAATGGAGGGGGAAATATTCCTCTACTGACAAATTTATTAAAAAGGCATTATAATGAAAACAAAAATGATATATTTGTAGGTTCTCTACCAGGGAAAATACCTTTAAACTTTAATTTGTATGGCCCTTGTTATTAAGATAGTAATTAATGAAAAACAAATAGCGTGGGGACTATATAAATGCCCGCGATATGACAGCAAATATTTCATCAAAATTGATTAAACGGAGGGGGCACTTTATTTCTTAACTGTTGTTCTCATTTTTACGGTTTTTTTCTTCTCGATTTTCTCAAAGATAGCTTTAACGATTTTGATTAAACTCATCATGTTAAATGAGAATCAAGTATTCTTTAATATCAGGTAAGCTTTATTATTATTAAAATGTTCTGAGGGGGCTTAATAGGGAAGGGCCCTGTTTTGTTCCTATAAAGTACCTTTGTTTTGTTTATATGGAGAAATTATTTGTCTCTCGTTTCGGCTAAAAATAAGAAATGGCTAAATATGAAATATGAAAAAATCAAGTAGACATATACAGGAGAAAAAAATAAATAAAATATTCCGTCTACTCATAAAACACGTTAATCCCACGCATGCGCAGTACGCCTTTAATGACAGGCGATGTTTATAATTAAAGATGTTCTCTTCATTTAATGGAAATTATTTGCTTCATGGTAACTATATGAAGTTTTCAACAACTACATAAAGAATTATAAAATCAGACGACTTGAAGTATTATGCTTGCATTGTCACAAGTTTTTGCTTGCATTATTACAGTTAAAAAAAATTATTTAATAATAAAAAAAGTTATTGTACTAGAAAGTGCAAATACAAACAAAAATAAGTAAATAAATGTGGAAAAAAGTTTGACTTTGAGAAATGGTATTTAACAAAATACATCAATTTCTAATCATAGTAGGTGTTCGGGACCGAATAAATCTACAATTTCATTTAATGTTATTTACTATTTTTTTTGTTATAAAATCTTAATTATTTATAAATTAATCAAATGTATACGTTTACGTTTATACCTATGTTTATATTTAATACTAAGGACAAGCCCGTCTTCATACGAAGGGCCTCCTATTGTAAACAATTCTATTAGTATTAGCCTGACTGGAGCCTTGTACGGACGCTCTGCTCTGTTACTGCACGTATACATCGCCTTGGTCAAGACCAAACGGCAACGCACATACACGCACACTAGTACGTACTAGTAGTAATTAATTATTAGTGTTTTGTTTTAATTATCATTTTAGAGGGACATTAAGTTAATTTTAGTCCACCTTCTGTTAATATACTTGTCTTACTGTCTTCATTTTTATTTATTTTACTGCTTTTCTTTTGTTCAAATTCAATGTTAAATTTAATGTTATTATTTGTTTTGTTGTAATTAATTTACTATTTAAATTTTATTTTCATTTTCATACAGAGTTGTCATTTTAATTTTATTTCTTAAATATAATATTTTGTTCATTGATATTAATTTTTTTTTTTTTAAATACATTCCACTAAGTTTGAGTACCTAACATTGGTCCAGTCCGGGCCGGATAAATATTGTTTAACATCATTTTATTACAATATTATTATAAGTTATATTTAATTTATTTTTTTTTTCATTCAATTTAATTTAAATTTAATAATTAATTTAATTATATTTCTTTTATGTTTATATTTGTATTCATATTATAACATTTATAATTGTCTAGGGGCCCTAATATTTCGACCGCCTATATTTAAAATATTTTTTCCTTTACATTTTAAAATTTTCTTTTTAATTTTCGCTATCATTTTCAAACATTTCATTAATAATTACTAAATTTAACTATTACAATGGCGACTTCTCAAGATAAGGAGAAACATTTAAAATATTTAAAGTCTAAACTGTTGACTCTAAATGACTTGATTAAGGGGGTTACTGAGCAAGGACGATTAGTTTCAAATGATGCCACTCAAATACCACTTTTTTTCGCAATGTACGAGGATCTAATTTCTTATCGGCAACAAATGATTCTAACAAACGACGAAATTATTCAAATTTATTTTCAGGATGGTAGGGAAACTGAGTATCCCGATACAAAGGAAAAGGCTAACATGCAAAACTCCGATCCGAAGATATTTTTATGAATGTAAAATGTTATATCAACGGTTGACAGACGACGAAGCAAAAACAAGGCCCAGTCTGCTTCCAGATCAAACTCTCTTATTAAACGATTCCAAAATTCAACGTGGTCGTTTACCAAAAATTAACTTACCACATTTCAATGGAAATCCGGTAGAGTGGCGACACTATCGTTACACATTTGAGGCTTTAGTTCATAGAGAACCCGGCTTAAATAAAATTGAAAAATTTCATTACTTAAATTCTACTTTGGGTGGCGATGTTTTAAATCTTGTTAAAATCTCCTGATTCAAGAAGACAATTATGACTTATCATGGGACAGGTTATTAACTAGATATGATAACAAACGAATTTTGGCTTCGCTTTATGTCCAGCGTTTATTAGAATTTCAGCCCTTGGCAGGAAAACCTACCTTATCTTCGTTACGAAATTTTCTAGATTGTATAGCAGATAATGTGACAACATTTCGTCTCTTAAAATTAGAAGATGAGATCGGGTTCCTTCTTTTTAGCCTAGCTATGAGGTGTTTAGACGATTCGACTAGAAAGGCGTTCGAACTGAAACATATAGATATTGAATTTCCAACGTTCGACCACCTTACAAAATTTGTAACGCAGCAGTGTAGGGTTTTGGAATTGTCTTCGTCCTTAATTGAAGAGAATAAGGTCCAGGGAAATGTCCTTCGTCGACCAAAAGGCCACGCTTTTCTTGTAGGAACTCAATCCGACGTTACTCAAAATTTTCCGCCATGTTTCATGTGTCAACAAAACCACCGCCTCGTTGATTGTCCGCGCTTTCAAGCTATGTCCGTAAAAGAAAGATGGGATTCATTGAAAAGTTTTAAAGGATGCCGTTATTATCTTTCCTTGACACACACCACTCAAGAGTGCAGAAAAAAGGCGTTCTGTAAATATTGTAACAAACCACATAATTCATTGCTACATCTCAAAAATTCAAACAACCAGGCTAATAAACATTCTAACGTACAATCAGAAATCTTGGTTAATCAGAACACACCTCCAGCTTCATCAGCTTCAGTTATGACCAGCACAGGACAAAATACTGGTGATATTTTGTTAAGCACTACAGTCGTCCATTTACAAGACAAGTATTCAAGGTTCCGACCTGTACGTATTTTATTGGCTTCTGGGTCTCAATGCTCGCTCATAAATAAATCCTGCGTAGATGACTTTCATCACTGTGTCCATGAAGGAAAACGAACTATTTTAGGTGTAGGGCAACATGTTACCCAGGGAGCTGGAACTGTACGTTGCATATTGAAGCCGCGAAATTCTAACGGTCCTTTATTTTCCACTGGTGCAACAATAGTTTCAACTATTACAGGTAAACTACCAACAAGCCCAGTCCCATTTAGCTTTCGACAGAAAATCGCTTCATATAACTTAGCAGACCTAAACTTCTTTCAACCTGTGGAAATAGACATACTAGTGGGAGCTGATCTCTTCTTAAAACAGCCTTTGGATGGGTCGTTTCAGGACGCTACAATAATTTTCAATCTAGAAATACTAGCTCTTTCCAATGTTTCACTACATCTTCTATAGATAAGTTAATCAAACAATTCTGGGAAATAGAAGAACCTGCTGAACGGATGATTCCTGTGAACCCAGACGATGCGATTTGTGAAAATCATTTTGTCCAGACTCATTACAGATTACCGTCAGGGAGGTATGGAGTTCGATTGCCATTCAAAGACACGCCTCCTGACATGCACGACGGCAGACAGAAAGCCTTGAAACGTTTCTTCGCCCTGGAATCTAGGTTATCTAAAGATCAAAATCTTAAATGTAGCATATACACATTTTATGGAGGAATACGAACAACTCGGGCACATGGAGCCAACAAGTCAGCAGGGACAATACATAATTCCTCACCATTCTGTTGTTAAATCCGATGGCTCTTTGACCAAGCTCAAGGTAGTATTTGATGCATCCATGCCTTGTAAGAATGGTTCATTAAACGAATGGCTTTACAACGGACCGAAATTACAACTAAACATTGCAGATATCATTTTGAAATTTCGTACCCACGAAATCGCGTTTACAGCTGATATTTGCAAAATGTATCGGCAGATTGAGCTTCACAAAGATGACCGTTGCTACCAACATATCTTATATAGGCGGCCAACTTGCAATGAAGAACTCGAAGAATTTGAGCTCCGGACTATCACTTACGGTATTTCAGCTTCGCCGTTCTTGGCTTGGCGAGTGATCAAGCAGCTGACGATTGACGAAGGAGAGTCATTCCCCAAAGCCGCACAAGTCTCAAGATATATATGTTGACGACATCGTCAGTGGATCTAATTCTTTTGAAAAAGCTCTAGAATTACAACAAGAGCTAATATCCATTTTAGAAAGAGGAGGATTTTCTTTAAGAAAATGGGCCAGCAATTCTAAAGCTATCTTAAATGCCGTTCCTCAGGAAGATCACGAAGAATTAGTTAAGTTGAATCCAAAAGAGGACTTTGCAGTAAAAATTTAGGGATGCAATGGGAACCATCTAAAGATGTTTTTTCTTTTCATACCAATACTTTATCATCTTCGACCACAAAGCGTTCCATTTTATCAACAATAGCACGCATTTATGATCCATTAGGTTTTCTTTCCCCAGTGATCTTCTGTGCAAAAACAATAATTCAGGAACTTTGGAAACAAAGGTTAGAATGGGATGAACCTATTCCAACAAAATTAAGTAATAGATGGTCTATGTTCATTAGGAATTAAATAGCTTAGCCGATCTTCAAATACCAAGATATCTCAAAGTAAGGGCAGCTCTTCACACCCAAGTTATAGGTTTCTGCGATGCTTCGGAACGGGGCTATGCAGCAATGCTTTTTCTTCGAATAGAGAACTTTAAGGGTGACATCCATGTCTCTTTACTTAAAGCCAAGACAAAGCTTGCTCCAATCAAGCCGATGACAATTCCTAGACTTGAACTATGTGGAGTCCATCTTTTAGTGAAATTGCTTGACACAGTGAGGGATTTCTTGCGTTTATTGAATGTAGAAGAGACATACATGTTTACCGATTCAACTATTGTTTTGGGATGGCTTAACACTCTGCCTCATAAACTTAAGATCTTTGCAGCCAATAGAACTTTACAAATTTTAGAGAGAACCAAAAGGGAATTGTGGTTTCATGTGGACTCAGCAGACAATCCAGCGGACGCCGCATCCAGAGGCATGACACCATCAACATTTTTAATGAGCTCGTTATGATGGGCGGGCCCCGACTAGCTACACAAACCCATAATCAAATGGCCAATATCAACTAATATTTCACCCAATATAGCACTGCCTGAAATGAAGTATGAAAGAAACACTTTGTTGGCATTAAAGCATCACAATTCCCAGTCAACTTGGTGTATTTGGTTGGAAAGATTTTCTTCTTTTTCCAGACTATTGAGAGTAGTAGCTAATTTCCTTCGGTTCATTTATAATCTTAAACCACTAAAGTGCAGAACAGTTGGAGCTCTGAATGTATCAGAAATTCGCAACGCAGAAATAACTGTGATTCGCTGGACACAACAGCATTATTTTGCAAAATACATAGCCAATTTAACAGGATCAGGCTATTCCATGGAACTAACTAGGCTTTCGCCTTTCCTCGATACGGAAGGAGGTAGACTTCGCCATTCAAATCTGAATTCAAATCAAAATGCCATTTAGCAAACCTTATAGTAGATTATCATCATCGCCTAACACTTCATGGCGGTTTGCAGATGATCCAATCAGCTCTTCGCCAAAAATACTGGATTATTTCATCTAGAAATTTAATCAAATGTCTTAAATGTTATAAACTAAATGCAAAGCCATTGCCCCCTTTGATGGGTGATTTACCATCTGATAGATTTGTTAGTGGTAGAGCCTTTTTAATTGTTGGGGTAGATTACGCAGGCCCATTTTATTTTAAATGCTTTACGAGGAGAAATTCACCAAAACAGAAAGGATATCTGTGTTTATTCGTCTGCTTTGCAACTAGAGCCGTACACCTGGAGGTTGTATCAAGCCTGAGTACTGAGTCATTTTTGGCCACACTTGATCGATTTATTGCAAGAAGAGGAAGGCCTATCAAGTTTTACTCTGACTGCGGAACTAATTTAGTGGGTGCAGCGCGAGAATTAAAGGAAATCTGCACCTGGTTGAAAACTAATACTACTGAAAACACCATTAAAACCCACCTCTTGGATAAGGAAATAGAATGGCACTTTAATCCACCTTCAGCACCACATTTTGGCGGAATTTGGGAAGCAGGTGTACAGTCTGTCAAGCATCACTTAACAAGAACCTCAAATTCTACAGGATTTACATTTGAAGAATTTTATACAATCGTCACCCAAATAGAAGCTATATTAAATTCAAGGCCATTATATCCATTGTCGTCAGAGCCAGAAGATTATCAGTATTTGACTCCAGGACATTTTCTAATCGGAGATTGTTTAACTTCTCGCCCTGCTAATGACTGGACAAACCTGCCGGAAAACCGACTCGGCAGGTGGCAGCTAGTTCAATAGCGCGCCCAACATTTCTGGAAACGGTGGCGTCACGATTACCTCAACACCTTACAACAGAGAACAAAATGGACGAAACCCAATCCTTATGTACCCAAAATTGGTGACTTGGTCTTGATTCACGATAAGACATCCTCGCCACTCTCTTGGCCTACAGCACGAATCACAGCTCTGCATAAAGATGTCGATTCCGTAGTCAGAGTTGCCACAGTTAAAACAGCATCGAGAGAATTTCAGCGTCCTCTTGTAAGCTTAATCCCACTTATTCTATCATCTTCTAACCGAAAATGATAGCGAATTCTAAAATTCCCTTTATACTAAAACTAGCGAATTCAATTCATTTAAAATGTGATCTAATTTTGGTGGGCGCGATGTTCGGGACCGAATAAATCTACAATTTCATTTAATGTTATTTACTATTTTTTTTGTAATAAAATCTTAATTATTTATACATTAATCAAATGTATACTTTTACGTTTATACCTATGTTTATATTTAATACTAAGGACAAGCCCGTCTTCATATGAAGGGCCTCCTATTGTAAACAATTCTATTAGTATAGAATAGTACGCCTTTAATGACAGGCGATGTTTATAATTAAAGATGTTCTCTTCATTTAATGGAAATTATTTGCTTCATGGTAATTATATGAAGTTTTCAACAACTACATAAAGAATTATAAAATCAGACGACTTGAAGTATTATGCTTGCATTGTCACAAGTTTTTGCTTGCATTATTACAATTAAAAAAATTTATTTAATAATAAAAAAAAGTTATTGTACTTGAAAGTGCAAATACAAACAAAAATAAGTAAATGAATGTGGAAAAAAGTTTGACTTTGAGAAATGGTATTTAACAAAATACGTCAATTTCTAATCATAGTAGGTGTTCGGGACCGAATAAATCTACAATTTCATTTAATGTTATTTACTATTTTTTTTGTTATAAAATCTAAATTATTTATACATTAATCAAATGTATACGTTTACGTTTATACCTATGTTTATATTTAATACTAAGGACAAGCCCGTCTTCATACGAAGGGCCTCCTATTGTAAACAATTCTATTAGTATTAGCCTGACTGGAGCCTTGTACGGACGCTCTGCTCTGTTACTGCACGTATACATCGCCTTGGTCAAGACCAAACGGCAACGCACATACACGCACACTAGTACGTACTAGTAGTAATTAATTACTAGTGTTTTGTTTTAATTATCATTTTAGAGGGACATTAAGTTAATTTTAGTTCACCTTCTGTTAATATACTTGTCTTACTGTCTTCATTTTTATTTACTTTACTGCTTTCCTTTTGTTCAAATTCAATGTTAAATTTAATGTTATTTTTTGTTTTGTTGTAATTAATTTACTATTTAAAGTTTATTTTCATTTTCATACAGAGTTGTCATTTTAATTTTATTTCTTAAATATAATATTTTGTTCATTTATATTAATTTATTTTTTTTTATTTTTTAAATACTAATTTTTTTTTTATTCCACTAAGTTTGAGTAACAAACAGTAGGTTTGTGAAATTGTTGGTAAGTGAAAGTTTTGTGTTGCGCGCATCGCACCAGATTTTTTTAAAGCTAAATCGCGAAGCTCTGGTCAAATTTTACGAAAAAACACAAAACACGGAGAATAAAAGTTAAACGATTTATGAAGGATGTGATAATTAAGATAATACTTGTTATTGAAATGCGATAAAATAACATTTTTATTCATAAGAAAAGTAGTAAAACATAGCTACATTTCAAGCACACCAAGCGATTTTTTTTTTTTCAAGCACTAAGTAATATTTTAATAATTACATATTTCAATCCAAAATCAAAAACGTAAAAACGGATCCATAATGTTCGCATTAGATCTCTCCTGGTAGTTGAAAATCAAAATTTTTTTTATTTAGGAAGTAACTATCTGCCATTTCGTAACAATCTCCAAGTATATACTTTATAAATATAGTATAATTTATACTGTTATTTATAAACATTATTATTATTATTATTTTTATATTTGATAATCACCATGTTACATGTTATCATACATATAGTTATAAAAATGAGTTCTTCCCAATTATAAATAGTTTAATTAATTGTAATTCTTTTTTAAGTGGGTTAATGGCACTGTTTTCATAACGATCAACAACGTGTGCAACTGAAGCAGAACAAACATTAAGGAGTACAAACTTCTAAAGCGTTATTTTAGTTGAGCAGCATATTTTTTTCTCAGTTTAAATAGACCTTAATCAGATCTGAAAAGATACAATGTTTTTAAATAAGTTATTAAAACAGGAACAATTGAAATAGGATGATAAGTTTTCTTTAAAATTTAAAGAAGCAAGCTGCGGATTTCAAAGCATTTGCCTCAGTAAAAGTGGCCCAAAATAGTGTATCGTAATTCTCAATTGAAATTTTTTAGGTGGTTAAAAATTTTGAGGGGAAGAACATTTAACGGGGTCATTAATTCCTAAAGGGAACCACGTTATTGAACTTGGGATGCTCATTTTGAGTATGAGGGTAATTTATCACGAAACATAAAATTTGATGATCATTGCTGTTTTCTAGGAAATTTGAGTTAATTAACATAATATTAAACCAATAACTTAAGCATAGCCACTCTTTTAATATTTACAAACTCGCCAATTTGACAAACCTTAAACTGGCCATCGAATCTCAAGCAGAGCAGTAACTTTTCTGACTTTATTCACCAGTTATATCAAGATTTTTAACCATTCCATATGTAAATGCATCTCTAATTTTAATTATTAGGTGGGTGTTATCCACAGAAGTACCCAAAACTGACCTAGTGACCTAAAGGAGAACAAATCTATTCCAAAAGAGAGATAAATGCGGATGAAATACAAAACAATACTGTACTATAGCAACATTCAGGTCAGTGATTTGAAAGGAAGTGCTATCCCTTGGTTAAGGGCTATTGAAGGAGGTGATTCGAATAATAATATAAGCAACCCCCCAGGTTTTCCCCCTTCAATTAATTAAGAGAACATCAAACTTCATCGAGATTAGGTGTGGAATCCAGAATCCAAGGACAATCCATGGGTGTTCTACCTCGATAGAAAAGTGTCAACCGCCAGAATCGAAATTGGGACATTAAGCATAGTGGTACAGTCCCTTAATCATTGAGCAGCAATGCTTCCTGTTTCAGAAATATCCATGACTAACAGTGGTAGTTAGATAAACTGAGGAGATGAGTGACCTACTTACAATTTCCAGCATTATGCCAGTCCAAATATGAAATTTCAGAGAAAAGTTCATTAAAACCAATCATAAATCCGGACATTATTGCTACTAGATTAGGAATAGATTTGAAAGGCCTTTGGAGACGAAACGAAAAAATTAATAAATGCATATATTTATAAAATTGCTATGACACTCAAATATTAAAGCTAAGATGACAGAAGAATACTACTGAGTAACACTTATGTAACTGAGTATGTGTTTGGATATCAGAGAGATATAAATACCCAAGATGATGTGCAATGAACTGTATTTGGTCTGCATATTTTATTTTAGCTTATAAAGAATTTTAGGAACATAAGGTTTTTTTTTTACAAGAATATTCCAATTATGCACAAGCAAAAAAATGAATTATCAAGAAATTAATTTTTTTTATAATAAAAATTTGAAAAAAAAAACTTTTACTAAGGCTCTGAATAAGTTTACCTACCAAGAAAACAACATTATCTACAAAGAAATCTAATATAATTATAACAGGTCAAAGAAAGAGGGTAAAAGAAGCTAGCTTAATGTTTTAAGATTTGCTTGCTTATGATTTAGCTTTTGAGAAAGTGATCAGAAGTCTAGATTTCAACTCACAGAAAAAAAAAATTAATTTGTACAATTCTTTATCAACATAGATGGTTTTCGTGTTCTAGTAAAGAAAAAAAAAAAAAAAAAGAAAGAAAAAACAATTTAGGATTCTTTAGACTTTATTACCAATCATCCACCAATGAATATCAATAAGTAAAAAACTATTATCTACCTGAATTTTAGTTGACCAATGTCCTAATTAATTAAAGAGACATCAGGAATAAGATTAGTGGGGAATATAGGATCTCATTCCCAAAAAACTCTTGAATCGGTGGACCTAGATGGTAGGAAGACCAAGGCTACACTGGACAAGCTTAGTGTGTGCATAAGATAAATGATGATTAAATTAATAAAAAATGACAATAATTTTCAGACATTAATTGAATTAAATGTAAGATAAAACCAAAAAAGATGGAAAGTTAAAATGTTTAAGAGTATTTCTTGGACACAGGTGTGTGTACTTACAATTATGTATAAAAAATACCTTTCAAAATAAAATTTATTTAAATAGATAATTTTTTGGTCATCAAATTAAATTAAAACTAATAATTGAGCTTTTAAAAAATCAGGATGATAAATACAATTATAAATGAAAAAATGAGCAGGTAATTAAATAAAGCAGGTTAATCATATAGAAATTACTAAATCTAAAAAGGCTTTATAAAAGTCTTTGCAAATTTAATAATATTGAAATAGAAATATAATTTTCTAATACAAAAAGAAATGAGAAGTTTTACCTAAAGCAACAAAGAATAAATATGATAATATGTGCTTTTCAATTAAAAATAAATAATTTAGAAAACTAGGGTTTACATTGTATTATATCTAAGCCCACTAACTTAATAAGTTTCACATGGTGAAATCAGTGTTTGTTTAACAGATTGTAAATTAAATTAAAAAAAAATATATCAAGATTCAGAGAAAGTATTTTTGCATTATATTATAGGAAACAACCTATCTTAGTTATCATTATTAACTGTCTGGATTAATAAAGTTTATTAAAAACCGAAGAAAACCATGCATGATTAAAAATATTTACTTTCCCATAATATTAGATGTTAATTACAGATAATTTGAAAGAGTTCAACAAAGTTTTAAAATTAACTGGAACAATTTTAGCCTGAAGTGCTGCCATGTACTCAGAAATAAGAAATATTCAAACTCGTAAGTTTCAAATCATAGCAAATCATAGAAATGCGAGCAATATTCTACTTTAACAATAAAATACTAACTGACATTTACAACAATAATACATCGAAAACAGCCAAGCAAATGTCAGAGGAGCAGAAATATTGTTTTAATTGTTACATAGCAGACAATCCAGATAACAATAATATATGTAGGGCGAAAATCAAAGTTACAGCTGAATAGCAAATAATTCCCTTTAACTTAGGTATATATACACCATTTTGCATTTATTTATGCAAATAAACACAGAACCTATAGTTTTAAGGAATATAACTATTGTTTACTATTTAACTTATATGAAATATTAATAGATCTTCAAAATATTAAAATAAATTATATCTTTGGGTAAAGTGTTATCAGTTGTGCTTCAAATTTCACATATGAAAAAATGATAAGACAAATATTTAATAATAATAATAATAAGTAGTATTTGTTTGTAATTTAGATGCAAATTATTTAATAAACCACATCAATAATTCAAAGAAGAAATATTTCTAAATTTTTTTTTTTTCTTTTTATGCTTGAATATTTAACACATCTCAGACAAAACTAAGCACTAAACCAGGGCGTGGTCTTGTCAGTTTCTTTAGACAAAAAAGAAAATATTATACTATTTCGAAGAAAAGCATCTACTGATAAATCCCTGAGCCCAAAAAAAAAAAAAACATAAACCAAAAATTCGTAAAGGTCTCAAGATTATTTATAACCAATAAATCCGGGAGGTTATACAAAAGTCGGCAGTATCCGATATCCAAAACTAATGTTATAAGCATCAAATCACTATTATAATTCAAGTTAAAGAATATTTCATATTTTTGTTAGTATCAACACATAAGTTTCAAATAAAATAAGCTATAAGTCACCATCATAAATCAAGAAAAACTACCACAAAATGCTTGGTTGGTGCACAAAATGCTACTTTCACTTTTCAAAGAAGCTTATCAAGGTAAAATAAGGCAGAAAGAAATAGTAACATCAATAAATAGATAATCAGAGCAATCCTTAACATTGACACCTAACCAAGCAATTTGTTTACATTTATAATCAAGGCGGCACCGGTATAGATTCTCGAATAAGAACTATGAGTTCAATAAATCAATGACAAAATACCGTTAATATAGCTTTAAAAAATTTTTGAATTTGAGTTAGACTCACAGCGTCTGACATGTTGGCTGTTAGCTGAGACGTCAGTTATAAGTAACACATTGACAAGAGGTATTCCAAGAGGCGAGATGAGAGAACGAAGCAACGGCCAACCAACGCGCCTCCCAGAAATGTACTGACTGGGCTCACAGCGGCTCTTCAGACGTCACACTGCGTCACCAAGCCGAGTACAATCGGGCGAAGGTAGCCGAACCTTGCTCGTCAATACTACCGCTATTTGTTACAAATTTTGCTTTTATAACGCTCTTGTCTTAATTTTTATTTGTATTAATCACTAATAAATGTGCTTGTATTTTATTTCTAACTATATTTCAATATTGAATAAAATCTTTACCATGTTGGAATATTAGAAAAACAATATTACGTATTCAGATTGCACGCAAATTGTCCCATCATCGCGTTTTAATTTATGACATTATTAATGTGATGTGTAAAACTGTTTAAAATATTTTAGTGAAAGTATTTTATTCCTGTGCTAACCTTTGGCGGATCCACAGGGAAAGCTATGGGGGCTGCAGCCCCCCCCCCCCTTCGGAAATTTTTTTGTTATTTAAAGATAGAATTTAACATTACTAACAGTAATGAAATAAGTTAAGTTAGTAAAAATACTATGCAGAACAAGTAGAATTTTATTTGTGGGAAATAAAAATAAAGGTAAACAAGCTGATTGGCAGATCTTGGAGAAGGTCTATGGGGCTGCATCCCCCCCTTTGGGACTGCAGTCCCCCTTTATAACTGGTTGGATCCTCCAATTGTGCTAACACAAACTATGTAGCACGTACACCTTTGCTTCAGAAAATAAAACAGACATACGTTTTTTTACTTTTACTTACCTGTATATGAAATATATATTAGGGTAAAGTATTGCTTCATGAAAAATTTCCATGAAATTTTCTTGGAATGAATGACTTCCAGTTTTCATCGGAGATACACGTTTTGGAATCCCATAAGTCCAAATAACCAAGTTCCGTAAAAGGGGCATGTGTGGGATTTTTTTTTTATTTATTAATATTATTTGTTTTTGTTTTTATGCTTAGTAAAAAGTGTAATTTTTCAAAAGACTTGTAGGCGATTACCTTTCCGTGTTAGGGAATTATACACACTATTATATTATTATAATTATAAACCACCTTCCTACACCTGTTTCTCTCCCTCCACTTGACCACCGTTGAGCATTCCTTCATGGAGGGGGAGATGATGGATATATGCCTCCCAATTGTTCTAGGCTACCTCTTTTTTAGTCATGCCTCTCCTTTTCACAGCCACTTGTGTCTATGGCTGGCCCGTTTCAGCAAAAACGGAACGAAGAACAAATTCCAGCGTTGGGACGGTATATAAAGTTACAAGAAGTACGGGCTGGTTCCACTGGAACGGGGTTGTAACATTTCGGGCTGAATGGAATGGGATCCCATGCGCTCGTTCCACTGGAACGACGGGGCTGGAACGTTCCGGGCGGAATGGTATGTCATCTCATGCGTTCGTTCCGCTGGAATGAGTATGGCTTGTTCCACAGGAACAGGGATAGCCCGTTCCAGTGGAAGGGATTATAGCGAGAGTATAATCATTTGTATTGGAAAACTTGAAAGTTCTCAATACTTTTCAATTCATTATTGTTTTTTTTTTTTTTTTTTTTACTGCGAGTTTTTTTTTTTGTAAATATATCGTGAAAGTGAATCGATAGAAAGTTTATTAACGTCTCGTGGCCAATTTAAACTTAAATTTATAAAATATTTGTCTCTTATGCCTTTCCGGAAACCGAGAACGATTAGTGTTCCTCTAAAACAACTTTATATTGCATTCAGAAATCTTTTCTGAAAGTAAAGTTTGTAAACTAAAAAATAATTAATTAAAGATTATCTTGATAATTTTTTTTTCATACCGTAAACTGCTATAAATAATTTGAGCATCGCGTATTTACTCTCTTGAATACACGAAAAAAATTTATTGTTAAATAAAATTTTTTATCTATGATAATAAGAGAATGTAAGCACAATACTCCACCGCGTCCTTAAAAACTTCATTTAGTTACCATGGAACAAATAATTTCCATTAAATATTATGTTTCAAACCACGTTGACTCTTTCCCATGAACAGAACACCTTAACTTACAAACAGTGGTCTGCCAATAAAGGCGTACTGCGCACGCGTGGGTTCAACTTGGTTTGAGTTTTCAGAATATTTTAATTTTTTTCTCAGTTATAAGTTCACTCGATTTTTTTTCATATTTCATATTTAGCAATTTCTTATTTTTAGGCTTAACGAGAGACAGTTAATTTCTCCATACAAACAAAGACAAAGGTACTTTGTACTAAAACAAAAACGTCTCCTTATCCATTTAAGCCCCCTCAGAGCAATTTAATGATGATAAAACTTACCTGATATTAAAGAATAATTGATTCTCATTGAACATGACGAGTTTGATCCAAATCGTTTGAGGCGTTTTTGAGAAAATCGAAAAAAAAACGCGAAATTTATTTAATAAAGTGCCCCCATTGGATCAATGTTGATGAAATTTTGCTTGCCACATCGCGGTCATATACACCAAATATCCAATTTCTGGTTCGTACGGTTTATAGTTTTTGAACTAGTCTGTTCACATACCCATACACACAGACCATTTCGCGGGACTTATTATTTGGTTATTTGGACTCAGGGGACCCCAAAACGTGTATTTCCGTTGGAAACCGAAAGTCGAAATGTTACACAACCGTCATTACTTTCCCTTACTATATATTTCATATTTAGGTGAAAGTAAATTTTTTTTCTCAGTTATATGTTCACTCGATTTTTTTCATATTTCATATTTAGCAATATCTTATTTTTAGGCTTAACGAGAGACAGTTAATTTCTCCATATATATACTTCCCTTGCTATATATTTCATATTTAGGTGAACGTAAAAAAATTATATTCATTTAAAATATATAAAATTAATTTTATTCAAAGTTAAACTAATAATTGTAATATTAGTGCATTAAAAAACACATACAAAAAACTATATATACTGTTATATTTAACAAAAAATAATTAATTATCTTAAAAAAATTATATATATGTGCCTTTTTTTTTTCTACGAAGGTAGGTGGAAATCTTTAAAAGACGCGGATAGGCCCGTACCTATCCGTGTGTGTGTGTGTGTGTGTGTGTTTGCACGCGCGCGTTTGTGTGTAAATGTAAGTCTGTTTGTGATTTATGCATTGCTCAGACATTCATAATATCTTTGAAAGTTATTGAGTACACTCCCGCGAAGATTTCTGACACAGTACATAAATGTTATTATGGATAGGTTTTTTTTGGGGAGGGGGTTAATTATTAACTTTTTACCGGTATCTGGTTTATATGAAATTTGAAAAATATTTTAGATGCTATAGTAGTCTGAAAACGTCATTCTAAAAAATGTTATTATGGATAGGTTTTTTTTTTTTTTTAAATGGGGGTATTTATTAACTTTTGACCAGTTTCTCCGAATTCGGCGAAGCTTGATATACTGGTTCTTCGTGGCCAAATAGAAGCATAAGTTTTTTGCTGTCGGAATTCCTCCCTCTCTTCACTAAAACGGATTTAAGGAATCAGCCAATGGCTTCATCATCCATTTCGTGTCATGTACCAGGGTAGTTGGGAAACATCTCTCGAACGTTTCCTTCTTTTCCTCAGTCCTTGAGTTGCGGTCGACTCTTTTGTACTCTTTTCTGCTACCAACTCTATTAGTGGTACCCTGTCCACTACAGTTGCTGCTTCGTAAGAAACTGTTCGGAACGCACTTCTTACTGCAGTCCGAAGAAAAATTGTCACCATGTTCTTCTGTAAGCTAACGTATCCTTGGCACCTTCCCATGTTGGCGCTTCATAGAACAGCATGGAAGTGATCAGGGTCGATATCAATAAACAACGACTGTTCCTTGGATCTCCTATGTTAGGTAGGCTTCGGTCAATCCGGCGCTCGCTTAAGTGACCCTAGCCACCTTATAAATGATCAAACCTAAATGTGTGTGTCAACAGACCATCTCAGAAATGATTTGTCGTAAGAAACTGTTAGTAGGTATTTAACGTAGGTATATGCCCTTGATGTGACAGCAAAGATCTCGTCAACACTAAGTGATCGTAGGAAGCGCTTTTTCCTTCGACTTTTGATTAAACTTGTTATGTTTAATCAGAATAGAGTATTATTTAATATGAGGTAGGTTTTATCATAATAGAAACGATCTGATCTAGAAAAAATATATATACTATTGGTGATTTAGTATTCTCTGTTTGGTAGGGAGTTTGAAAACTAATACGAATTAAAGTATTAAATATGGATGAAGTTGGGTTTCCTTTTGAAGGTGAGAAATTTTTTTCGAATGATGTAAGGGGATGTACTATTTACTTCAGAATATTTCTCAGAATTTAAGTGTAAATATTAGGTAACTTATTAAATATGTGAAGCACAATCAATGAACAAAGAAACAAAAAACAAAACATAAAAAGACAACAACTGATTCAGAGTGTGATTTATCATTTATCGTTAAGAGTTTAACAAACTTATAATTTATCATCCATCCTATCTATTCACTGTCAAGCAACGTCATGGTGAGGTGGACGTTGTCTTCTCTTCATTAGAGCGCGGAGTATATTCCCTTTGAGTATTTCTCGATGTGCAACAAACTTTTGATCTAGTCTGGCATGTCTGACTGCTTCACAAGCTGTGCGATTCACCCCCCCTACATATCCCTCATTATCAACTCCTTCCTCTTAGACAGATTATTCAAAGTAAATCATCATAATGCTTAGTCTACCGTTCGTATCTTCTACACAGTTTCCTAATACTTTCTTAATTACGTAAGTTGATGGCACATGTATGCTATCAGCTAATAATGACCTACTGATTATATCCCAAACTCTCTAATCACACATCACGTATCTGGAAGAATGGTTTCAAATACCCTAAAATAATAAATTCCCGAACCATCGGGGTATTTATTATCTGAGGAAAAGAGGAAAACGGTTCAAGATATCTTGGAATATAATGTGCGATCCGCTTAAGGTTCCCAGGCCGACTGAAATAAGTGCTCCAGAAATATCACTTGATTCCTTTCCTCGTATCTTTATTTTTGGAAAAATAATCTGTTCCGGTTGTAGTCAAACCTAAAAGTATGAATGAATTATTTTTATTTTTCCTCTCCGCTGATATGATTTTCCTGATTGTATATAGTACAATGAATTTATTTTCATTTTACGGAACCCTGCTCATTTCTTTATGATATAGAAACCTTCCGATGTGTCGTGATGAAACAAGAATGTTTAGGAACACTTATATATATTTAAATTAGGCTATCTGCTTATGAAATAATTAAAGTGGAATTGTTCATATTGCTGCATATATGAATCGTGAAATATAGAATTGGGCTCATTGAAATATTTTTTTGAAAATTTCATCCGGATTTTCTGCTTAAACAAAAATTTCCCGTGTAAAATAATTAGCTTAATATTTTATTTTAACTACCTTTGACGTCGTTCCTCTTTCAAAGCAAGCTTTTCGCACCCAAAAGGAATAGTTGAAGGGTACGAGGATTAACAGAAATCCAACTATTTTGTCCAAGGTTTTAGGTAAGAGGATAATATGCATATCTGCAAATTCACTCCCTATGGCATGGGTTAAATCACCATTTTGGCTAGTTTATCATGCTTGCCTACATTCCGGTATTTTTTGTATTCCCGGTATTCCGGTACCGGTACGGTACATCCCGGTATTATCAGTAAATATACAAATATTTGCTTCTTTTTTAATTTCCCAACATCTTGAATCACACAATCACCCAAAATAGGCGACCTCCTTCCCCTCATCCTGAATTTTAACAAAAACCAAAAGTATGTATTTAATTGAAAAATAAATATATTAATTTTTTATTTCGACATTTCACTTACTAGCGAATCTCAATTCTATAAGATTAAATATTAATTTTTTTTTCAGACTGAACATTTCATTAATGGAATCTCAACTTTTCAGGTGGGAAGGTAATGAATGCTATCGGATTCAAGCTTCAGTGAATCATTGATCAAAACGTATAGTCGAAATTTATGTAGTCCGAAGGAGGTTCTCAAAGCCCCTCCCATAACGAGGTTCCACAGTAGAACGTTTATATATGCAGTGTGTATATCTTTAGTTTTAGATTAATATTTTAAAATATTCTAACGTTTTGATTATAGCACGAAAGATAAATTTGATGGCTAAATATTTTGAGTAGATATGATAATTCTTTTTATCATTTAAATATCTACAACAGACAGATCTTTCATTTTTAATAATTCAAAATATTTTAGGGGAAGGGGAGAGGGAAGTTTCATGACTTACTTTTCATGCGAAGGGAATACTTGGGCGGAGATTATTGATTCCGACTGCTGTCCTAGTTGTAGAGGGCCTAAGCGATCGTTATCCCAAACATCAGCTAGTCTCCCAGTGGCTTTAATACACCAAGAATTTGCTTCTATTTTTTTTAATTATAATTAATATAATATTATATTATTGCCTTTTCGATTTCGGTCTTTGTTAAAGATTTATTTTCAATAAGAAATTTTCAAAAAGAAAATTTATTTTCAAATATTACATAACCATTTGATATATCAAGGTATTGAAATTAATGCAGTTTTTGTATTTTCATTGCAGAGCAGCTTGATAATCTTTGCACAGATATACTTGGAGTCAATGAACCTCTTTGCTTAAGATCTTTTATACAGGGTTTGAAATCCAGTATAAACAGTGTAGTAGCAGTGTTGACGCTAGATGGGACATTACATTTTTGTATGAATTTAAATAAGCTTAAAAAAAAAAAAATTGTAGAGGAAGGGTTTTTACCAAAAATTTGATTACTGTGGATCTTTATGGATCCTTGAAAGTTGGCGTTGAGCCTAAAAACGCTGCTTTGATTTTCCCGCAGCAACTCATTTATGAGAAATTTTGGATGTATAGATATTTAGGCAACCTCATTCTGATTTTCCTTTCTGAGTCCTCTGTAGGGTTTCTAAAATTATATATGGACGAAAGGATCTTTAAGAGAAAATAAGTTTTTATCCCATTGAGTGCCTCCACTACTATTTAAATCAATCCATTCTCGAAAGAAAGTACAAAAAAAAAAAAAAAGAAAAAAAAAAGGATGTTTTACTCGAGTTTGCTGGCTATACTACGTCTTATTATTAAGTTGAAAGGTGCCCCTATTATTATAGAAAAAATAACCCGGGTACAAACCATTACCTTCATTTGAAAATTTTGAAATGAGGAAAAAATCCTGCAATTATATTTTGTTTTCAAAAACTTTTTATAATGTGGTTTGGTTAACAGATAAATTTACTGAACTAGAAAAAATTAGCACTCACCAGTCCAAATAATATTAATCCTTAACAATTAATCTATAAAAAGTTAGGAACACTGTAATTTTTATGATTGAAGTGATGCCTGGTATTCAACTATAGAACGGATATATACCTATTGACCCTACTCACGCGGTGAAGTGTGTCAGGCATACACAAATATTAGATTATTATGTTTTGATGTATTGCTTATATCATTCTAACACTAAATTTTAGAATTATAATCATGATTTTTGTCCACCTAGGTTGTACTCGAAACACTGTGTGAAGTTAGACCCACTTCCATTAGTCTAACTCACTCCGACCTTGCGTAGGAGTGCTAATATCTCGTGTATACATACTATCGAGAATCTTGGTGTGGTTTTCCAGGACGTCAGTATCAGCCCGGAGGTTCGCTCTGTGAACGGTTTATTTTGGGGAAAGAAATATAGGTCCTCAAAGCTAGCTGAGTCTGAGCATCCATAATCCAGGGATCTAGACCAGTTTTTCACCGTCCTTGAACCCGAAAGATCTGCCGTCATCGAGTGAAGGAAAAGTGGCCCCAATAGGATTCGTTATAGTGCCGCCGCTGCACTATGGAGTCAATGGTTTGCAAGCATGTGAGTTTTGGGCTACCCCCTCCAGACTTCGCTCCCTCAAGCAACATAAATGCCTGTAAGAAGACTACACTGTGAGTCCCAAGATCTTATTAGGTCTACTGTTCTAACAGAAAAAACGAAACAAAAACTTTATATTAGTAGAAAACAGTAATAAATAAAGACAGTTATGGAAGCTCTCGCTTTCTTTGAAAATCTTTTTTAAGTTTTTTTAAGAGAATACTCCTTAAAGACCTTAAACTTTGTCTAATGTTATTTTTGTTTTTTTTTTTTCTGTCCCCATCGAACACAGTAATTGACAATTTTAAAACCATCACCCTTCACCCCTTCTATTCATATCCACCTTTTATTTCTTTTCTCAAGGTATTTTAAATGTAAATATTAATGTATAAGGGTCATTTTCTCAGAAAGGGCAAATCGCTGTCCCCGATGGATTCTGGAGCCCCCTCACCATTTTTGTTCATTAAAATAACCTATAATTAGGCTCTGTGACTTACCCTGTCTACTACGTAGGGTTTTACTCATATAACATTAAAAATTAAAGGTTGAATTTTGATATGACCAGTGGAAATCTCCTTCCCCCGCCATGTCACAACTCCAGTTTCCAAACTTTAAGTTCGTCTACGAATTGACCATTGACGCTTTTTGAATTTTTTATAACTATGGTGCTGTTCAAAATATCTCAAGATTAGAATGTGAGGTATGCGATATTTTTAAGAATGATAGCATAGTACACAAAGGAGGGAAAAGACATGCCCCCGGTGATTGGGTTTCCCCCCGCTTACGTAGTATTTTCGTGTATTGGCAGTTTTAACCTTTACAGATGACTGCGGCTTCTGGCTAAAAGTAGGATTACATCTCAGGTAACAACTCTATTTGCCGCCAAATGTTTTTAGTCACTGTAGAACCGTCAGGATAACAACGTAGGTGCTGCGGCGTGAGGCGGCATACAACCCGTGTCATTGTCCCGCCCGCAGCTACTTAGAATGTAATTGTATCGAAACTTTTTCATTGCTTTTAACTTTTACAGCAAGTTGATAGGTTTCTGACGGTCTATCGTTGTTTAAAAAAATGGCTGTATTTAAGTAGTGAACAGAAAAAAATGGATGGTCGTACAATACAATATCGGGTGTTTTTATCCCGCTCGAGTGTATTCGAAGATTAATTGTATCTAAATGTTTTCGTTGCTCTCTACTTCTAAAGCTCATTGAAACGTTTCGAACGGTCTATCATTTTGTCAAAAATCTGCTACATTGAAGTAGTAAACGAGGAAAAACTAGATAGCCTCTCAAATTCTGATGTCATTATCCCGCCTCTACGGAATTGGAAAGTAATTGTATCTAAAATTTTTCGCTGCTTATCACTTACAGAACTCGTTGGCGCGTTTCCAATGGTCTATCGTTTTGTCGAAAAGCAGCAGTATTTTGGTAGTAAACGAGAAAAAACTGGATGGTCATAAACATCAGGAGTCATTGTCCCGTCTGTCTTTACCCGAAAACTAATTGCATCTAAATTTCCTCGTTGCTTTATACATATAGAGGTCGTTGAGACGTTTTCGATGGTCTATCATTTATTTCAAAAGCATCTGTATTTAAGTAGTAAACGAGAAAAAACTGGATGGTCATAAAAATTTGTGTAATGGCTGATAGATGGCTTAGGATTTTTGTCTGCTATATTTAAAAAAAAAAATTATAACAAAAAACTCAAGAAAAATATATTTAAACGAACCCTCAGCACGTTTCTTTTCCCGTCTTCCAATTTTTTTTTTTTTTTTTTTTTAATAAATAATAAATGCACCTTGCTCTTGTATAACCTTGCATTGGAGTTCAACCAGTGCTATGTAAAGAGCATCCCTAAATATTTTCCAGACGTTAATTCGACATTTTCAATTTCAAGAATTCCAAGTTCTTATTCTCCCTTTCTGGGAAAATGACCCATAAAGGTTTGTATTTCTGGTTTCCAACGCGTGTTTATTGCTATTATTATTCTTGTAATTGGTAACTTCGTTGTATTTAGAATTTTATTGGTAAACTTCCTTGCTGGATTGAACATATACACATATTATTTCATTTAAATACGTTTCTAGGGATCAGATGCGTCTGATCCCCCGTTTGCAATAGCTTTCGCATGGTAAATCAAAAAAGTTTATTTTAAGTTATCACTATTGGAAAGTAATCTATTTGGTGAAATAAACATACTTATATCTTCACATTGAGGTTTTACTGTACAAATATTATCTGAGATTATTCATCAGGCTCTTAAAATTTAGAGTACTTATAGTGGTACTAGTTTCCTTACGTTACTTCTGGGCTAGTGTGACCACGATCTCTATTGTAATGAAAAATGTACTTGGACAATTGCTATAGTAATGAAAGATTAAAATATGCAGTTAAACACGATTAGATTAGATTCACATCGATTAGATCGAAGGACATTCGATTCACATTCTTTATGATCGATAGGATGAAAATGAGGTTCTCCACTTAATGAAAGTTCAAATAAACTAACAAGTAATTGCGATAATAATTCGATTCGGTACTAGAAAACATTCGGTACTTTTCTGGATTAGGGAAAAACAAATGTAGTTATTAAAGTAAAAGCATTTGCTTAAAATAAAACTTATACAGACGATTTTATATAGTAGTTTATAAAATAAATAAAATTAACTATTAATATTAATAAAATAAATAAATGTAGTCGCCTTATTCGATTTAAGAGTTTAAAAACAATATATATATATGTATATATATATAAGTTAAGTACCGGAGTATAACAGTATCTGACTTAATACCATTTCTTAGATGTAAACATCGTCAAACTGTATATAAGTAGGATTAGTGGAAGGAATAAATCAGTCTTATTTCTGACATCAAAAATGTTCTTTCGTTCTTCCTTTTCCTTTTTTTTTATTGTTTTCTCTCGGAGCAGTTTTAACTGGTGCCGAAACCCGGGATTGCGAGTGTGCGGGGCTCGTTTTTTTTTTTTGGCCGATCGTGAGCTTTGGAGAGATGACAGAGGCAGTACTCAGACCAACGTCCGAGACATCCCGACATTGCCTCAGGAATCGCTAGCGGCGGCACATGCGAACACCCTGGAGTGGATGAAGCTGAGAGTGGCGACCTGTCAGGACCTGCGGAAGGCAATATCCGACCTAGAGTGATTCACGGGAGAAACTGGGGAACTCAATCATTTCCTAAAAGGCGGCGATCGCCTTATAGAGAGAATTGACACAAAGGTGGCCGAAAATCTTATGAATGCAGGAGATGCTAAAGCACTGAAGGCAGCCATTGTTTGTAGAGTGAGAAGGAGTATCCTTAATCACATCCAAGCAGATGAGGAAACCCCATGGGTGATAGTAAAGGAAAGATTGAAGAAGGCGTATGGAGGGGGAAGGTAGACCCCAGAGGAAGATATCTTCCAGATGTTTCGTGAAACGAAATCGCCTCGACAGACGAGCGGACAATATGCAGGGACGTTGCTCGCTATGTATAATCAAATAACGGAGAAGATGAGGGAGTCATTGAGTGCTGCGGAAGTGGAGGGTCGGATGACGTTTTTATCGACCATCCTCAAAGTTCAATTAGGCAAAGAAACTGGCAAGAGGGAAGGCCTCCCGAGGGACCGTTCTTTCATAGAATGCGCACAAAAAATGGTGGACTATAGTGCTATGGAGGAAGAGACCCGCATGGACACGGAAGAAGGCGGGTGGAATAGAGTAACATAGAGGCGACCCAGGTTTACACAAGTGGCCTGGAAGAAGAGAGATCTGGTATATACGAACAGGGATCGGCCGCAGGTGGAGCGAAGACCAGGGCAAGGCAGACCCAGAACCCGAACACAGAAGGAAGACAGAAAATGCCACGGCTGTGGTAAAACCGGGCACTTGGTAGCACAGTGCCCACGTACCGATGCTTCGAGTGTGGGACAGAGGGGCATATTGCCAGACAATGCCCCTACATATACTCAAGAAGGGAACAGAATCGGGCAGAACCAATGGAAATAAACGCCTAGGAAATAATAAGAAGAAGAGGCTCGTCGACGAGGGGTGGATCGTTAAGGGAATCCACAGACGAATCTGGAACATCAGAAACCGAAGAGGAGCTAACCGGACCAGAGGACCGAAGGAGTGAGAAATACCGGAGTGGGAAGAGAAGCGGAGGAAGCAGACGATGGAGAACGGAGGAGAGGGCCTGAGGAGTGTGCAGGCAGAGGGGCGACCATACGCTAGTTAGTTATAATGTAAAGAGTGAGTGCGGCTGGTTGCCAATAATTGAGGTGATTGGTGGAGTTCAGTGCCTAGTGGACATCGGAATTTCCAACACCATAATGACCAGAGGAGCGCTGGAGAGGCTGTCGGATGGTGAGAGGATACCCCAGGTCCAGGTATGTGGATGTAAATTAATCACTCTGGGTTGCCCTTGTGGGGTAGAAAGGGAGGCGGAGATAGGGTTGGATAGGTGGAGTACCAGGGGTGGTAAGTTAGTAGTGCACGTTGTAGGGCGCATGCCGAGGGAATACCAGGCAATCATAGGATGCGATTTGCTGGGGAGACTGGGCGCGAAAGTCGCAAATAGCAGAGGAAAGTGGAGTATTAGGATCGGGATAAAAAGGTATAAATGCCATTCAACCCTTCAGGTTGGCAGGGCCCGGATAGGGGCGATTAACCGGACACAAGATTGGAGGTACACGATTAGGAGTGAATTCGATGATATTTTTTTCAAGGAAGGGGACATTCTGGGGATAACAGGGAGGACTGTTCACGAAATTCCACTGAAGCAGGAGAAAGTTACCTACGTGAAAGAAAGGAGATACCCGCAAGCCCTGCGTCAGCATATTAGAGAGGAATTAGATAATCTCAAAAAGCAAGGAATAATAGTAGACAGTACGTCGCCGTACAATAGCCCCCTCTGGGCGGTAAAGAAGAAAAGTGTCGCGGGAGAAAAGGAAAAATACCGGGTCGTGATTGATTACCGCAAACTGAAGGAGAAACGGTCGATGAAAAATATCCAATCCCTAAATTTGAGGATATCTTGGACAGGCTAAGCGGATCGACAATATTCAGCACATTAGATTTGAAGGCCGGGGCCACTATGAATTCACGCGGATGCCGTTCGGTTTGAAGAATGCCCCAATCACATTCCAGCGGCTCATGGACGAATTTTAAGAGGAATAGATGAATCGATGTGCCAAATTTATATGGACGATCTTCTCGTATTCAGTAAAACAGAGGCGGAGCATATAAAGCACTTGATCAGCGTTTTTGAGAGGGTACGACAATGTGGCCTAAAACTGTCCAGTGAGAAGTCGCTGTTGGGTCAGGAGCAGATAAAGTTCTTAGGACACTCGATCTCCAAGGAAGGGGTTAAACCGAATCCAAACAAGGTGGAAGCAATATCGAAGATGGCTGTCCCGAGGGACGTGAAGGGAATCCGCAGGTTGTTGGGGACCCTGAATTATTATCGTTGATTTGTACCCGAAATGGCGGAATATCTGGTGCCCTTAAACAATTTATTAAGGAAAGGGATGAAGGTGACGGTTATGCCACTAATGGAGGACAATATTCGGAAGTGCATGACACGACTGCAGGAGGAGCCGATCCTTGCCTTCCCCGATTTCACGATACCGTTCACTGTTACAACTGACGCCAGCGAATACGCCCTCGGGGCCGTATTGTCCCAAGAGGGAAACGGTGGGGAACGACCCGTGGCATACGCCAGCAGGCGACTGACACAAGCTGAAACTAGGTACAGCGCCCTGGAGAGGGAATTATTGGGGATTGTGTGGGTCATCGAACATTTCAGACCCTATGTGTTCGGAAGAAAATTTCAAGTCCATACGGATCATAGACCCCTGCAATGGGTTGGAAAATTGAAAGAATCTTCAGCGAGGGTAACACGGTGGAAGGAATTTCTCTCCCAATTTAATATAGAAGTGGTATACAAGCCGGGGAAAGAAAACGTAGTGGCGGACTGGCTGTCCAGAGCTATAACGGTAAATGCCTTAGAAGGGGATAACGGAGAGTCGTCCAGGGACGTAAGACAATTTCTGACGAAATAGACGCCGGAAGGGGAACAGGTCTCCACCGATTCGGACGACAGGGAAGATTCACCGGTAGAGGAAAATTGGGCGGCTCAGCGGACGGCGGAGATGGAAGAGTTAGACGAAATCGTTAACGATAAGACCCGACAGATAATCTGGAAGAGTAGAACTTCGGGGTTAATGAAGGTCCAATATAGTTCTTACGGGAGGAGCAAGATCACGACCATCTGGTCGCAGCCAGGAGCAAGGGAGGACCAAATATGCAGGGCACTTAAAGACGCATCCAAACCTGGGAAGACTTATCATCTGTACGTTGGCAACTCCACAATATGGGAAAAGATAATGAGAATCTGGAGGTCGGAGCAAATAGGTTTGGACCGCACTTTTATCCGATGCAAAGCCATGGTCGAGACACTAAGGGAAGAGGAGCAGCAGAAGGAGGTAACCCTGGCCTATTACCAGGGAAAAACCAATCATCGTGGGGTGCATGAAACAATGCAAGCGCTGCTTCGGGGGTACTTTTGGTGGGGCATGAAGACCATTGCGGACACGATAAGCGCGTGTGATGTCTGTTTAAGCACAAAATACGATAGACCCCCCCCCCCCCAAGGGCGTACAAGAGGAGACACCCACGGCAGAGGCGCCTTTATGTGATCTACAAATTGACACGTTTACATGGAGAGGGTACAAATGGGTGACAATGATAGACTTATTCAGCAAAGCGGCCATGGCGTACAAGGTGCAGGACAGATCAGCAGGAGCAATACTCGAAGCCTTGCAAGTATGGTTCCAATTCTACGGAGTGCCCGATCGAATTTCGTCTGACGGAGGCAGGGAGTTTGACAACGCGAGAATCAGGGAAGAAATGAAAAACCTAGATGTGGTTTGGCATTTGAATACTCTGGGTCATCCAAAGAGCAGAGGAGGTATAGAGAGACTCCAGAGTACCCTTAGCGACCACCTGAGAGTATATCAGCTGGAGAAAGGATTAGAACCGAACATCGCTATGCAGAAATCTATAACTGCATACAACCATTCAATACACACAGTAACGGGATATTCGCCAGTCGAAATATTGTTTGGGTTGCGCGGACGGCGTCGGGATTACGGGGGTACGGCGGTGGACGAGGAAGTGAGGGACCGCATGGTTTCCAATAAGATCGTATTGGGGAAACTGTGGGAGAGGGTCCGAGGGAAAATCGAGAAAGAAAAGCGTAACAGAGTAGCGCGGGAGAATGTCAAAGTAATGGGGGGAACCTGATGCCCCCCATCAAGATCGGTTCAATTGTTTATCGTAAGATATCTTCTAGAGGGAAGGAATTAATTCGCTATGAGGGCCCATTCAGAGTGATAGTCATTAGAGAGCATAACATTGTGACTATCGAAAGTGTCAAAGAACCGAAAAAACGAAGGACGGTTCACATTGAACAATTAAAACTCCCGGTTGCAGAACCACAGCAACCTCAGTGATCTGGAGTATCCTCGGATACCCGATTTGTATAAAATTTTAATCTCTTTTGTTGTTTAATTTGTGTTGTAAGAGTTCTTATGGTGTACCCTTATAAATCATATGTGGAATGTGTCTTTGAGTTCTTATAAGTTAAGCATTTTTATTTCTATTATTTTTAATATCTTAATTTCAATTGTACTAGTGTAAGATATTTTATTTATTTATTTATTTATTGTTTTATTTTTATTTTTAAGTTTCCAAAAAGGTTTTTGTAAACTGGCAGGGGGGAGTTAGGTACCGGAGTATAACAGTATCTGACTTAATACCATTTCTTAGATGTAAACATCGCCAAAGTGTATATAAGTAGGATTAGTGGAAGGAATAAATCAGTCTTATTTCTGACATCAAAAGTGTTCTTTCGTTCTTCCTTTTCCTTTTTTTTTATTGTTTTCTCTCGGAGAAGTTTTAACTTATACACACACACACACCCATATACACTATTATTGATTTCATTAATAGATCCCAACTGAGAAGCCGTTACGCGCGCAGCACTACTGGACTGATGGTAGCAGTTTACTCTTTCCTTGTAGCATTTCCGAAATATAACATTTTCATCAAGATAATAGACTCCAGAATAAATTTGTTATTTCTTATGACAGGATTTCGCCCTGCGGCAAAGGTCTGGGGGTTGTGGAGGGTGTGGTCGATCGAAGAAGACCACGGCTGCGCCATGCTCGCCACGGAACCAGGTCAGGGGAGCAAATCTATTGAATTTGGAAGGGTTGTATCAATGCTCCAGTTTAACTTGATTATAGAATTGATATATAAGAAAATAAACCATGTTAATGGAAAGCTGACGAAGACGTTTCACTGCCTATCACGGAGTACGACATGTGCAAATCCTTCACTGTCACAATAGGACAAATATTAAAATAAGCTCGAACAAAAATAAAATCAAAACTTAAATTCTGTACCACGATCATAACTAGACTAGAGAATTAAACACGAGTTTTTACTTTCCATTCCTTATACCAAGAATTCTATAAGTCCATAGAAAAACAACGAATCCTTGTATATTTTTTTGTTATGCAATTTTTGACGAAAAAAATGTTTTCTACTAACATGATAGGTGATAAAATTGCTCTAAAATTAGTTATGAAATGCTTACGGAAAAAGACAATCTTTTGTTTTGGTTTTTACAAGAAAGTTATTTCCAGTTAATGGAATTGTTCGGACGTTTGAGTAATTAAAAAAAATGTTATGTCACCATTTAAAGTTTCATATTGAAGGCTATATAACTGTATTACTAATTTACATTTTTTAATTTCACATTTAATTCAGTTTACATTACATTTAATTTTTCTACTTATTTTTACATTTAATTCAGTTTACATTTTTTTACTTTCACATATCTTTATATGAAATATATAGTAAGGGAAAGTATTGAGAAAATTTCGACTTAATACACGTTTTGGGATCCCCTGAGTCCATCCATATAACCAAGTCCCGCGAAATAGTGTGTGTGTGTGTGTGTGTGTGTGTGTGTGTGTGTGTGTGTGTGTGTGTGTGTGTGTGTGTGTGTGTGTGTGTGTGTGTGTGTGTGTGTGTGTGTGTGTGTGTGTGTGTTTGTGTGTGTTTGTGTGTGTGTTTGCGTTTGTGTGTGTGTGTGTGTTTTTTTTTTTTTCCTCTTTCTAGTAACCCTAGAAGAGAGGGAGTTTATTAACCACATGTTTCCATTATATGATTACATGTGTTGCTCATACAATTCTTACTATATACAAAGAAATCAATAAAGAAAATAAAAATTAATAATCTGTAGTTAAGACAGCTGCCGTTCATTACTTTACAGTCAATCTTATTTCCTTAATTGAATATTTACTTAAGAATAACTGCAATATTTACCTAATTACAATTACAATTATCTATTTACAATCACAATATTTACAATGCTATCTAGGATTATATCACACTAAAGTCCATCGACGAGATGGAGGAGTTGAATGCTTCAGCAAATCTTGTGGCTAGTTGGTGAAGATCAGGTGGCCAAGCGATTCCAGATGTTAAGACTTCCCTGATTAACCTAGTTCTTTTTGCTTCAAAAGCCGGGCAGTCATATATTATATGTTCCCACCACTGATCTCCCAATCCACAGTGACACTTCTTCTTTTAGACCAAATCTATATAGGTAGGCCCCATTCTTCCCATGTCCACTATACACCTGCGTGGTTTTGTAAGTTATTTGAAGATCTGTTTTGCATCTATCTTCAATAGAGGGGAAAATTTTTTTGGTATGACTACCGTTGGTAGACATTTTCCACATATTTTCCCATTTAATTATGGTAGCTTGTCTTATTGCCAGTTGGATATAGGACATCGGAGCCTTTGCATATTTCACCTCTAATAATGGGTTATTAGCTGCCTCTCTTGCTTGTTTATCTGCTTCCTCGTTGCCTATATTTCCTGCATGTGCCTTGACCCATTTTAATTTAATTTTCCATTGATTCAAGGTGAGTTGACTCAATAAGCAAATGATATCATGCTCTGTGTCACTTATGGCTCTTCCATCTCTAATTATATCTACTGACACTTGACTGTCGGTATATATAGTTGCAGTCCGGTTATCTTGCTCTACCTGTTCTAATAGCCACCGTAATGATTCCTTTATTGCCAGTAATTCAGCTTGATTATTGGTGCACCAGTCTGCAAGTTTGAATTGTTCGGTATGAAGAAGTTCTATTCCATCTTTGTAAACTACCAATGCACAGCCTGTATCTTCTCCCATATTACTTTAATCTGTATAGATCCTGTATTGTACATTGTCATCAATCGGAGAGCTTTCTAGGGTGCAACACATCGATAATGCCGTGTGTATTATGTAAGCTGGGTTTGGAATTTTATCTATTGTCAAGTGAGGTCCAAATTGACCTTCGAAAACTCATAGACTTTGTTTCATATTTTTCTATCACCTCATTGACTAATAGATCTATCGGAGTGGACTTTGCTAGCACACAAGTTGCCTCATAGGAGATAGTTCGAAAGCCCTTTATCATCCTCAACAGTATTAGCCTTTGGACCCTTCTAAGCTTTTCTCTATTGTACTTCTTTTCCAGTGCTGAAGCCCACACTGGTGCAGCATAGGTCATAACTGGAAGTACAGCTCCCTTATATATTATTTCGAATGATCTTGATGGTAATCCCCAGTAAACTTTTGCTGATCTAGAGAGCTGGTGAATTAATTGTAGTGTTCTCTTGCATATGTACTCTATATGGCTATTCCATGTTAATTTTTCGTCAAATATGACTCCCGGATATTTAATATTTTTTATAACTTCTAGTATTCTGCCAACTAGAAATATTTGCTGTTCCTGTTTTCTTAATTTCCTGCTTATCTTAAGTACCTTTGACTTTTCGGGGTTAAAGGAAATTCTAAAACAACTTGCCCATTTTTCCTGTAAGGTAATAGCGATATTTGCTAGATAATGGAGCTTCCAATCCTTCTCCGCACAAACTACTAATAAGTAGTCGTCCGCAAAGGCATAAGCCTGAATATCATCTGGGTAATCTATTTGCAATGCAGCATCATACAAAATATTCCATAACCCGGGACCTCCACAAGAACCTTGTGGACAACCTTTTTCTTGTTTACGGATCACCGTACAGGTATTACTTGAAATAGATGCATACCTCTACTCAAAGTAATTCACCACTAACTTGTATAAGTTCTTTGGGCACCCTTTTTTTCTCAATTGATATTTGATGGCTGGCCAATGTGCAGAATCAAATGCTCCCTGAGCACCTAATGATATTAGTAGTGCACTGTTCTTATTTTTAAGGGATTGTTCCAAAGAACATTTAACATCATACAGAGCATCTATGGTCCCTTTTCCAGGTGCAAACCCATATTGTTTTGTAGACAAAAGACCCTTGGTGGTCATATGGTACATTATTCTTCTAATGAGGATCTTTTCAAGTACTTTTCCAAATACAGGTAGTAAACTTATTGGTCTATATCTGGATGCATCTTGGCATCTTTCCTTTCCTGGTTTCTCAATCAGAATAATGTTTGCTTCTTTAAAAACACCCTCTTTCGAGACATTCATTGAATATTTTACATATGGTAAGGGGGATAATTTTAAAGGTCTCCTCTATTATCTCTTTTGTAAAACAATCTTTTCCAGGACCCTTATTGTTTTTTATTCTCCTAATAGTAATCATTATTTCTTCCTGAGTTATGGGAAGGTCATCATTTCCTAGTAGCTCTTGACATTTTCCATCAAACGGACTAAATGTAGTCTCTTCACGAGGAATGACCTTGTCCATTATTACTTCCAATGTTTCTTGTAGGTCATTCGTAAATGATCCGTCAAGCTTTTGTATTGTGGAAAATTTGAGAGGTGGCCTAGCTTTACCAGCAGCGATTTTGTAAATTTGACTTCATGGGGAAATTCCAGCACCTACTGTGCAGTAATCTTTCCATGATTCGTTTTTCGCCATCATGCTTAGCTTGGAGAATTTATTCTTAGCTAGGTAGTAAGTGGTTTTCTTTTCCTCTCTAAGTTTTCCACGGTATTTTGTTCTCTGGTATTGCTAATCATTGTAAACTTTTGGTTAGTCAAAGACTGTATTTTAGTAGTAAATACTTCTTTATATTTTTGCCAGTTAGCATCCTTTATTCTGTATTTAAACCCATTTTTCCGTTTATCCGTATGTATTAGTGAGGATGATGATGTAATGTTAAAGGTTAATAATTTATGGTCTGATAAGCTTTCTTCTTCATTATTCTCAGTGTGTGTGTTTTTTTACGCGGATAGGCCCGTACCTATCCGTGTGTGGGATTTTACCCACTAAAACCACCTCCTTACACCTGTTTCCCACCCTCCACGGGACCACCGTTAGGCATTACTTCATGGAGGGGGACTGGCTGTGTGCCGCCTCATTCTATTAGGCTACATCCTGGCTCGCCTTTCCTTATCTTCTTTCCTAAGTTGCTTGATGGTCTGGGCCGCTAGGCGTTGTCCAGCCATCCAGTTCTCATTGCTGATTAGCATCAGAGCGACAACATTATCGGCAGTAGGTTCTGATCCGCAAACTTCTTGAAATATCTCCCTCTCCTTCTGGAAGCGGGGACATCAGAAGAATGCATGTTCCACCGTCTCTTCGGCTGATGGGCATACTGGACATTCGGCTGTATTATCCAGCTTTAATCGATATTGATATGCTCGAAAACAGCCATGTCCCGTAAGCAGCTGGGAGAGGTAGTAGTCAACATCACCGTGTTTCCTGGTTACCCAGGGTTGGATATGGGGGATTAGCCTGTAGGTCCACCTTGCATTCGATGCCATATCCTAGCGTCGTTGCCATCTCTCCACTGTGATCTCTCTTTCTTCGGCCCGAGGAATGCAGTCAATTCGGTTATAGGAGCGCTTCCTCTCTTCAGAAAGCAGCTCTATTGGCGGCATTCTAGCCACTACACATGCAGCTTCATAGGAAACTTTTCGAAAAGCACTTGCCACTCTTAACAAGCCTCTCCGATACACTGCGACCATCTGTCTCTTGTACGGTTTGGTGGGACAATACTCGCAAGAAGCCTTCTGCGACTCTCTCTGGGTCCTCCTATAATCGGCATAAGGCGTGACAGTAGCGACATGGTTCTAGATGCTTTGTTGCTGATGTACTCCATGTGAGCATTAAAACGGAGACGTACATCTATGATTACTCCCAAGTACATCAAAGAGGGTTGGGAACGAATCTCGTGTCTACCTACTGTGACTGCTATGGTCTCTATTTGCTTCCTACTTGTAACAAGGAGCGCCTCAGTCTTGTGATCGGCTAGTTGCAGGCCCACAGTTGAGAGCCAATCTCGGATTGTAGCCACTGCCTGATTTGAAATCAGGGTAACCTCTTTTGTATACTTCCCCTCAACTACCACAGCTACATCATCTGCGAAGCCAACAACTCTAGCTCCTTCCGAAAATGATAGTCTAAAAACACCGTCATACATTATATTCCATAAAAGAGGTCCCAAAACTGAACCCTGCGGGACGCCACCAGTGACCTTATATATCCTTGGTCCAACGTCTGAAGCATAGAGCAGAACTCTTTCCTTGAAGTAGTCTGCTACAACTCTCATTAGATAAACAGGCACACCCATAGCCTCTAAGGCGTCCAATATGCAGGTCCATCTCGGCGTGTTGAACGCGTTTTTAACATCTAGAGTGATGATTGCAGCATAACCCTTCGATCCTCTCTTCTATCTCGCTCCTGCAATTGATTTGCTGACAGTCTCAGTCACTTGTTCAATAGCATGTAACGTAGATCGCCTTTTTCGAAATCCATATTGGGCCCTTGAGAGGCCGTTTGCACCTTCAGTTAATTCTTGTATACTGAGGCTTAGGATCTTCTCAAATGCCTTGCCTATAGTATCCAGCAAACAGGTTGGGCGATATGTTGATGGGTCCTCCAGATTTCCTTTGCCCTTCGGGATGATTACAAGGCGCTGTCTTTTCCAAGGTTTAGGAAACGTACCTTCATGAAGGCAGGAATTGTATAATTCTCTAAAAAGGTCGGGCCGTTTTTTAAGTGCAACCTTGAGAGCCACATTTAGAATGCCGTCCAATCCAGGCGCTTTACCATATTGAATATTTGTGGCAAAGTCTTCCACCTCTTCTTCTGTAATTAATGTAAACTCGGATGTATGGAGATTGTCCATACATCTAACACTTGCTGCCTGTGCCGGGAATAATGTTCTAGCGATATTATCCATAACATCCGGTCTAGTTGGGAGGTGCGATGAAACTTTACTAAGTTTCTTAAGGGCTATTTTTTAGGCCCTACTCCATGGATCTGCATCAATTTCAGTTCTCTCCAGCAACGTCGTTTACTTTCTTTGATGGCTCTTCGGAGGTTTCTTCTAGCAGTCTTGAAATATTCCTGAAGTGTCGAACTCTGGTCGATGCCTCGCTCGTTGGTAACGTCTCCTTGCTAGGTTGTAACACCGGCGCACAGTGGGAAATATGCCGGATTTAGGTGGTCAAAATTCTGAAATTAGTCCATAGTTAGCCTTTGGGGTCCCAGATTACGGAAAAAATAATAAAAAAAATTTAATTTATTTTTTGACACATTTGGCGAGCGCAAAGTGGCCAAAGATCAAATTTATTTGCTAAAATCTAAAACTTTCCAACATTTATCGTTTGGAGACCCAGAATACGGGAAAAATAATACCACAAATCCAATTATCGGCTCAGAGTGGAGTAAACCTGCTACTAGACATATTTTAAATCATTTAGGAAGCTCTTTAAATCATAGATAGTAAAACTTGTTTTTTTATTATTATTTTTTAAATAATCAATGTACATTGAATTTAAATCAACTACAGAAATAAAATTAGGCTTAATTTATAATTAATTAATAAACTTAACCGGTACATAAATATAAAACAAAATTATGAATATTAAACAACAAATTATCTTCTTCACTATATGATATGAATGATCCAGATTGATCTGATAAATCTGGCTCTTAAATGTCGTCATTTGGTTTCTCAAGATTTGACTTTTATGAGGATAATTGTTCGTTCGAATTAGTGCACTTCAGTAAATATAGCACATCTGAATCTAACGGTATTTTTTTTAGAGGTTTTCCCAGTGAAGCAACAATAGGGCCCGATGAACCTAATAGCATTTTCAACAAATCACTATTTGTCGATATTCATGAATTTTTTCTCGTATTCCGTTTCCGAAAATTCGAAAATCTTTGTTTCTGGCTTCCTTAAGCATCTTCAGTCAATTGTCCGATTGGAACACATTGATTTTCAAAAATCTGAATGCTCGAATGTTGAATGGTCGAAGATTTTATGAATCGTGGGAGTCACCCCGTACCAGGAATACAAATCTAAGTAGAGCCGTTTAGTTTCAGACGTGTATTCGGTAAACTTTTCTACATCGATTTCGTATCCTGATGAAAGACATTGGAGGATAACCCTGGATCGCTTTATGAGGGCTCCCTCTAAATTAACTATAGAAGCAGTTATTTCCGAATTTTTGAAAAATCGTCTAGAAATTAACAAAACACATAGAAATTAACAAAACACATAGACAATGGAAAATTCCGTCTGTCGAGGTCTGTGTTTCAGATTTTGTAGTTATAAATAAATACTATAATACACGTCAATGTTTTACAAAATCATAATAAATAATTAATAATTTAACACAAAATAATAATCACAATAAATATAATGAATACAATATAATAATAAAGAATATGAACAAAAATAAATAAAAAGGTTGCCCCAATGATCCCCTACCTGCTAATCCACTGAGCTCTTGTCAATGTGGCCTGCTGGACATAACAGCTAAGTGCTATCCAATTCCTTCCAATTAATAGAGTAAATAATTGATCTGGTGTACAAACCTCCCGACCGAAATATTTTTTTCTTAGTTCGCCATAAACATGGCAGGTCCCCAGGAAGTGACACGTGTCTTCTTTCTCCCCTCCATGGCATACTGGGCAGTCATCTTTACTTTCGTTATCCCATGGTTTTACGTTTAAATTTAACATTTCGGTTCGACTACGGAAGATGGTCCTGATTACTGTAATATCATAACGGTCATCGAGATACGGCAAAACAGTGCCTGCTGTGCATAAGCCCGCGTAGATATAAAAACGCGAATGGATGCATTTTTCTAGGTTTCTTTGTTTTTCTTCTTCCTCTATCCCCTGACTGACTGAGGCCAACTTCCGCCGCAGGTCTGCCACATTTAACAGGTCGAGTTTAATTTTGAAACAATCCTCAAACTCCAACCACTTCCAATACCAATATACTTTCTTATTAATTACTTCTTTCGCGAGGATGCGAGGTAATCGACAGTCCGGCATATCCAGAACCTTCAAAATATATTCAAAATGCATTTTTAGAGTGTAGGAGTATATGGATGCTATTCCTGTTTCGTGGGCCAATATATATGTTGGTGCGAATCGCGGGAGAAACAATAACTTTTTTATAAAATAACGTTTGTACTTCTCCAAAACATCATATGAATCGAAACCCCAAGCCTGCCCTGCATAACTAACCACTGCCCGCGATATTGTTATATATTTCTAGTTTACTCGTAGAGGGTATATTTTTGTTAACAATGAAGTTACTCCAAGTTGAATTCAAACCAAATTTTGCATGGCATACCCTCTCGGAAAAGTGGCGCCCCAGAGCCAGTCTCGGAGTTATAATCACACCAAGATATTTGTATTCATTGACCACTCGAACATGAACCCCTCCGAAGCTCCACCTCTCGAATCTGGCCAACCTACCACCATTGCGAAAGACCATTATTTTGGACTTCGCCAAGTTTATATTCAGGTTCCATACACTGCAGTAGCCCTCTAGATTTTTAGCATTCTCTGTAATTTTACTGGAGAGGGGGCCAATACTATCACGTCATCTGCATATAGTAGACATCTGATATTTACTCCAGCGATATCTATTCCCTCTTCAAGAGTATCGTGCAAGTCGTTTAAAAACAATGCGAACAGCAGAGGGCTCAGAAGACAACCCTGCCTTAAGCCGACCGAGGTTTCAAAAAAATCTGTAAGGCCATCCTTATGATATACAGTCGATTTCGTGTTCAGATGCAGTTTTTTAATGATATTTAGAAATTTATTAGACATTCCGAAATTAGATAATTTAAAAAACAATGCCTCCCTATCTATACAGTCAAAGGCCGCCTTAAAATCAACAAAAAATGCATATACCTTACGCCGTTTTTCCAAATTTAACTTTACAATACTAAATAAACTGAAAATGTGGTCAACGGTGGAATAGCCTGGTCGAAATCCCGCTTGGAATTCGTTTAGCAATCTGTTAGTGTTCACCCAATCCCACAAACGTCCCAACAGAATGCCAGTAAAAAGCTTAGTAATTACATTTATGAAAGATATCCCTCTGAAATTTTCTACGTTATGTTCGTCCCCTTTTTTAAATAATGGATAAATGATTGATTCGGTGAAACTCAAGGGGATTCTACCGGTATGAAAATAATTATTAAATAAATCGACAATTAGCCCCAGGGCAATTTCTGGTAAATTTTTGAAAAATTCATAGGGGACAGAATCGAGTCCCGGAGCCTTATTATTTTTCCCCTTTGCCATCGCAATTTTCAATTCGCTTAGCGTAATTTTCTTATCCAGTTCAACGTTTTCCCAGCAAGGCGCTGCGTACAATATTGGAGAACCTTTAATTGTAGGGTTTAACAATGAACTAAAATAACACCTAAACTGCTTACCGGTAATATTTGATTCATTAATGAAATTTCTATTCTTAAATTGTTTTTTAATGCCCACAAATCTTTTGAATCTTTAATATGTTTGAATTTATCTTTAAGGGTCTTATAATAAATATTTTTTTTCTTATTAACCATTTCTTTATATTCATTATTCGCTTTCAAATAGAGAAATTTATTGTAATCGTTACTCCGTTTCCCAAATATCCTCAAAAAACTAAAAGACCTATACCGGTGTTTAATACATTCGCTATCGAACCAAGGCCGTTTACCTAAATTTTTACCACTTTTTACCTTTTTTCCGTAAAATGAACATTCCACAATACCTTTTAACAATTGATCCAATTTTAAATCTGATTCCCTTATCTCATTTATTTTTATATAGTTTAATTTACTTTCCAATTTTGATTTAAAATATAATTCATCTTGCCATGACCATCTCAATCTGTTTAGGAGTTGTGGGGTATTTTGGAAATCGCCAGTTTGATCGAACTCCAAGACTACTTCAATTTGCATATGCTGAGTAAAAACTTTAGGAATTACTTCAACATTGGTGTAGATATGTATAAAATATATAGTGTGTATTTCCTCTGAAAGTTAAAAATAAAGCAATATTAAAACAGGTTTAATTTGACATTGTGTTATATCAGCTATCATTAAAATGAAAAATAAATTTACTAAAATGACTATCTTGTGGATATATGTATTAGTTATTCCGTGCAAATATTTCGCATGCAGTATTAAACAGTTATCTAATATGAGAATAATAATACTATTATGGAGATGATTATTTTAATCAACGTAAACAAAAAAAAACACGAAAAACTCTATAAGTTTGTAAGTAATTGTACGATTTCCTTCTTTTCATAATAAATGCAAATGTTTTTTCAATTTACATAATCGAATAAAATCGATAGTTTTCGGCATTGGGGGGAAGGAAAATCTTTGAAATAATGCTTCAAGTACCAAAATTCATGAAATTCGATGAAAATACAGGAAATTTCGACCTGAAATTGATAAAATCTTATAAAATGATGATAGAAATATGAAATAAAAAGAAAAATATCTGAATGAAGAAGTACGAAAGAGAGTATTATTTGTTGTAAATTCGGTTTGTGTCTATTGAAGGTTATCATGAAACTATGAAAACGCAGCAGATTTTATCCTAAAATCGTTAAAATTATAACAGAAATATGAAATTAAAATAAAAAAAAAATATTGGTACGAAGAAGTAAGAAATAAAGAAATTATATGTTTAATTGTTATAATAATTGTAAAAATGTAGAAAAAGGCACAAGTATTTGTACGAAAATTTTTATATTCTATAAAATTATGAAATATATATATATATGAAAACCAAAGAAAAATATTGGTATGAAGAAGTAAGAATAAAAGAAAATATATGTTTATTTGTTATAACATTTGTAATAAATGTAGAAGATGCATAAGAATTTGCAAGAAAATTGTTAAAATCTTATAAAATTATAAGAAAAGATATGAAAACCAAGAAAAATATTGGATCGAAGAAGTAAGAAAATATATGGTCATTTGTTATAAACTTAGTTAAATTTATATAAAAGCTGTAAAAATGTTGAAAATGCATTAGAATTTGTACAAAAATTGTTAAAATCTAACAAAATGACTGAAAAAATACGAAATTAAAAGAAACATAACGGTACGAAGAAGTAAGAAATAAAGAAATTATATGACTAATTGTTATAAAAGTTGTAAATAATACAGAAAATGCATAAGAATTTAAACGAAAATCGTTAAAATTATATTAAAAAAAGATGAAATTTAAAACAATTACCTGAATGAAGAAGTAAGAAAGAAAGAAATTATATGTTTATTTCTTATAAACTTCGCCATTTGTTATAAAAGTAGAAAAAAAAAAAAATGAACAAATAGCAGCAGAATACATCCTAAGAATGTTTAAAATCTTATAAAATTACAACAGAAATATGAAATTAAAAAGAAGAATACCAGAACGATGAAGTAAGAAATATATTGATACTATACGTCTATACGTCATTTACTTGAATAATGACAGTTGTAAATCACCAAAGAAAGAAATAAAAAGTAACAAGGCTCTGGAATTATTGATTGCACTCATCTTAGTTTTATTCTAAATATTATTTAGAAATAAGCCTTCCCACCGCGTCAAGGTGTGAGTGCATCGGGAAGGTCAGTTGATATAATACTGTTGCAAATATTTTTTTTTTCAACAAACTTTGGTTTACGGGTAAATCAATACCTCGCCAGTGACCATACACATACACACATCATTGGTTTACGGGTAAATTAATACCTCGCCAGTGACCATACACATACACACATAATCGGTTTACGGGTAAACTAATACCTCGCCAGTGACCATTACACACATTCTTTACAACAATAATATATCAACAAAAGAAAAAAAAGTACTTTTAAAAATTAACATTTTGAAACGAAAAATCATTTTTTTTCTTCACTTTATAATGTTTTTCATAGTGTAGATTAAGGAAGGTGCTTTGAATAATAAACATTGCAATATTTTAACTGACATATTCTTTTTTTTCTATATGTGTTATTTAAAAAACAAAAAATTAACTTGTAATATCAAAAACTACTTTTATGTACAACCTTAATTATAAGTCTTTTACAGTATTGGGAGAAAGATTTCAGAAGGAGAAATTAATTCCCACAACTCATCTATACATCCTGTATGGAATAATGTCCATGAGCAAGCGTGTGTACGTGATCTACAAGATGGCGTTTGTCGTCGTTAGGTGAAAGCGAAACTTTTTTCTGTTCGACAGAAAATATTTTATGCTCTTTCGACAAGCTCGTTCGACAAGATGTGATAAATTCTTTTTTATCGAACAGGGCAGTTACATAATCATCAAAAGTTTTTTTTTTCTCAACGGCTGCCCTCTTTATCCCTTTTGCTTGTTTCATATCTTGTCCTCTAACCCGTAAAGCATACATTTTGGCTCGGAGGCCTGCAAATTCAGAGGTGGGTTCGCCGTTGGTTTCATCTTTGAATTTCCCCAACACTTTTTTGTTTCTATTGCTGTGGTAAGGGTGGGTTTTGGGATAATCGGATGTGTCCAAATCGTCTTACATAGTGGTCAGGTCCATGTAAAAGTCGTCAGTGTTTATCTCATAAATGAAACTGTCTGTGTCGGTATACAGTAATTTCAGTTTGTCAGGTCCGTACTTTTTTAACATTGTCTTATAGTGGAACTCATACATCCTGACTTTGGACAGATCGAGAATGGCCATTCCTACATAAATTGGTTTGTTCATTGTGATCTGTTCCTAGTCGAGATGAACAGCTACTAAAGTTTCACTATATATCGTCCTGTCCTTAAAAGTGGGTTTGGCAATGAGTTTTCGCAATCTCTTATCGTTAGTAACCAGTTCGATTTTCATACGTTTCCTTACATCTTCCATTAACTTTCCAAATACGGCATTATTCATTAGTTTGAAAAAATCTTTATCGAAATTGTTAGTTGACTGCTGCCTCATTCGGGTGTTGAGTTCGATATATGAACTTAGCCAACGGGACTGCCTGAACCGTAACACTCGATGTATGCGTACTAATCGGAGACCAAGGCTCATCGCTTGTTTTAAGTTGACAAAGTGGACTACATATTTCTCCCTTTCAGACAAAGGAGCTAATAATTTCTTATTAGTACCTTTCGGAGGGGCTCTATTTTCTGGAAGAAGAGGAAAATCATTGTGTACATCGTGCAACTCTTTGGGGTATTCAATGTCCGCTTCAACAATATAGCCGAATGGACCATCTTCGCGTATATTTTCCCATTTAAGTGCATTGGGATCTTCAACCCATTCAAAACTGCCATAAGGAAGGGGGTTCGACATTGCCCACCCGTATAAATTATTCGCATCGAGGTAGGCGATGTACTTCGATTCGTTATGAGGCTCATGGTTTGGGTTTAGATTTTCGTTATCAGCTTTGCTATAACGTTGGCTGCATTGACATATTCCTCGCCGGATCCCGCGTTCGATCATAAGTAACTGATCATAATCAGTCAAGAGGTCAAGGTGTATACCAGTATACTTGAGCATAGCATAAACTCCTTTACGTATAACTAAACCCATCTTGTCGGCAGGGAAGAATTTAGCTGTGTTGACGAACTTATGTCGTGGCAGGTTTTTCGTTAATTTATCTAAGCTGGATGCCATGAACCTAAAGGTATCCACGAATCTAACCGTTAGCGGCCCAACCAGCTTACTAAAAGAAGTAATATTTTTTCTTCACTGTTGGGTATGACGATAATAAGATTTTTATCATAGCCCAACTCTCGAACTATGAAATGAGAGTCGTAACCACTCAGATTGTGGAGAAAGACGGGGATAAATTGAGGAGTACGGTAAAGAATATTACATTATGAATGAGCTGCTCCACGGTAAAGACCAGTGATGTAGTCATGGTCTGCCACTTTTCTGTAGGAGGAAACGAAAGGTTTGGAGCAAAGGTAGCAATGCTGAGATTTTGAAAATGCTGCTAGTTGAGATGGTGTAAGGGACAGCATAGGTTATTTCGTCGAGTACACCTATAAAACTTTTTCAGCTACAGACTTTATATGTTTCATGAACTCCTTTGCTGCATCCTCGCCTGTATAAATGTAGGGCTTCATAGGGAAGTCGGCTATCAGGATTTCAGAAGGAGATATTAATTCCCACAACTCATCTATACATCCTGTATGGAATAATGTCCATGAGCAAGCGTATGTACATGATCTACAAGATGGCGTTTGTCGTCGTACGGTGAAAGCGAAACTTTTTTCTGTTCGACAGAAAATATTTTATGCTCTTTCGACAAGATCGTTCGAAAAGATGTGATAAATTCTTTTTTATCGAACAGGGCAGTTACATAATCATCAAAAGTTATTTTTTTCTCAACGGCTGCCCTCTTTATCCCTTTTGCTCGTTTCATATCTTGTCCTCTAACCCGTAAAGCATACATTTTGGCTCGGAGGCCTGCAAATTCAGAGATGGTTTCGCCGTTGGTTTCATCTTTGAATTTCTATGATAGTTGCTGCATACCAAAAATCATGAAAATCTGAGACATCAAGTCTGAATCAGAGTGTTGATTTGACATGGAATGACCCATCCCTTTTATCAATTATAATAGAAAAGTAAATATCTGTTTAATCCAATTTATAATGCTGCACTTTTATTAAATTGAATAAATAATTATTCAGTTATCTCGAACAGTTTTTGAGCCATCTTTTCTTATTCAATAAAAAATGCGTGTCCCTCATAAAAACATGAAAACGGACTGTACTCTTTATTCGTTCGGAATCGGATCATGCATCAAATAAACTTTTTTTTATTATTGGATTGTTTGATTGTTTTTATGATTGTTGGAAACTGTGTCTGGAATTACCTCCGAGAGTCTATTCAGAACTGAATCACCCTTTTTATTCATAAGTTATAATATTTAAAGTTCAATTTTGATTTATTTATACGTAATTTTCAGCATTATTCCTATATTTCTGTAACACTTAGATCTAACCAGAGAACAAATATTTTTATGATTGATGAAAATTTTGACTTACTAATCACCGTATAATTTGTTTGTTTTTTTAATACCAAATTAGTTCTGTTAAAATTTCGGGATTCATCTTCCCTTTAAAGGCGGGAAGTTCAGATTTTAAGGGTTAATTTATCCATTCACCTTTGTGTTAGGGCAACCTAACCTAACCGCTGAGCATGACGTAGAGAGAACAAATATTGCACGGAGGACACACTTTAGTGAGCGAAATGAGACCAAGGCCGCTGCTATTCTACTCTGATCTTTAATTTCCTGCTTAGACTGTTTCTGTTGCACTGGCCTAGCCCTTTCCCACACATGTTCAATACCATAATTCTACCTGGATTTACGATACCTTTAAAATAAATAACAATTTTAACTGACCTCGTGGATAAATCTATGGATATGTATGATCCCACATCAACCTCGATTTGTTGTAGATATCCAAAATAACTCAAAACGGTTACTGTATATATACTGATCTAAAAAAAAAAAAAAATTATCCTTCATTAGCTAATCTCACCATTTATAAACTTGCTTCGTGTTACCTACCAATGAATGTAGGTCGCTTTAACACACTCTCCATTTTCTAATTGAAATCGATCGCTTACCTAATGAAATGAATACAAGTACTGCAAGTTAATTAAAAAATTCAAAACACTTCTATATAAGTTTAGGAACTTATTGTGATTTAGTTAGTCAAGAAACCAGTGAACACGTCATTTTCCATCCAAAAAAAATCCTGATAGGATCCGAGAAAATTTCTGGATGAAAATCACATTGGATCTAATGAGTCGTCAGAAACAGTGGCATACTAGGGCCATCGTTTCTAGCCCCACTAGGGCCCCGGGGCATATGTATTTTTTGTTGTCCCCAATAGCGCGATTCGGGGCCCCCTTAAAGATAGTGATGACCGGTTGTATAGAGTGGTCCTGGCCTCATAGTCTCCTTATCAGAGGTGATGACCGGAGGGTGGGTCTTCCAACCTTCGAAGGGCCCCTTCAGAGGTGATGAATAGGGTTGTAGAGTGGTCCCACAATCAGAACCTCCTTATCAGAGATGATGACCGGGGTTGTTGAGTGACAACCCTGGCACCCCACCCTCCTTATCAGATGACTGGAAGGTGATGCAGACCCCTCCACCCCCACCAACACCACTTAGGTACCATATTGGTCAGACTACGTTGCTAGAAGGGAGTTCTAGTCACACAGTAAAAATTAAATCCTGATGTCCACTTATATTGAAAAATTAAAATTGTATTCGTCTTACAAGGGGAGGCTACGGACGTGGGGTCACCGATTACAATGAAACTTTTTTTTCGAGTTTCTATATCCAAAAATATTAGATACGTGTCCGAGGGTTCTTGCCAATGGGCCTTCTGAGCCGAGAAAAAAAATTTCTTAGGTACGAAAATAGCCAAAAATTGCATCAACAAAGTTGCCGCTGCTCAAAGCTCCTTCAACCAATTTCAATGAAATTTTCAGGGAAGTCAGAGTATTGAAAAATATTAGACACATGTATAGGGGATTGGCGAAATTAGCCTCTGGAAGCCCAGAATAAATCATTCAATATTGTGGTATATTCGTGCTCTCTGGGTAACGTTAAAAATCAATTCTATTACTTTGTAAATTGAATAAATTAAGTTTTTCAGCTTTTTACGTCAAAAACTAAATATTTGTATTTAAATATTATTAAATATTTAACAGGAAATATTTTTCATGAAAAAGCATTTTTTGCTTAGACAGAAGAAAAATTTTCAACCAAAAAAAAAAAAAATTACTATTTGAAATATGTTTCAGTTTTTATGTAAAAAAGCACAATTTCATAGTTACTTAAAAAAATATTTAAGATAATTTTGCGAAAAATTTAATTCGAAAGTTTGAACTTTGAATCTGAAAGTATTTCCATTGTTGTTTTCCCTTGCCCAAAGAATTAAGGAATTATTTTATGATTGAAAACGTTTGTTAAAAATTAAGAATAATAAATGTTTGGAAGACGACAACTGTTTTTATTGAATTAAGGGATTGCAGTTATAAACACAGTATGAACTTCTAAATACAAAAAAACAGCATATCGTCAACCATGTGATGTTTATTTTTTTAGACAAGTAAAAAACTTCATTAAAAAAATACGAAATTGCCCAGAAATATTGATACTGAAAATACTGAAGTGATGGTCGTCAGGAAATTAGTTCAAGGGAAGATGCTCTGAAAATTCATTCCTTAATTCATCACCAATTATCATCTCCATTATTTGTTGACATGGTAAAATATGCTTGGTTTGCATCCAAGTTGATTCCAATGAGAGCAATATTTGAAAATGTCAATCAAATATGTTTTCCTGATGGAATGAAAAAGGAAGGAAACTGCAACTGCAAAGGTGTACCTTTTATTAAATGCTCTCATTGCCGAAAATACTTATGTTTTAGGTGTTTTTTGATAAATATCACCCTAACGAGTGTGGGGTGTAAACGCATATTTTTGATTTCCTAGTTAGTATTTTAGGATAATTTGGTACTTTATAATGTTTATGTAGTCCAGGAAAAGTCTGAAACATTTTCCTGACAAAAATATGTTTTTGGACAAAAAGTTTTTAATTTTAATTTTTCAAAAATTTATCACATTACATTTAAATATAGGTACTACTATTTTACGAGCATAAATTTTTTGGTGACAATCTCTTCAATCCAAGCAAGGAAATTTTGTTATGAAAATTATTTCCTGTTAAATATTTATAATATTTAAATATAAATTTAGAAGATAAAAAAAAGAAAAAAAAAACTTCGTCTCAAAATAATTTGTTTTTAAATATAAATATTTAGTTTTTGAAGTAAGAAGCTGAAAAAACGTTGTTTATTCAATTTAAAAAGTAATGGAATTGATTTTTAACGTTACCCAGAGCGCGAATATAACACAAAATTTAATGATTTATTCTGGGCTTCCAGAGGCTAATTTCGCCAATCCCCTATACACGTGTCTAATATTTTTCAATACTCTAACATCCCTGAAAATTTCATTGAAATTGGTTGATGGAGCCTTGAGCAGCGGCAACTTTGTTGATGCAATTTTTGGCTATTTTCGTTCCTAAGAAATTTTTTTTCTCGGCTCAGAAGGCCCATTGGCAAGAACCCTCGGATACGTATCTAATATTTTTGGATATAGAAACTCGAAAAAAAGTTTCATTGTAATCGGTGACCCCACGTCCGTAGCCTCCCCTTGTTAGTACAAAACTAAATAACAGCACGGCATAATATTGAAAAAGCATTATTCCATTAACGGACGCCCTTGCAATAGTAAACATAAACGAGCGAAGGTCAAAGGTGACGTGACTCTTTCACGATCCATCCTATGACCTAGTCAGCAGAGGACCCCGCCCATTCTCATATTGACTAACCTTGTTCAAAGCGTAGCGCACTTCGGAAAAAAAAAAAAATCTGGTGCGTGCGCGCAACACACAACTTTCACTTACCAACTTACTTAGATTAGAAATTGACGTGTTTTGTTAAATATCATTTCCCAAAGTCACACATTTTTCTACATTCATATCTTATTTTTATTAATCGTTAACGCCGTTTTTGAGTAAATACAAAACCCCGTGAAAATGATACAAAATTTATTAAGTAAAGTCCCCCTTTCGGTTGATCAATTTTGATGGTTATCACATATTTGGCATATACATACATCAAATACCCAGTTTGGTCACAATCGTGAAAGCCGTTTTTGAGTAAATAAAAAAAACACGTAAAAATGATACAAAATTTATTGAGTAAAGTGCCCCCTGTGGTTGATCAATTTTGATGAAATTTTTACAGACATATCTCGGGCATATAAATAGATCAAATACTAAGTTTAATCAAAATCGTTAAAGCCGTTTTTGAGAAAATCAAAAACACACGTGAAAATGTTACAAAATTTATTAAGTAAAGTCCCCCCTCCGGTTAATCAATTTTGATGAAATTTTTACAGTCATATCTCGGGCATATAAATACATCAAATACCCAGTTTGATCAAAATCGTTAAAGCCGATTTAGAGTAAATAAAAAAAACACGTGAAAATGTTACAAAATTTATTAAGTAAAGTCCCCCCTCCGGTTAATCAATTCTGATGAAATTTTTACAGTCATATCTCGGGCATATAAATAGATGAAATACTCAGTTTAATCAAAATCGTTAGAGCCGTTTTTGAGAAAATCGAAAAAAACCTAGAAAGTTATTAAGTAAAGTACCCCCTCCCTTTAAGTAATTTTGATGAAATTTATGCTGTCACATCGCGGGCATATACCTACACTAAATACCCAATTTCAGGATCGCACGGTTTATAGTTTTTGAGCTAGTCTGTTCACACACACACACACACACACACACACAGACACACACACACACAGACCATTTCGCGGGACTTGGTCATTTCGACTCAGGGGACCCCAAAACGTGTATTTCCGTTGAAAACCGGAAGTCGAAATTTTTCACGATCGCAATACTTCCACTTACTATATATTTCATATATAGGTAAGTGAAAGTAAAAATAAATAAAATTGAAATTTAAGCGTTTAGGGTGAAATATCTGGGTAGTACATCAGTTTACAAATCAGAAATGTATAATCAAATAAAAATTCTTGAGGTTCAACTAGGTTTGCTAACATAGAATAGAAACCTGCTAGATAAATATATTTCTAATTTCAAATACCTGTATCGAACAAAAAATACATTAAAGGAACAATTTTTAATTTTTTATATTTAACATAGAATAGAAACCTGCAAGATAAATATATTTCTAATTTCAAATACCTGTATCGAACAAAAAATACATTAATGGAACAATTTTTAATTTTGCGTCGAATTTTATTGGTCTTCATCTACTTAAAAAAATTTCAAATCATCAATTATGTTAAGAAAAAGATAAAAAATATATTGAAATTATTCTGTAAATTTTATAAATGGTTTATTATGCTCCCTAAAAAAAATCTACTAGGATTTTATTAACTTGTTAAATTAAGATCATTATGTATATTACAATATTAAAAATTTCAAATGCACTGATATTGTTTTTCTCAATTAATTTCAACAATAAAGGAGCGGAGGAGAAAAAAATAGATTATTTCGTACTGGTTGAGCAGTAAATCGATACGGAAATAAAAAAAAATCAAACAATTTATTTCTCTATAATATAGATGAAAATGTGTGTTTTGTTTAGTATTTCCCTCTCTCTTTATAATGGAAAATGAAAATTATCAAATACAAAGAAACTTCATAATGGTGTTTTTTTTGTTGTAAAAATACTAAGTATAGAAGCGCAGATCTTGTAAAAAAGATTACTTTCAAGCTAGAAACCTAAATGTGACCCTCTGCAGTGCATTTTTTTGTGAATGTATGGTTGGGCTACTTGGTGGTCCGATTCTCGGGCCCATCATAACAGAGCAAAAATCTACGATATAATTTTACTGTTAGTCCGTATAGTAATGTTCCCAAACATAATATTCCATTAAAATATTGATTTGATCAGTTGGATGTACTGTTAGAAGCTTTTGGTAAGGTCTCAATCCCGAAATTAATTCCGTGGCATTAGACGAAATATGTATGTCTTAACCCTATTCGTATTTACTTGTTCAATTTGCTTTGATTGCTATGAAATCGAGATACACACAAACACACACACACATACACACACACACACACACACACACACACACACACACACACACACACACACACACACACACACACACACACACACACACACACACACACACACACACACACACACACACACACACACACACACACACACATATATATATATGCACATATTAAGATAAAAAAATTCTTTTTTTTTAGAAAGTCAATGGGGGTTTCTCTATACAAAGTACAATAACATTCTAACCCCTACATAACAATAAACAGCTCGGGCAGTATAGGGCTTCAATGGAGGCCTTAAGCCAAAAAAAAAAAAAAAAAAATCTTTTGATTTCGAGAGCTAATCGAGATAGGAGGAGAGAGTGAGTGGGCTTGGCGGCGATCAACTACATTTTAGGCAGACCATCCCTCATACAGTTACAAACGTATCCTCCTTGAACGACCGGTATATCTGGATCACTGTAACTTTTTTTTTTGTGGTTGAAGACAGGCGAAATCAAAGATATAACGCAAGGATATTAATAATGACCGACCAAGATATGCTAGATCATTAAATATAGCTGGGACTCAAGATTCTCCAAAACTCAACAATGTTCGGATGCTGCCACAGTTTCATGCACTACCTCGTGTCTAAAGGTTTTTTTACCATCGAAGAGCTCATTTAGAATTTTTGTAAGGGTAAATAATGAGGAATTGACATGTGCAGAGGATGGCTCTATATGCTATGTTAGGGGTAAGATAATGCAACCACCAATAAGTTGTGTACACCAAGCTCGACTTATGGAAAAATGTGCTATATACGCCAAATAGTCGTTTAAACAAATCTGATATAAGTAATAAGAGTTATAATATCTGCTTATTTTCGAATAAGGATTATATTACGAATGGTGAGTGATTGGGATTTTGTTTTTTTCAGGTTAGAAGCTCATTAGGCCGTTAAAATGTGCTGAAAACCGCATAGGGCTTGAGGCAGGAGGATTTACGCAGTAGGGCTGAACGCCATTTTCATACAAAAGCCACTTCAACCGACTCTTTTTTTAATAGATGTGGGGAGTTTACAAAGAAGGGCACAAAGAATGGCACACCAACAAGCCATTTACGGTGGGAAGAGTTTTTGTCAACAGCAAGAAACATTTTTACGTGGAATGTTGCGGCCAGTTCTCAGTCAAACACTGATGCGAGATGTCAATAAACAAAAAAAATTCCACCAAAGACTAACTTTCAACATTATGCCCTTAGCCTCAGATATTAAGATCTAACACAAACCCGTGCATTCCACCACGGCGACTTCTGATGAGATGGCCGAGAGATTTGCTAACAACCGAACGACTCCAGAAAATCACGCTTTTGCTTATAGAAAAATAATAAATAGCAAATCTCAAAAACCAGCGAGAGCTGTTTTATTGTATTTCACTTTAATAAAAATCTAAAAAAAAATAGTAAACTTTTATTTTAGTCTCTTCGTAAGGCTCATTTTTTCCTAAGCTTTTAGTAATAAATTAACAATTTGTGTTTTTAAATATACATTTCGGATAACTAAATATTAGTTTCTTCTTGTATTTTTTTATATTCAAAGCGAAACAATATGATGAATTGACACAATAGAGTTTTTTATGAATGAGACTAATCTAAGCTATTTTTTAAACCTGACTAAAATACCATATATTAATAAAATGACATTAACCTTATCAGAAAAAAATCTGGATAAATTAAATTGCAAGTTTTAAATGAAGATAATAGGAGACCGTGTGGATTCAGGCAGTGCAAATAAAGTTGTTATATAACAGAGCTTATATATCTTTTGAATGTAGATGGAGAAACAAAAGAAATTAGTAATACTACTTTAGAAGCCGAGTTGATTAACTTCATCCTGGAAATTTCAGGTATAGGTACGGTGCAAAATCTTGAGCTCTATTTTTGTTGCAGACAAAAAAAATATAAAAAAATCTGGTGCGATGCGCGCAACACACAATTTTCACGTACCAACTTACTTTGATTAGAAATTTACGTGTTTTATTAAATGCCATTTCTCAAAGTCACACATTTTTCCCTATTCATTTACTTATTTTTGTTTGTATTTGCTCTTTAAAGTACGCTATTTTTTTTATTATTCAATAAAACATTGCCTTTAGTTTATAGTAAAGGTAAAATATAAAATTTAAATTATACAACTTTAAGAGACGTCAGAAAAAATTGCACACCCTATAAATTAATATTATTTATTCATGTAATAAGACAACGTCTTTTAGACACTTGGTCCATTTTCAAGTCCAGATACAGATCCATTCCATTATACAGCCTGTTTAATTCAAATTAAAAAAAAAAATTATCTAATAAAAAGTTGTTCAATACAAAATAAATAAAAGCCAGTATTCATCCGTCTCATACAAGAGAAAGTTAATTTCTCCAAAAGTCCTCTATAAAAACAAAAGTACATTACAGGAAAACAAAGTCCCATTCCCTATTTAAGTCCCTTCAGAACATTTTTATGATGATAAAACCTGATGTTAAATAATACTTGATTGTCATTAAACATGACGAGTTTCTAACGAAATCGTTAGAGCCGTATTCGAGAAAATCTAAAAAATGAGAAAAAATGTATTCAATAAAATGCCCCCTCCGTTTGATCAATTTTGATGAAATGTTGGCTATCACATCGCGGGCATATACATATACCATATACCTACCCAATTTCTGGTTCGTAAGGGCCAGAGTTGGGCAGTAGTTAACTAATTCCAGTAGTTAACTACATTTTTAACTACTAACTACAAGTTAAGTAGTTGCACGGAGCAACTATTAACTAGTAGTTGGTAGTTAGAAATGTACAACTACTTTTTCCAACTACAATAAAAGTAGTTAGAATTTTTAACTACCAACTACTAGTTAGAAAAAGTAGTTAAAATGTTTAACTACCAACTACTAGTCGGTAGTTAAAAAGTTGTTAACTACAATAGTAGACAACTACTTTTGGAAGGTTTGTTCTAAAAACCAGTCCTGAACTAATTTTCATGCTCTCCATTCTGTTTATTTACAATTTAATTGTTTGGTTTTCTCCTTCGATGGGCTCTTGTTCCGTAACCAACCAATCAAACATAGAATCGAAGGAGGGAGGGGGGGGGGGCATGACAGCCAGTCTAGGACAGCTTGTTGGAACAAGCACACTAGAAAGTAGTTTGAATTTCGTTATTCTTTCACACGGGTGTGGTGATCCACACATATAATTATTAGGCCATTTATTATATAAATATAATGTATATTAATTGTTATTATATCATATTATATGAGGGCTATTTTAGAAATATTGTATATGTGGATATAAATGAGAATGATTATAATTAGTTTAATTAGGTGCCCAAATAGATAATTGAATGTATTTGAGTTTGTATACATATGCTAACAAATAACATAGGGCCAAACTTTGTACCCTAGCCATCCTTATCGCCCCACTCTAAAAAGGGCCCAGAGAACAGTCTCTAGCAGAATTTCCTTCTATATCTAAAGGTATAGAATTTATGATTGAAGAATTAGAAAGTTTAGAAAATAAAATGGCCGGGCAGCTTAGTGAATTTATTATTAAATCTAATGAATTTAAGGAACGCGCGGAAAATTTTGATTTAAGATTAAGTGGCCATGTTAAAAATCCAATAGGAGTGGGGAATGAAAATATTAACAATTATATTAATTTAGAGAGAAAAAATAATAATTATGTCCTTTTAAGTACCTTAGAATTTTTAAACGCAACAGAAATAAATATGGATGATTTAAAAAATTTAATTGAGATCAATCAGATGGAAATAGTTATTATAAATAACGCGCGATTAACTTTTATGGAGATTGCCCCAGAAAATAATGAAAATTTAAATATTAGCCCAGTTGAAAATAATTGTGAAAATCTTAACTGTCGCCCTACTGATAAAATTGAAATTAATAGTGAACAGGTCTGCCAACCGTTATGTTTGTTCGATAATAATAATGCCAGTATTTCTCCGAATAATCAGTGTAATGCCGTCCTTTGCCCTAATCCTGGCTACCAAGTACTAACTGAAAGGATTATTTTGTTTTCGTCGAGCAATAAAAACAACATTCGCAATAATAAATTTTATTTTTTGAATAAAAATAGCTGTCGACAGAATATGTACAATTACTTTAAAAAGGGAAAGAATCGTCGCAAATATAATAAATCTAAACGTCGAAATTATGCTAGGATAAATAAAAATTATTTTAGAAATAAAAATTGTAAGGGCAGATATAAAAATCATTATTTTATAAGTAAACTTGTTAAAAATCATAGTCATGGCAACATTAATTATTGGAAAGTGACGTATAATTTATTATCGCCCAAAGTAGAAAATAATAATGGTAATTATTGGAAGGAAAAATACAAATCTGTATTGGGTTCAGATCGGAACGGCGGTAAAGTGCTAGTTAATTAATAAATAAAGTTGGAAGAAATTTAAGAATATAAAAAGACCGCGCGTGTTTCAAGGTGTTTAACAATTGGATTAATGAGAGTAATGTTAATGGTTTATTTGAATAACAATAAGTAATTTGTTTAATTCTAAATAAAATATTGATATTAATAATTATCAATGGCCATAATTAATAATATTAATTAACGGTAATAATAATATTTTTATATTGAATATGATATTTATGGAATTTAATATTTATAGAAAAATAAATGTGGTTATTATCGACGAATGGCCGATGATAGAAAAATATTGTCTTTGTATTGTCGTAATAATAATTGATGTTTAGGAAAAATTGTGTTCCTGTAATTTTAGTGATATAAGATGGCGAACAATTATTGTAAATTACGTTGAAATATTTTATTTATTTGATGGGTAATAATATTGATTAAAAAAATGGTCTTCGCATATTTTAATGATAATCTTATGGCGTTTATAAATAATGGTGGAATATATATACATATATGATGTAATAAAATTTTTTTTTTATGGCCTATCCTTTGAGTCCTAATATCCTTTCCTGAGGCAGCATTTGTTTTAAGTAAAATTAAATAGCATTATAAAGCTCAGTTGCAGATATTAATTGTTATATATTAAGAAGTTTTGACCTTGAACTTGAGGAGAGCTATACTGGAAATTTAGAATTTTGGCTCTAATATTACTATTATTGCATGGAAATTATTGGAAAAATTGAATGATGCACAGAGATAAGTTTGAATTTGATTATTTTGTTTAGAAATAATAATTGTGAATATGGCCTTTGTAGAATTTAATTGAATAATTTACATTTTATAATGAATATACCTATAATAATTTGAGGCCTATTTTAATATTCTGTTTTGTGTATATGAAATGTATTGTAATTAATAATTTATATATTTAGAACATTGAAAATAATTCAATATGTATGCATTTTTATGAATTTGAAATTAATATTGATTTGTGAATTCTAGATTTGAATGAAAATTCTGAATTTGTAATTTTATTTAAGAAGATCATTACAACAAGAAGATTTGGTTTTAATTTTATATGCACAGAGAAGTATTTTTAAATTTTTTTTTCAGGAATTTTGATATTTTTTATTTTTTGGATTTTGTTTGAATGAATGATTTTTGTTGAATGAAAGGAAGTTTTATGTTTGTAAACCCCTTAATATGTTACATGTATGTGTTGTAATTTTGTTGATGACATAATGCGCAACTGAGCATAGATAAAATGGCCAAGTATTACTTCGAAAAACAATATGGGATATAATGGTATTTAAATAAATGAATTCATGAATAAAATAATTGATAAATATAAGTTGGTATGAAATATGTTGGTATATATTGATATGTATAATGGTGTCATTATTATTGATGAAGGTTATTTTGAATATTAATTATGATGTTTATTCATATTATTTAATATGAATTATTGGGATTATATTGACATTGATTGAATGATTTTTGAGGAAATTTATATTATGATGAAATTACTGTGCATCAAATGTTATTTTCTGTGGTATATCTGAGAACAAGGTTAAGCGCTGGAAAAATTTTCAGATCCTGATAAGGATGTTCCTGACTTAATGCAGTAAGCCAACCTTGCAGTCATGTATCCAGATCTGTTAGCAGAGCCCTCCTTCTTCAACTTTAAGGCTACAAGAACTCTTAATCATCACCAACAGGCCATCATCGAATCCACCCACATCCATGCATCCACCATCAAGGATACCAACCCATCAACACCCATCGAGGATATCAATCAGCCATCAAGACATTTCTTCAACCTACTTCTCATCGAAACTAAGCTAAATACTGTAAAATAATTTTTAATTGTATAAATTTTGGGGAAAAATTAAGAAAATATTGTATAAATTTGAATTTCGGCTTAATTTTTTTTTAAGAAAAAGTGAAATTTTAAAATATTTGAAATTAATGAAAAATTATTATGAATATATGATAATTTAATATTAAAAGAATACAGTCCTTAAATTAGTAATTTGGGTCTCATAAAAAAAAAAAAAAAAAAGAGACTGAAGTTTTTTTTTTCACATGTATATAGCTTGATTTATGGCTTCGAAAGAAGCAAGACAGATCAATCTACATAGATGTTTTTTTTTGCTTCAGTGATGTAGAGACCAAACTATAAATTTTGATCTAATTAAATGAAAATAAAGGACTAATGATTATTTACTTTGAAATTAGTACAATTTTGTTGAGCGGGAGCAAATTTAAATGATTTGGGCATTTTGAAATTTTAGAGAGTTAAATAACATTTTATTGTTTTTTGTGGTAATGTTCATCTGAACTTAATAAGCCCTTAAATTATTATCGAGACCTTTATATTGTAATAAAAAAAAAATTGATGATTAATGCCACCACAACGATTATCAGAGCTGCCTAATATTTGCTTACAATGTTTGTTTTTTATACATGTGCAATAGGTCTCTAAGATTAAGATTAGAATAAGACTAATTTAATATAAGATATATGTTTGTGGCCAATATGTATATAAGGATTCAATATATTTGACATGGCATCACATATGATAACTGACACATGCCAATTTATTTTGCTGGGCAGAAATTTTGAAAGGATAGTTTCCATTAAAAAGGGTCCCACATCAGCTCCGATGTGCTATTTTCCTGCAGTTAGCTATAAATTTGACCTAGGGTCCTTTTAAATTCGTGAAGGGGAATGTTAGATTCCTTGCCTTTCCATATCCTGTGGTTCAAGACGACTGCATAAGTGGAGGCCCCACTTATAAGGTTGTGATCTTGAATCCCAACCCTTCAAGATGGTTCGAGACGACTGCATAAGAGGAGGTCCCTCTTATCAGGTTGTAATCTTGCAGCCATAAATCCTTATCTAGGCGAAGGGACCAAATACCCCCCACAGGGAAACCCCCCTCAATTGGCACACACAGAAATACTGAGACTATTAATTAAACTTAATTTTGGAAAAGATGATTCTATATATATATATTGTTATATGTGTGTGTCTAACATAATATAAGTTAGAATAAGTTTAAACCTTTTGCACATCGGATTATATCTGCCCATATTGATGTCCCATTATAAATGATTAAAAATTTTTTTCTTCATCGTCATGAAACTTAATTGAAATCATCAATTTTTTTTTAATCGAGAGGGGGGGTAATGTGGTGATCCACACATGTAATTATTAGGCCATTTATTATATAAATATAATGTATATTAATTGTTATTATATCATATTATATGAGGGCTATTATAGAAATATTGTATATGTGGATATAAATGAGAATGATTATAATTAGTTTAATTAGGTGCCCAAATAGATAATTGAATATATTTGAGTTTGTATAAATATGCTAACAAATAACATAGGGCCAAACTTTGTACCCTAGCCATCCTTATCGCCCCACTCTAAAAAGGGCCCAGAGAACAGTCTCTAGCAGAATTTCCTTCCAGTTAGACGTATTGCTGCCGGCCCCCCACTTCCTATATTCACTTAATCAAGGCCTGCATATATCAATTTATATATTTATCTTTATGTATATATGTATATATTATCACCAATTACAATATTCTTCCACTGCGTAATTCTGTCTATTTTTTGCATGTCCCAATTGTTAAAGATAATTATGATCCACGGACCTTAACGGACCTCTTTACAACCCATATTATTAATTTAATGAAACCAGGGACATAGCACGGGGATCGGGGCAGGTGTTTTAGAAAAAAAATATTCCTTTTTTATTTTAGTGGGGGGGGGGGTCATTGAAAATAGTTAGATTTTCCTCTTTCTTTCACATGGGGGTCCAATATTATGTTATCAAGGTTGTTGTTTTTGAAAAAAATATTTATATTGTATTTTAATTGATGGGGGGGGGGGGACATAAAAAAGTTAGATTTTTGGAGTTTTTCACACAGGAGTACAATATTATCGAGGACTGTGTTCTTCAAAACAAAATTTTATATCGTATTTTAGTGGCGGGGGGGGGGGGGGCGCACTAATATTGATAATGATTACCTTTTCGGATTTTTTTTCACATCAGGGTCTAATATAATGTTATCAAGGACAGTTTATACGAAAATCATATTTATTTTGAATGTGATCTAATCATACTTTTTATATTTCTTTTTTATATTTTGTATGAGTGTTTATCTTTAATTATGGGTTATATAATATCATTTTTTTTGTTTTGGTTTTTTGTTCCTCCCCTTCCTCGCCTTTTTTTTAGGCTATACGGGGTTTCTCGGGCCAGGGGAGTGGGTGGGGGATTGATGCCAAGTATTATTAAATGTTTCCTGGCTCCGATTGCTATCTTCGGGTTATCAATCATACGTTACCATGGGAAACGCGTATTTTCTAACGCATTTGCCCTCTCGGCTATCCTATATCTGTTTGTTAAAATAATATGATTTAAATATTACCAGGGTTTATTTGGGAATTATTTTTCATTTACCATTTTAAACATTAAATTACAACATAAGATCAAATTCAAAATAAATATTATTTTCGTATACACTATCCTAGATAACATAATATAAGACCCTGATGTGAAAAAAAATCCGAAAAGGTATTCATTATCAATATTAATACAATACGAAAAATTTTTTGAACAACACCGTCCTCGATAACATAATATTGGACCCCTGTGTGAAAAAACTCTGAAAATCTAACTTTTTTTAAGTGCGCTTCCCCATCCCCCGCTATTGAAATCCAAAATGAATATTTTTTTCAAAGACAACGTTATTCCCGATAACATAATATTGGACCCCATGAGAACGAAATCCGAATCCGGAGTTGGTGTAGCGCTAGTGTCGGTGCAACAAGGACTGATAAGGGTAATAATTAATTTATTACTTTCTTTTTAATTGAAGTGTTTATTCATTATAAATTTGAGTGAAAAACAGCAAATTGAAACTAATTATCCTGCACTGGACATTTTAAAAGACCAGAAATAACCCACTTTCAAGAAATACCGTCACCTACCTGCTTATCACAGGCCTAACAAGGTTATCTAATTATAGAAATCAAATAAAAGTATTTTTTACAGCCAATATATAAAGAAATAGCCCAAATTAAGCATAAACAGTAACAAATACTAGTAAAATAAATATTAGAAGCTCAACATTAAGAAAATATATATATATATATATTTTTTATTAAGATCTCACATTTTTTTTTTTTTTTTATTGCCTTATTTTTTCCTCTGACCAATTAAAATGAGCGATAAAAAAGGACAACCTGAAGAAGAATTTAACACCATAGTTTTGGGACAACTTGAAGCCATATAAAATGATATCAAAACTCTTAATGACAAAATGAACAGTATACAAGTAGATAATCAGACCCTACACTCAACAATTAATGAACTCCGATCTGACTTTAATAAAACATGGCCAAAAGCAAAGAAGGATATAAAAGCCTGTAAAATAAATATTAATGATTTGAAAAAGGAAAATATAACTCTACAGCAGCAAGTCACTGAATTACAGAAAAACGTTATAGAAAATTCACAAATATCATACAAATCAATAGTGAAAATTGACAATATTCCCTTCTTTGAAAATGAAAACTTATTTTCTATAGTAAAAGAAATAGCGGACAACGTCGGAATGAACCTCACTCCCGAAATGATAGAAGATATTCACCGCATGAAATCAAAAAATAGTCAATATCCTCCATCTATAGTTACAAAATTCACGTCGACCTCAGTTAGAAATAATTTTATAATAAATTCAAAAAAACTAAAACAAAACCTATTGCTTCATAATAACCAAATCTACATTAATGAAATGCTATCACCGGCTAAACTATCAATATTTCAGAGCCCGAAAATTAAAAAAAGAAGGAATAATCAATCAAGTTTGGACTAAGAATGGCACAATACTAGAAAGAAAATCAATCAAGAAAAACCTACCATTTTAAGATCCTTTAATGATATAGATTTATTAGAAGGTGCGGCTACGACAAATGACAGATTTTGATATTTCAGCCACAGACACAGAAATAGATGAAATAGACACTGATTCATCTGCAAGAACCACTAAATCAATCAAGAAAAGAAAAATTAGGCAAACTAACACTATAAAAACTTTTTTAGAAAAAAAGAATCAATCAACCCAATTAGAACAGTAAATAAAACCCGAACAAAACCTACCAATCATAGAGATAAGGACTTAATGCGTGTCCAAAGACATAATAAACTTTCATTGAAAATATTATTCTGGAATGTTTACGGATTTAGCTCTATTCAAAATCTCGGCCAAGAAGAAATTAACGTAATTGCTAATTCACATATTGTTTGTTTTACTGAAACATGGCTTAGTGCAAATGTAATAAAACCTAAATTCTTAAATGATTTTGATTATGTGTATATACAAGCCGTGAGGCAATCACTCGTAGGAAGACCAAGTGGCGGGATTATAATATTTTTTAAAAAAAATTATTTAGTAATATAGAAATAATATACTCAAGCGAAATATTCTTATGTGTATTGCTGCAATATAAGCAAACAAAAATTGTCATCGGAGCGGTATACTGGAAACCAGGCCCTGAAAATGACTATAAATTACAATTAATAATCAATGCCCTTACAGGCATAACAAATAGATACTGCTGCTATAATATCATTGTCGGAGGAGGCTGGAATGCTCGGCTCGGTTCCTTGAACGAATTAGATGACGAGGCTATTTGTATGAAATCTTTTACTGGAAAGCGTCTTGTCTTGGATAATGCAGTAAATAAGAGGGGCCGAAACCTGGTGGCAGCAATGCAAGAGCTTGGCATGGTTGTATGCAATGGCAGATCAAGTATAGATTCTCCAGGGAAATTTACTTATGTAGGCACTAACGGTTGTAGCACAATAGACTATGTATGGGTGTCTTTTCCATCGTTTCAAGACATAGAGGATTTCGAAATGATTCTATTTTGTAGTCAATCTGATCACTTCCCCTGCCTGCTTACAATTTACTCCACTGAGGAAAAACTAATAAATTTAGAAACGAAAAATATTGTTAACACAGATCCGATTAACTTGAATATTTTTAAAGCTATTCTAGAATCGGCTGAAACAGATTTTGATTTTAGAAAGAGTTGCAGTGTCCTACATGAACAATTTCATAATATTATCATTGCGGGTATGAAGGAAGCTGGCCTATTGAAGAAAATAAGCAGCTGCAAGAGGAGGGATAATAAGCCCTGGTTTAACAATAGCTGCCGTAAAGCTAAGGAAGACCTCAAAGACTCTTATAAAGTGGCAAAGAAAAATTCATATAGATTAGAACTTTTAAACTCGTATATAGAAGCCAAGAAAACTTATAAAAAGACAATATCAGCTGCTAAAACACAGTACTATGAAAAGATGAGAAACATAATCTGCACCAGCAAGAGCCCTCAAGAATTTTGGCAGAACATCAGAAAATTCCAAATTAAACCTATTCAAAACAGCGCTCTCTCGATTGAACAATGGGAATCCTTCTTTTTGTCCTTTCTGCCCCAAAAACTAGACATCGGTTGTCACTTTCTCTATAACGATACCCCAGAATTAGATATGGAAATCTCAATAGCAGAACTCAGAACGGCTACTAAAAAATGCAAATCGAACAAGGCAATAGGTACGGATTTAATTCCCAATGAGTGCTTCAAAGTCATGAACAGTAAATGGGAGCTAACCCTGCTTGAGATATTTAACAAGGTATGGCAAGAAGAATGCATTCCTCCAAGCTGGGTTAAAATTAAAATGAAATTACTTCATAAAAAAGGAGCAAAAGATTACCCCATGAACTACAGAGGAATTTCAATATTGAACTCAAATTTGAAACTATTTACCAGCATTATCCATAACCGACTGGTGATTTGGGCAGAAGAAAAAGATTTAATACCGGATATACAGACTGGCTTTGGAAAAGGAAAAGGCTGTAGAGACAATGTCTTTATCCTCTCATCAGCATTAAATATAGCATTACGCCTTAAAAGACGCAAAGTAATCACAGTCTTTGTGGACTTTAAACGCGCTTTTGATTCTTTAAATCATAGCAGGCTCTGGAGAAGGTTATATGATATTGGTCTAAGAGGGAAAGTACTCCGCCTACTTATGAACATTTATGACCAAGCCACTTTTGTAATTAGAGAAGGAGAAAAGCTTTCTAATGAAATCCCAGTCTCAGGGGCAGATTCATATGAAGCATAAAATATTTAAGCGAATGGTGGCAGTGTTTATTGGAAAGGCCGTCTACAGATATAGCCAAATTGTGTTACATTAGACTCATTCAAATACAGGAATTCACTGCCCCTTACAACTGGACATCAATACTTAAAGATTACTTGACATCATTAGGAGCAAAGGACATATGGGATAAACAGGCACTGACTAAAACAGATTTACACGATCTCTTGGAAAAATCTCAAAATCACTTACATTCAGCTGATATTGATAATGTCCTAAACAGCACATCTAACCCTACGTACCGTCATATAAGCTCCCTAGATGGTGCTGAAGAATATCTTTATTTTAAAACGCATATAAATAAAATCAGAATAATGGCTCAACTGCGCCTATGCTGTAAGCATAATACAAGATTATACGTTCAAAAATATTCAATAAAATTCAATGTTGAGAATTTGTGCCCTCTATGTAAGAAAGAAGAAGACAGT